>SJYA01002951.1:2106934-2155932 GCA_006410615.1 Neotragus moschatus | reverse complement strand
TGGGTGGGTGGGTGTGTGTGTGTGTATAGATGGATATACATCCTGTTGGTCTTGTTTCTCTGGAGAGTCTTGACTAATACGGATAAAGCTGCAAAAGGAGCAGAAATTTAAGAATGAATTTTCTTTTTTTTTGGCTATGCTGTGCAGCGTATGGAATCTTAATTCCCTGACCAGGGATCAAACCTGTGCTACCTGCAAAGTAAGTGCAGACCTAAGAGAAGTTACTTTATATATTTAAATTTTATTAAAGTATAGTTGATTTACAATATTGTGTTAATTTCTGCTGTATAGCAAAATGATTTAGTTATACATTTGCTTACTCGCTGAGTCATGTCCGACTCTTTGCGACCCTGTGGACAATAGCCCACCAGGCTTCTCTGTCCATGGAGATTCTCCAGGCAAGAACACTGGAGTGGGTTGCCATGCCCTCCTCCAGAGGATCTTCCCAACCCAGTGATTAAACCCAGGTCTCCCACATTGCAGGCAGATTCTTAACCATCTGAGCAGGGAAACCCTTAGTTATACATACATATATATATATGAGAAAATACACATATATATATATGTATTTTCTCATTTTTTCCCATTATGGTTTATCACAAGATATGGAATATAGTTCCGTATACTATACAGTAGGACCTTGTTTATCCATCTTATATATGATACTTTGAATCTGCTAATCCCAAACTCCCAATCTTTCCTACCCCCACCCCCCTTTGGCAACCACAAGTCTATTTTCTATATCTGTGAAGTCAAATAACGTAGCGAGGTAAATTCTTCATTCTTTTTACTCCCCAGAGTTAACAACTATATAGAGACTCAGATATATGATCATATACTGCACATGTTTATAGACACAGAGTTCTTTTTTAAAACTGGGAATCAAGCTGTGTATAACGTTCTGCAACCTGCTTTATTCATGACATATCATGGATATATTTCCAGGGTATGACTTATTTGACTATCACACATTCTCATCTGTGACTCTTGACAACTCATGTATGACTTTCTTCTGAGTATATTCTTTTTTTTCTTTAATTTTGGCTACACTGGGTCTTCCTTACAGTGTTTGGGGCTTCTCTCATTGTGGTGAGTAGGCTTAGTTGCCCCACACGGCATGTGGGATCTTAGTTCTCAGATGGGATCAAATCCACATCCCCTGCATTGGAAGGTGGATTCTTAACCACTGGACCACCATGAAAGTCCCTGAGTGCATTCTTGAGATGGAATTGCTGGGTCATAGAAAATGTACAGGTTCATTGTTGCTAAATAATACTATATTTCCTACAGTGACTGTCCAGTGTACTATATTTTAGAAGGCTATTTTCTTAGCACTGAATTAATTTATAAAAATGGCACCTGATTCTAAAATAATCATTAGAAAATTTGTTAGCTTATAGAAATATGATCTATAGAAAACCTTTCAGGAATACTAGTATTACTTGTACTAATAACCAATTATGATTAAACACAATATTAACTTTTTAATAACCAGCTACAATTAAAACTGCAAAATAACTTGCTAATGTTTTTATTAGACTTACAATATGTTTATATTTGGTTCAGTTATGCTATTTACCATTACTCCAGAAGAACAAAATGAAGCATATTAAAATCTGTTTATATAGTTATCCCTTGTCTGATTGTTCCATGCTGTGACTACTCATTAACCTCCTCTGGAAAACTTTTTTTTTTTTGCCGTGTTGTGTGGCTGGTGAGATCTTAGTTCCACAACCAGAGATTGAACCTGGGCTCCTGGCAGTGAGAGTCCTAACCACTGAATGACCAAGAATTCCTGGGACAATTTTTTTTTTTTTTCTAGTATGTGTTCTAGCTAAACAGTGTGGAGTGTGTACAACACTGCCACCTCACATCCACAAGTGTTAATACAGGTGTGAAGGTGAAGTGGGTACGGGCATCATAAGTAGTTGACAGTTTTATTTGGTATATTTTACCTGAAATCTGTTTAACATTAAGCATCTATGAAATATGAATAATAGCAAAAAGGAACTCCTCTACTGTTTCTTTTCCTCTTGAAATAAACTCTCAGTTACCATTTTAATACTTATATACAAGTATTTGGTGTTTATCACCTCGTTTCTTCTATTCCCCTGTATTTCTAAATTACTTACCATAGACTATAAACAGGTTCTTGACAAGGTTATTTTTTAGACCCCCTTATTTTGTCCTCCCCTATGTTTTACCTCATATTTCAAATCATCAGAATTCCTCCTTCCTGTCCTTCATCAAAACCATACCTGGCAGATCTGGGAAAAACTGAATGGGTTGTGCCCCAAACCTGCAAACATTTTCTTACTGATGAAGTGTGAGAATATTAAACTTCAAAGGCACGTGTGACCTGGGAGCATCAGGACTCTTGTTTCTGGATAGAACTGTGTTTTTTGAGAGGTCTGGTAGCAAAGGGCGGGGATGCTGTGTCCCAGCCTCGCTCCAGCATCCCCTCTGTGTGCATCACCAGTTTGGAGGGAACCTGCAGACGTGAACTGTCGGTATCCGAGGTTTCCGTTGTTTTAGGGTAGGACCTCACTGCCTAGCTCCAGACAGCTCTGCCCAGAGGTAAACGTTTGTGGGCAATGATTCCTTATTTATAGTAGTCAACATAAAACTAGCTGGGCAAGTGATACCAAGAAGAAAGTAAGAGGACCCCCTCAAAAAGCTGGGGGTGCAAAGACTCATTTTGTCACTCATGGGTTTCTGCATTTTAGCTGCGAATGTGAGCAGTTTTTGCAGTTCTCTTGGGACTTAAATTCCTACAAGAGCATAAAGCCAAGTGTGGATTTAAAAAAAGCGCCTAAGGGGCTTTCCTTAATTGCAAAATCAGTACAGAGGTCCCTCTCTTCTCTCATCGACTCTTATCCCAAGTGGGTGGTGACGCTGGGGAGCGCTGGGAAAGGACCGCAGCTGTGGCATTCCTCCTCTGCAAAGTGGAGGTGGAGTAGCTCGCGGCTTCGCAGGAAAGCGTCCACCGCCAAATGCAAGTCGAGGTCCGCCGGCGCCGAGCCCCCGGCGGCAGGAGGGGGCGGGCTCACAGAGTCCCTCCCTCGGGGGCGGGGCCAAGGGCTTCTTCCCATCCCGGCTCTGCAGAGAGGAGGTCTTGCAGGCTCCAGTTGAGTATAAAACAGATGCAAATCCCGCAAGAAGCCACCGCACTTGTCAGCGAGTCTGGTGATTGATAAAGTCCCTGGGGCTCTGCACCGGTCGCCTCCCTCAAGCTCCATAACTGAACGTCGGAGCCAACCCTCGGCCCCTTGCAGTCGGAACTTTACAGCCGCGGGAGAACTGAAGGCGGTGGCAGCGGCCCAGGAAGGAGCAGCAGCGCCGGGGTAAGTCTGGGCAAGTGTTTGTCTCGCCGTGTGCCCAACTTTCTGATTGAGCGGCCCGCCTGTCCTATACCCGGGGCCTTTATGATTCTGCATTTCTTTCTCTTCATCGGGATAGGTAAATTATGTCATGGGATTTCAAGGCTTTCTTTTCATCCGTTTACTTTTGATGGTTTTCACTTATTTTATCCTACTGCTGCCTGTTACCAAACAGCATGAATGAATGATGCAATCCCACATAGGGGAGTCATCAGTACAAGAGTAGGAAAAGTTCCAGAATTTAGAGTTGCAGTGTCTGACTTCGTCAACTTCTTTTTCATCAGAATTCGAATTTTAAATATGTACTTACCAGATACATTGTTATACGGCTTCAAGCCGGGAATTAAATAAATAATGCTTCCATTCATCAAACTTAACGTTCTAAGTTTTCCTTATATGTGACCTGCACATGGTGTTTACTCTTGAAATATTTGACTACCGAATTGGAATGAGGATCAGGGAATAAAAATGAAGTCCAGAATTTGTATATATTATCTTCACTGCCTGATGTGTTTTCAATGTAATGATCCTAGTCCTGTTGCTTTCATATTGGAAAACATAGTACTCAGAATGTTTTCAGATTATCTGATACATGTCTATTAACTTTTCTTTTTTGGCCGGGTAACTCGGCATGAGAAATCTCAGTTTTTCCCTGACCAGGGATCAAACTCAAACCACCTGCTTTTGAAGCAGAGCCTTAACCACTGAACCACCAGGGAAGTACCCCTTATAACTTATTTTTAAGCTTACATTTTATTGATGTATAATCTAAATGCAACAATATGCACCCATTTTAAGTGTAAGTGTACGTTTTGATGAATTTTGACAGCGTTGTATGCACTTATATTCACCATCACAATAGAATACTTCCATCTCCCCTAAAAGTTTCCTAGGGTGTCTATAATGATTTTTGTCATTATAGCATTTGTTGGTATTTTCTAGGGTTTCATATAAACAGAATCATACTTTTTTGTGTCTGGCTTCTTCTGGTCAGTATAATATTTTTTAAAATATTTATTCATGTTATGATGGTGGATGGTTTAGTAACTAAGTCATGTCCGACTCTTGTGAACCCATGGACTGTGGTCTGCCAGGCTCCTCTGTCCATGGAATTCTCCAGGCAAGAATACTGGGGTGGGTTGCCATTTCCTTCTCTAGGGGATCTTTCTGACCAAGGGANATGTTATGATGGTGGATGGTTTAGTAACTAAGTCATGTCCGACTCTTGTGAACCCATGGACTGTGGTCTGCCAGGCTCCTCTGTCCATGGAATTCTCCAGGCAAGAATACTGGGGTGGGTTGCCATTTCCTTCTCTAGGGGATCTTTCTGACCAAGGGATCAAACCCGGTTCTCCTGCATTGCAGGCAGATTTTTTACCAATTGAGCTATTCATGTTATAGTATGCATTGGTAATTTATTCCTTTTCTATTGCTGAGTAGTGTTCTGTTTATCCTTTTATTTATCAGTGATGTTTATTCTAGTTTTGGACTATCATGAATAAAACTGGTTTGAATGTGTTTTCATTTCTCTCAAATAACACCTCCAGGTATGGGATTGATGACTGACTCTTATGGTAACTAAATGTTTAATTTCGTAAGGAACTGCCAAACTGTTTTCCAAAGTGGTTTTACAATGTCGCATTGTATGAGAGTTCCAGTTGTTCCGTGTCCTCACCAATACATGATATTGTCGATCTTTTTAAAGTTATTCTTCTTTTGAGCTTATTTGCACATCTTTTTTGAAATGCCTTTTTAGGATCTCTTTTTGCTCATATTTTAATGAGTTGTGTGTTTTATTGAGTTGTAAAAGTTCCTTATTCTAGATAAAAGTCCTCTCAAATATGTGGATTGTGAATATTTTCTCCCATTCTGTGACTTACCTTTTTTTCCCGTTCCTTAATGGTGTCTTTTGAAAAGCAGTTTTTAATTTTGATGAAGTCCAATCTATCATTTTTTTCCTTTTATTATTCATGCTATTTGGGTTTTATTTAAGAAAATTTTTACCAATTATGGTTGTTCTATCAGGTATCTGTCCCTGCATAACATAATCCCCAAATTAGGCAGTTTTAAAAGACAAACATTTCTTTTCTTACAGTTTCTGTGGGTCAGAAGTCTGGGAACAGCTTACCTGTGTGGTTCTGGATAGCGTCTCTTAAGGGATTCCCTGATGGCTCAGAGGGTAAAGCGTCTGCCTGCAATACAGGAGACCTGGGTTTGATCCCTGGGTGAGGAAGATCTCCTGGAGAAGGACATGGCACCCCACTCCAGTACTCTGGCCTGGAAAATCCCAGCGACAGAGAAGCCTGGTAGACTATAGTCCATGGGATCACAAAGAGTCGGACATGCCTGAGCAGCTTCACTATGGGGTTGCATTTGGCCAAGGTCAACTTACCTGAACACTTCAGGGGAGGAAGCTCTGCTTCCTAGTGCGCTCATCTGGCTGCTGACAGGATTCAGTTCCTTGAGGGTTGCTGGACTGAGGTCTTCAGTTTCTCCCTGGCTGTTTGCTGCTAGTTCTGCCACATGCGTCTCTCTCAGGGCAGCTACCACCATGGCAGCTGCCTTCCTGTAGAGCAAGGAGTGTGGTGGGGCAACAATGGAAGCCACATTCTGTTTTTAAAGTGACAACAGACGCACACACTCTTTATTTTTGGCCATGCCACCTGGCTTGCAGAGTGTTAGTTCCTTGACCAGGAATTGAACCCAGGCCTTGGCAGTGAGAGCACCGAGCCCTAACCACTGGACAACCAGGGAATTCCCCTAGACAAACTCACTTTAAAAAATGCACTTTTTTGTGTGTGATTAGAAATAATTATGGATTCACAGAGGGCTGCAAAGAAATATACAGGGAAATCTCATGCACTTCTCCTCCTTCCATGTGCCTTTCCCTGAAGCCAACATCTCAAGGAACTGACTGGCACAATCCATAGAGCTTGTTCAGATCTCACAGATATACACACTCGTTTGTGTCAGTCTAATTTTGCAAGTGACATCCTATCACCTCTGCCTCATTCTGTTCACTGGAAGAGCGTCACTAAACCCAGCTCACTATCAAGGGCAGGGGGCTAGAGATGGGTTGAAATAGCAGGAAGTTGGTTCACTAGGTGTTATTTGTTTGTTTTGGTGTTTTGGCCAAGTTGTATGGCTTGCGGGATCTTAGTTTCCCAACCAGGGGTCAAACCCAAGACCTCTGTACTGGAAGCACAGAGTCCTAACCACTGGACCTCCAGGGAATTCCCGCTGGGGCCGTTTTAGAGGCTACCTGCTATGAGAGTGCAGTTTTCCTCCTGCGTTTTAGAAGTCGTATAGTTTTAGCCTTTTTGTTTAGGTCTTGATTCATTTGGAGTTGATTTTTGGCATTGGACTACAAGTTTTATTATTATTTTTACATAATTTGTCATTGGACTACAGGTTAGAGAAGGATGTACATTTCAGTATTTCTATATATAATTAAAACTACCAGGTAGCATTTCAGTATAATGACTCTCAGAGTCTTGTCACTTTCATATTGGTGAAACAAAATAGAAAGAACATTTTAAGTTTTCACATGATTTAAACCATACCCAATTGAAAAAAAAAGGTAAGTAGCAATGTATGAATTCTAAATTAGAAGAGAAAAAGAGCCTGCCTTTATAATTAAAAGAATTTCTCCTTTAGATGTAAATGGATCAAAGGAGAAAGAATAAACTATATTAAAGAAGCAAATTAGGGCCTTCTCTGGTGGTCCAGTGGTAAAGAATCCTCCTGCCAATGTAGGGGACACAGGTTCTATCCTGGGTTTGGGAAGATCCCACATGCCTCCGGGCAAATACCAATGTGCCACAACTACTGTGCCCACACTCTGGAGCCCATGAGCCTCAACTACTGAAGCCTGTACACCTAGAGTTCACGCTCTGCAGCAAGAGAAGCCACCTCAATGAGAAGCCCAAGCACCTGAACAAAGAGTAGCTCCCAATGGCTGCAACTAGAGAAAGTCCAGGCACAGCAAGAAAAACCCAGCAGAGCCAAAATAAAATAAAATACATACACACATAAAAAATAATTCAGGCTTGAAAAAGAAATAAAAAAGAAGCAAATTGGAAATAGTGCCACTCTTGTGCTGCCATTCCGGGCAGTGGGTTGTCTCTTAAGAGGAGCAGCTTCTGGGGAGGGCCTGCAGGGGAGCGGGATTCAGAACACCTGCAGAAGCTCGGCAGTGTGGGGAAGACACGCTAGGCCTGCATGCTCAGGTATGAGGCTTTGAGTACAGCTTGTGCTCTTCCTCCTTCTTGGGAGTGTTATCCTCTGTGACTCTGGAGAGAGAAAGGGTACTCCAAACCCTTTCTGAGTGCCCTGAGGACTGTATTTGAACCTCCCTGAAGATTTCTTTCCATTCTGCCGTCTTTCCTTTGTCAAGCCCTCCTTTGCTCTTTCTTGCTGCTTGTTCTTAACTGCTTCTTTTTGTCTCTGTTTCTTCTGAGATTTAGCACCTTTGTCCACTTCTTTTTACAGTTTAAATGATGAGGATAATAATTGAAAGTTGTTGGCTTTGTTCCCTTCTTACGGGGCAGCAGGATTCCTCTCTGACTATTCTTGGAATGTTGTTGACTTTCCTCCTTTTGAAGACAGCAGGGACCATTTTGTACAGTCTGTAATGTTCCTACATTGGCTTCTCTGTATTTGTATTTTGTTTTACCCCAAGATCCTCATTCCCTTTTTTCTCCTTTCCCTTGCCTCTGAGCCATGCCAATCAGGTGTAGGTGATTTTCTATCAGATTCGAAGCTTTTTGTGGTTTAAAGCCACAGAAAAGGGTATGTTTCCTCTTCTATGGAGCTTGAAGGAGGCAGATGTGAAGTATTTCCCAGAGAAAGTAGCCTTAGGAGATTTTGCAGCCGACCTTTCTTTGTTCCAGTCCTACATAGGGAGGATAGTGAAGCTAGACGGTCTCTTTCTTCTCCTGTGTCTGGACCTTGATGTTGATTTCCCCGTTCTTTCTAGGCTCTTACTCTTGCAGAACTCATGAGATCTCTCCTAAAGAAATTTGTAGCCAGAACTTTATGCTGTGTTTCTTTATCCCCTGCCTAACCCCGTCCCCTGGAAAGAAGTGGGATGAGAAGACCATTGTCTCCTGGGAACCCAGCACTGAAGAAGCGTGAGTCTGCTTTGTCTGTTGTCATCGTCAATGTTATGTGTTTATCAGTTATCAGTTTACTCTTCACCTGCGTGAAAAGAATTGTCTGCTGTAAAGTGGTACACGGACAATCTCGGTTTTCCCTGAAGAAGAGCTGTTTTGTTTGTTTTAAATCATAAAATGTACTATAAATGCATTGGCAGGAATCCCTGTCCTAGTTAGAGGAAGGCTCTTTGACTCTCCTCTGATCCAGAAGCCTCTCAGACTCCATCGACCTTGTTTCACTGCTTGGAGGGCCCCAAACAGCCTCACCACCAGGACCAAAACCACCCTAGATGATGCCCATCTGAGTCCAGGAAGCTTTTCCCCTGTTGGCTTCCTCAACCTCTGTACCAGATTATATTTATTCTTACATAGGTGAAGGTAAGAGGTCAATCCCAGCAAAAGTGGAAGTTAGTGAAGGTGATCTTAGATGTCTTTTGTGAGCCACTTAGATGAGAAGCTGGAATAGAGTTCTTTGGGATGAGAAAGTTTTTTTCCCTTTTATCTAACATCAATTCCTAAGGTTGGCCTTGAAGGAAAGCTTGCTTTTGTACTTTTGGAACTGGGAGTAGGTGACAAGGGGTTGTCAGCTGTGGCTTCTTTTTGCCAGTTCGCCTTCTGATTCCCCAAGGTGGACCTGCTTGGGGTCGGGTGGGCAGGAGTCCTGTCCTGAGCCCCAGAAAGGCAGTGGTCTAGGGGTTGGGACCAGGCTTGGCAGCTGGCATGTCTAAACACAGACCTTTTCCACCAGGATTTCTTCCACCCTTGTCCTGTCTCCCTTCCTTGCTAGTCGGGATGTGAGGGCTCCAGAGTCCATTCTCCAGCAACAGTTTTTCTAATGTACACAATTCACTTTGAAGCAACTGAATTTACTCAGCAGATTTCCCTTCCTGCCCCTGGAACTATGAGAATTTCAAATTTGTACAAATCATGGGTCACTCCTGGTGGAGACAGTGAAAAAAGGGGGAACCAGAAGTGAATAGGGAGGCAGAACATTTTACAGTGGGGGCTGCGAAGTGCTGAAGGAAGCTGAGTTTGCTCCGTAGTCTAAGTGGGGGATTGAAACCCATGTAAGCTGAGGAGTGGAGGGCATATCCCCCGGCACAAGCATTCTGGGGGCAAGGTTAAGGTCCTATATTCTAGCTCTGTCTTCTAGGGAGGGCATGGAGAAAACAGTCAGCCTTCCCGGTAACTCCAGTGGAATGTTTGTGCGTGGCTGTTAGCATAACTAGCACTGTCTTGGGTCCTTACAGTTTCTCCTGTCCTCCTGCTGACCCTTCCCAGAACTGTACTGTGCAGTGAATCGCTTCTCTGTCGTCAAGGGCTTTGCAGTTAATAGACATTGTTCAATAATCATCAGGGCCAGGTGGCTCTACGCTCTGTTAGTACCCAAACAATGATGAAAACCCTCCCTGACATATTTCCAGCACCCCCAAGACTACTTACCCATTCATCAGTCTTGGCTTAGAAGTGCACGCCCTGTTTCCAAGGACCCTGATTACATGGATCTGCCTGCCTCATTTGTTGCTCTCAAGATGCCTTCTCAATTTGTGGGTACTTTTTGTTCCCTTTGTCCTCCAATAGTTAGTCTCGAACATCCTGTCTTGGGACCCACAGTGCAACCTACAGGTGTTAGCAGTTATAAGTCAGGACTACTGTTCATCCGGATTTGTAGAAATCAGTCCTCACTTCATTAGAGGAAATGTATGTTTCCTTTTGTATTTGAGGCTCATGATCTGGTTGAAGCTATTGGTGGTATCAGTTGTTGGAAAGAGGCTCAAGGCTCTGGCTTTTCAAATGTGAGCAATAATGATTTTTTCAGCCATCCAATGAGATTGAGAGTGTCTTGAAGATGGTGCCCATTCTGAGTTTCCTGGATCGTGTGCTGGGCACAGAGTGGCACTGTGCACTGGCTTCACTGTCTTTGAAGAATAGTCTGAATTCTTTTTTTTTTTTTTTTCTAACATTTGTATTTATTTGACTGTGTTGGTCTTAGTTGCAGCATGTGGGATCTTTCATTGTGGCACATGGATTCTCCAGTTCTGGCACGTGGACTTAGTTTCTCCATGGCCTGTAGGATTTTAGTTCCCTGACCAGGGATTGAACCCACATCTCCGGCACTTCAAGGTGGATTCTCAACCACTGAACTGCCAGGGAAGTCCCAGTCTGAATTCTTGGTAGAAGTCTTTGACATTTCCTGGATCCATGTTATGTTCTTAACAATGTCTAACTTTACTTAATTCTGCTTAATTTATCCACATCTTTTCTGTTGTCTGTACATTTGAGATCCAATTTCAGTTCTTTGGCCATCACTTAGGAGCTGTATGACCTTGGGTAAAGCATTTCATTCCTTATAGCTCTATTAGTTAATTTGGTAAATGGATATATGTGTATTGTTCCTGTAGAAAGGCACAGGACTAGCCCCAGATAATGGCTTTGAGCTTCCTTCCAACTTCGGAATATATGATGTTGATTCCGTTTCTCTGTTGTAGTCATCATTTCTGGTTAGGATTTTAATTTTAGGGTAGTAGCATACTAAATTGGAATTGTTTAATTGAGAACAGTAATGTACTCGATTCTGTGTTGGGTTCTCATTAACTGCTTAGATTCAGCTCTAATTCCTGAAACATTTCAGTTTATCACCCACTGTGCTGGAACAGAAAAGTAATTCAGTCAAGGTCCCTACCCTGAAGGAACTCACATTCTAGGAGAGGAATGGGGGTAATTAATTAATTAATTCTTGGAGGGGATTATGAAGGAGATAGTACAGGGAAAATAATTTAATCTGCACCTTGAAGAATAAATAGGAATTTGCCCTTTAAACATGAGTAATTAGGTGATTTCAGGCAGAATAAACGGCATTTGCAAAGGTAAAGAGAACTAAAAAACCATGACATGTTTAAGGAGCAAGAAGTCCTCTGTATTCCTTGAGCATAAAGTGTGTGTATGTGAGTGTTTGTGGGGGGAGTAAAGTGTAGGGAGCAGACTGGTGAAATAGAGAGGATTGGAATCATGAAGGGAATAAGTGAATCAAGTAAGAGAGACATTATGCTGATTTCTATGCTAATAATGAGAAATGGATAAGCAGGGGCATTCTGAAGTGTGCTGTGATTAACCTGATTTGATTCCACGGTTATCAGTGGCCAAACCTGAATACAGGCAGGTGCCAACAGTATAGTTAATAAAAACAAATAACCATGTTAAAAAGAACCTTTACCTTTTAAGTATATACACTGAAATATTTTTGTATGAAATGATATGATTTACTTTGAGATAAGTCAGATTTATCTCAAAGATGGAATTGTGTAGGTGTGAGAATGTGATTTGTAATAAACACGTATTTGAACCTGTCCTGTTTCTGACACAGAGCTCCTATAACCCTTGGAAATTTCCATGATGAGACAGATAAAGATGTCTCTGTGTGAGTGAGTGACTTTTGGACCCACCTAAGGATGAGGGCTGTTTGCCATGAGAGCCACCCATGTGATGAGAGGGCTGGAACCTTCGGTCCCACTGACATGACCTCTAGGGGTTAGAGGCTGAGCTCGGGCACCAGTGACCAATAATATCATCAAGTGTGCCTTTGTAATGAGGCCTCCTCAAAACCTGCAAAGGACGGGGTTCTAAGAACTTCTGGGTAGGTGAACACGTGGAGATTTGGGCAGAACGGCGAGCCTGGAGAGGGCGTGGAAGCTCCCCTCCCCTCCCATGTATCTTTGCCCTGTACATTTCTTTCATTTGCTTTTCCTAAGTTATATCCTTTAATAATAAACCTAGTAAATTTTGTGAGTTGCTCTAATGAATTAATTGAAACCAAGGAGGGGGTTGTTGGAACCTCCACTCTATAGCTGGTCAGTCAGAAGCACAGGTGATGAAAATCTGGGCTTGTGACCGACATCTGGAGAGAGAGAGAGAGAGTGTGTGTCTCGGGGGTGGAGTGGGGTCAGTCTTGTGGACTAAACCTCTAACCTGTGGAATCTGATGCCCTCTCTGGGTAGATAGTGTCAGAATTGAATTGAAAAGTAGAACACCCTGTTGGTATCCAAGAACTGGTTGAATGTGTGAGAACCCCAACCCCCGAGTTGGAATTGGGGTGCAGAACCTTTTATAGTGGGGTTGTTGATGAAGTAAGATTTGCTATGATTATTGAAACAGGATGATAAATACATGGAGTTCATGTATTCATACTTCCTGTTTTTATATGTATGTGAAATTTGCCACGATAAAAAGTTTTTAAAAATTGTTAGCTGTGGGTATGTAATTCACAATTGTATCACTTTATTTGTTCATTCAACCTTCAGAAATTAATTGAGTATCTGCTCAAAAAAGGTTCAAAACAATAGGTGTTTGGGAAAATGTTGTATCTTAGTACAAGAGCTTACCATCCAGGAGTGAAAGTGATATGCACATAAATCAATATAAGGTAAGTTGGAATATTATAAATTCCATATCTTAAAGCCATAAAGTACTGTGGAAGTTCTGGGAGAGGTGTTTTTCTAGCTCAGGGGATCAGGGAAGACTTCATAGTGAAGATGGCATTTGAACTTTATTCATTTACACACATTACTGACCCTTGTGTGTGTGTTAAATTGCTTCAGTCATATCCGACTCTTTGTGACCCTATGGACTGTAGCCTGCCAGGCTCCTCTGTCCATGGGGGTTCTCCAGCAAGAGTAGTGGAGTGGGTTGCCATGCCCCCTCCAGGAGATCTTCCTGACCTAGGGATTGAACCTGAGTCTGTTATGTCTCCTGCATTGGCAGGCAAGTTCTTTACCACTAGTGCCATCTGGAAAGCCTTACTGAGCCTTACTATGTGCCAAGTACCGTTCTCAGTCCTAAGGATCCAGGAGTGAACAAAGGTGATAAAGATCCTACTCCTGTGAAATTTGCATCTTAGTGGGAACAGACAGACAGCACATAGTAGACATGTGTTAGCAGGTGTTAGAAGGTGAGAGATGTTACAGAAGCAGAGAAGTAGAGCATCATGAGGGAGACCAGCAGTGGTGGCGGTAAGGTCAGGGAAGGGGTCACAGTGGCAAGCAAGGTGGCCAGGTTGACATCTGGGCAAACTGCTTCTGAGGGGCCTGGCCAAGCGGGTATTCACGTGATGAGCATTCCCACCAAGGGCGAAGCTAGAGCAAAGACCCTCAGAGGGGAGCCTTCCTGGTGTATTTGCAGAGCAGCAAGAAGACCAGTGAGACTGGAGCAGAGTGAACAAGGGCGAGAGGGGTAGGAGATGAGGCCAGAGAAGTAACGGGGAGGGCATGCTGGTGGTGGTGGGCACCAGCTGGAGTTGGGGGGCAGGTCTTATAGGTAATCCTACGAACTTGGGCTTTTACTTTTAGTAAAATGAAAAGCCACTGAAGGATTTTGAGCTAAGATTGTGACATGATTTGAGTTATAGCTTTCAGTGATTCTCTGGCTATTATGTTGAGAGCAGATAGTAGGGGTGGGGACATTTTAAGAGGCTGTTGGTACAATCTTGGCTAGAAACACTGGTGACAGGCTGGAACGACAGCAGTGGATGTGGTGAGAAGCGGTCATACTTCGGCTAGGTTTTCTTTTAGTTAGCTCTTACCGGAAGAACCGGACTTTCCAGGAGGTCCAGTGGTTAAGACTTCACACTTCCACTGTAAGTGGGTGTGGGTTTGATCCCTTTTCAGGGAACTATGATCCCACATGCTGAGGGGCTCGGCCAGAAAAAAAATTAAAGGCAGAACAAATAGCATTTCCTGAGAGATGGGATGTGGGATTTCAGGGAAAGAGAAATGGTTAAAGTGACTGAGGAGTGGAGTTGCCATCAAGAGAGAGAAGGAAGGCTGCAAGAATGGCACTTTTGAGGAGAGGAGGGAAGAATGGGAGTTCCATTTTGGACATTTTGTTTTATGTTTGGGATCTTCACTAAACGTCTGAGTGGAAGTCAGGTAAGTAGATAGAGTTTAGGGTTTGGGAGAGAAAACTGAGCTGCAGCTGTACATTGGGAGTTACTGTCATAGAGCTGACATTTAAAGCTATGAACTTGGATAAATTCATTCATCTAAGGAGTGACCAGGTGGCGCTAGTGGTAAAGAATCTCCTTGCCAATGCAGGAGACATAGGAAACTTCCGCTTGATCCCTGGGTGGTGAAGATCCCCTGGAGGAAGAAATGGCAACTCACTCCAGTATTCTTGCCTGGGAATTCCCAGGGACAGAGGGACCTGGTGGGCTATAGTCCATAGCGTCGCAAAGAGTTGGTCATGACTGAAGTGACTTAGCACTTAGCAAGGAGTGTAATCGGAGAAGGTGATGGCACACCACTCCAGTACTCTTGCCTGGAAGATCCCATGGGCGGCGGAGCCTGGTGGGCTGCAGTCCATGCANCAGGAGTGAACAAAGGTGATAAAGATCCTACTCCTGTGAAATTTGCATCTTAGTGGGAACAGACAGACAGCACATAGTAGACATGTGTTAGCAGGTGTTAGAAGGTGAGAGATGTTACAGAAGCAGAGAAGTAGAGCATCATGAGGGAGACCAGCAGTGGTGGCGGTAAGGTCAGGGAAGGGGTCACAGTGGCAAGCAAGGTGGCCAGGTTGACATCTGGGCAAACTGCTTCTGAGGGGCCTGGCCAAGCGGGTATTCACGTGATGAGCATTCCCACCAAGGGCGAAGCTAGAGCAAAGACCCTCAGAGGGGAGCCTTCCTGGTGTATTTGCAGAGCAGCAAGAAGACCAGTGAGACTGGAGCAGAGTGAACAAGGGCGAGAGGGGTAGGAGATGAGGCCAGAGAAGTAACGGGGAGGGCATGCTGGTGGTGGTGGGCACCAGCTGGAGTTGGGGGGCAGGTCTTATAGGTAATCCTACGAACTTGGGCTTTTACTTTTAGTAAAATGAAAAGCCACTGAAGGATTTTGAGCTAAGATTGTGACATGATTTGAGTTATAGCTTTCAGTGATTCTCTGGCTATTATGTTGAGAGCAGATAGTAGGGGTGGGGACATTTTAAGAGGCTGTTGGTACAATCTTGGCTAGAAACACTGGTGACAGGCTGGAACGACAGCAGTGGATGTGGTGAGAAGCGGTCATACTTCGGCTAGGTTTTCTTTTAGTTAGCTCTTACCGGAAGAACCGGACTTTCCAGGAGGTCCAGTGGTTAAGACTTCACACTTCCACTGTAAGTGGGTGTGGGTTTGATCCCTTTTCAGGGAACTATGATCCCACATGCTGAGGGGCTCGGCCAGAAAAAAAATTAAAGGCAGAACAAATAGCATTTCCTGAGAGATGGGATGTGGGATTTCAGGGAAAGAGAAATGGTTAAAGTGACTGAGGAGTGGAGTTGCCATCAAGAGAGAGAAGGAAGGCTGCAAGAATGGCACTTTTGAGGAGAGGAGGGAAGAATGGGAGTTCCATTTTGGACATTTTGTTTTATGTTTGGGATCTTCACTAAACGTCTGAGTGGAAGTCAGGTAAGTAGATAGAGTTTAGGGTTTGGGAGAGAAAACTGAGCTGCAGCTGTACATTGGGAGTTACTGTCATAGAGCTGACATTTAAAGCTATGAACTTGGATAAATTCATTCATCTAAGGAGTGACCAGGTGGCGCTAGTGGTAAAGAATCTCCTTGCCAATGCAGGAGACATAGGAAACTTCCGCTTGATCCCTGGGTGGTGAAGATCCCCTGGAGGAAGAAATGGCAACTCACTCCAGTATTCTTGCCTGGGAATTCCCAGGGACAGAGGGACCTGGTGGGCTATAGTCCATAGCGTCGCAAAGAGTTGGTCATGACTGAAGTGACTTAGCACTTAGCAAGGAGTGTAATCGGAGAAGGTGATGGCACACCACTCCAGTACTCTTGCCTGGAAGATCCCATGGGCGGCGGAGCCTGGTGGGCTGCAGTCCATGCAGTCACTAAGAGTCGGACACGGCTGAGTGACTTCACTTTCACTTTTCACTTTCATGCATTGGAGAAGGAAATGGCAACCCACTCCAGTGTTCTTGCCTGGAGAATCCCAGGGACGGGGGAGCCTGGTTGGCTTCCATCTATGGGATTGCACAGAGTCAGACACGACTGAAGCAACTTAGCAGCAGCAGCAAAGAGTGTATATAGGTAGAGAAGACCAAGTACGGACCATCGGCTATTACATTAAGAGAACCAACCAGCAAAGAAGCTTAGCTGCCAAGAACAGATACGTGAACCTGGGAAGTTGGTCCTCTAACTTGAGGGGTCAGCTTGAACAAGAACATGACGTTGGGGGTAAAAACCAGATCGTATTGTGTTAGCCAAAATATCGATTGGGTTTTTCCATATCTCTTACAGAAAACCCAATAGATAACCAGTAGCAGATGTACTGGTTTTGTATTCATGTTTTTGAAAAATACTCCTCCTCTTCTATGGAGAGTTATTCACATTTAGGTTGATAATGTCAATGCAGAGTTTTAAATTCTGTTACCTAACTGGATTCATCAATTTACCCTCCTCTGCCTGTTTTTAGTGGGACTCCAATGAAATTGATGTTTCCTGTTTGGAGTACTCTCTTGTAAGGGCTCAAAACAAGGATCAGCAAAATTTTTCTCTAAAGGGCCAGACAATATGTTTCTCAGGCTTTCCCGACCATAACGTCTCTGACACAGCTACTCAGCTTGTCTGCTGTTGTGGGGAAGTCACTGTAGACACGTAAATGATGAACGTGGCTATGTTCCCATAACATTTTATTTACAGACGCAGAATTTTGAATTTTATGCGACTTGCATGTGTTACAAAATACTACTCTTCTACTTTTCCCAACTATTTAAAATGTAAAATTCATTCTTCACAGGCTGTACAAAAACAGGTGGCAGGCTGCATTTGGCCTACTGGCTGTGTTTTGCTGACCCCTGGCTTGAAAGATTTTTTCCCCCATATCAACTTTGAACTGGATCATTCTACCAAATGCACTGGTTTGTAATCAGTTACAAAGTGGGTTGGCCAGGCTCCTGTGAGTCAGTTGTCAGCCACTGTTTATGCTGATTTGCATGGTCCGTGTACCTTGTACATGACGTATTAGTTTCTTTGATGGGAGAGTGGCCCCAGACGACCTCTAGGGTCTAGTTTACTTCCAAGACTCTAGCCCATTGATTTTCTTTCTTTTTTTTAAAATAGTTTCATTTATTTGTGGCTATGCTGGGTCTTCATTACCGCTTGAGCTTTTCTCTAGTTGTGGCGAGTGGGGGCTCCTCTCTTGTGGTGTGTGGGCCTCTCACTGCAGTGGCTTCTCTTGTTGTGGAGCACCGGCTCTAAGGTGCAAGGGCTTCTGTAGTCACGGAGCATGGGCTTAGCTGCGCCATGGCACATGGGATCTTCCTGGAGCAGGGATTGAACCGGGATCTCCTGCATTTGGCAGGTGGATTTTTTTTTTTTTGACCACTGAGTCATCAGGGAAGCCCCAATTTTCTTAAAAAATAAAAAATACTCAAAATTATTTTGAAACTGTCCTCTGCAGCTTCTGCAGCACTGTGATCTCTCAGTACCTCCCTGTGATTTCTCCCTCTCATTCTCCTTCACAGGCTCCTGACTTGACCGTCCTATTCCTGTGTGCTCTGTCCTCAGCCGCCTTCTTTTTCTCTTTCTCTCCTCTCTCTTCCAGCAGTCTGTGGCTTCAGTTACCACCTCTGCACTGGAAACAAACTCATGTGTATGTTTAGCTCTGACTTCTGAGGTTTCCTATTAGCTAAAAGCCCCCCCCCCCATGACCCCCGCCGAATATTTGCTTATTTGGCTGCACCAGGTCTTAGTTGCAGCATATGAACTCTTAGCTGAGGTATGTGGCATCTAGTTCCCTGACCAGGAATTGAACCCGGGCCCCCTGCATTGGAAGCATGGAGTCTTAGCTCCTGGTCCACCAGGTAAGTCCTTCTGTTAGCTAGAATGTTAAAATCCAAACTCCTTAAGACTTACCTGGTGGTCCAGTGGATTAGAACCCGCCTACCAATGCAGGGGACATGGGTTCGATCTCTGGTCCAGGAAGATCCCACAGGCCATGGGGCAACTAATCCCGTGCACCACAACTACTGAGCCTGAGCTTTTGAGCCTGAGCTCTGCAACAAGAGAAGCCATGGCAACAAGAAGTCCTTCTACTGCAACGAACAGTAGTCCCAGATTGCTGCAACTAAAGAAAGTCTGTGGGAAGTAATGAAGACCCAGCAAAGTCAAAAAAAACAAACTTGTTAGCCCGCCCATACTAACTGCCCGTGCACTGCCTGCCAGCTGGCTTGGGCCGTTGGGCAGCTCCCAGCTCATCAGCCATCATTCTGCCGCCTTGTCTTTGCACATGTTCTTCCCTTTGCCATCACTGCCCTCCTCCTTGCTGCTGTTCTCCCTCTGGCTTATTCTCAGGACACAACAAACTGATACCCTTCCCTTTGAGAGCCCATGCAGAAGGCCACTTACTCTGCAAGATTCAGCTCAAATGCCTGTACCTCTTGGAAGCCTGTCTGGACAAGGCTAACCATGGACAAGGTTAACCATTTACTCTGTGCGTTCACAGTGTCTTACGCACGTTTCTATTGTAGCATTTGCCTTATTGCTCTAGTTGTTAGGTCAAAAGTACGTGAATATTGGTTGAAAATCAAATACATTCATAAATTGATAACCTTCACTAGACTTAATTCCTGGGAGCAGAATCTGGGTCTTCATTCATTTTTGTAGCCCCAGAGCCTGACATTTAGAAGGTGCTTAATTTGTATTAAAAAAAAAGAATGACTTTGATGCAAAATACAATATAGACCTTTTTATGATTATATTTTGTCTGATGCTGGGAAGGATCAAAAGAAAAAGGAGAAGAGGGTGACAGAGAATGAGATGGTTGGATGGCATCACCAATTCACTGGACATGAACTTGGGCAAACTCCGGGAGATAGTGAGACACAGGGAGGCCTGGCTTGCTACAGTCCATGGGGTTGCAAAGAGTCAGACAGGACTTAGCAACTGAACAACAACAACAACTGATTATATTTTATGTCTTTAAATAGATTCATCTTCTTCTGTTGTAGGAGGAAAATCCTTCCAAAGATGGTCTCCCATTCAGAGCTGAGGAATCTTTTCTGTTCAGCTGATGCAGTGTGCTTTGATGTTGATAGCACTGTCATCCAAGAAGAGGGAATTGATGAGCTGGCCAAATTCTGTGGAGTTGAGGACGCCGTGTCAGAAATGTAGGAACAGCGTTTATTCACTTTATGAAACGCTAAAGGATTGCAAAAGCAGAGTGACTTTTGAGTGACGCACAGGACCAGAGCCACAATTCCCTGATTTTAGTCCCTTCCTATGAAACATGGGCACTGGGTTATTTTCTTCCATCACTTAGAGCTGAATTTGTTGGTGTAGTACATCATCCAACCATCCATTTATATAAATATATATACATATATGTGTATATGGGCTGATATAAATCTGTATGTGTGTGTGTATGTGTATGGGCGTCCCTGGTAGCTCGACTTGTAAAGAATCCACCTGTAGTGCAGGAGACCTGGTTTGATTCCTGGGTTGGGAAGATCCCCTGGCGAAAGGATAGGCTACCTACTCCATTATTCATGGGCTTCCCTGGTGGCTCGGATGGTAAGGAATCTGCCTGCAATGTGGGAGACCTGGGTTCAATCCCTGGGTTGGGAAGATTCCTTGCAGGAGGGCATGGCAACCCACTCCAGTATTCTTGCCTGGAGAATCCCCATGGACAGAGGAGCCTGGTGGGCTGCAGTCCCTGGAGTCACAAAGTCGGACATGACTGAGCAACTAAGCATAGCATATATAAATATATATATGTATGTATATCTGACCATATTACATGGCTTTCAGGACCTCAGTTCCCTCCAACCAGGGATCAAACTTGTCTCCCTGCAGTGGAAGCATGGCATCCTAACCACTGGACTTCTGGGGAGTTTCCCATTTATACACATATTTATGCCCCCAAAGTGTATATATAACACTAATATATACACTGTGACAAATAAAGATGGGTGACATACCCGTAGCTTGGCCAGGGGAATGATGACCACAAACAACCAAAGAAGATAACCTAGGGGTTCTCCAGGGGTCCAGTACTTTGTGTCATGGTTGAAAGTATGGCCTGAGAGCTTTGCTAGAAAGCTAGTTTAGGTTCAGAGTCTCCACGGATGCCCGGGTGAGAGTTCCTTCCTCCCTTCTGCTCTCCTCTGTGCCACCCACAGTCACCAGGTCCTAGACCGTTTCATGTTCAGCTTCATCTGATGCAAGCATGCCTGGCCTAGTAAACCAAGCTGTACCATTTAGTTTATGATAGCAGCATCAGAGCTGCTCCAAAATGTATATAAATCAACAGTGGTAAATACTGTAGATTTATATATATATGCAAAAATATATGCACACTATTCTTACATCATCTATGACTTTTTTTTATCTGTATACTTTAAAAATTATTGTTTGTTTATTTTGGCTGTGCTGGATCTTTGTTGCTGGGCATGGGCTTCTGATTACAGTGATTTCTCTGGTGGTGGAGCACAGGCTCTAGGGCAGGCTTCAGCAGTTGCAGCTCCTGAGCTCCAGAGCACCAACTCAATATTTGTGGCTCACGGGCTTAGTTGCTCCACAGCATGTGGTATCTTCCTGGACCAGGGATCAAACTGATGTCTTCCATACTGGCAGGCGGATTCTTTACCACTGAGCCACCAGGGAAGCACCTGTATACTTTTCTTTGATGTGATTATTTATAACATGCTAATGTGTGTATGTGTGTGTGTGTTTAAAGAGTACTGGCCTTTAGTCTCTCTCTTGGTTTACAAGTGCTCACGGCTTCTAAGGAAGGTACTTGTGGATAGTACATGCGTTTTTCTCAGCTCACTGGATGGTGTGTGGATGCAGAATACTAATGTGATTCTCAAGCAAACCCTCCATAGTTTATCCCTGGGCCCCCTCACTCCCATGGCAACGTAGCATGTCTGTTGTATGGTGGGGCACCGTCCTTGTGGATGGACCTTGTGAGGAGCTGGGGAGGGTGGGCATGTAAACTTTGACGACAGCTGACTTGGCTGGCTTGATTGTTGGGTCTTCCTCCTCCTAGGACACGGCAAGCCATGGGCGGGGCGGTGCCTTTCAAGGCTGCCCTCACACAGCGCTTAGCTCTGATCCAGCCCTCCAGGGAACAGGTGCAGAGGCTCCTAGCAGAGCACCCCCCACACCTGACCCCCGGCATACGGTAAGGGATGCCGTCTGCGTACACTGCCTCTCTGTCAGCACCTGTGTTTGGGGGCACGTGCTTCATTACTGTAGGGCTTCTGTGTGGTTCTTGCGGTCCTTGTGAATGGTCTTGGCTGGCTGGTTGGTCCTGCCTATGTCTGCCTTCCCTCTCTCCCAAGAGAGCCAAAATCTCCTCTTCATCTTGTGTTTCTCGGTCCACAGGCAGAACAGAGTTGTGGAATGGCTTCCTAAAGCAGTCAAGCCCCACCCACCAATTTCTAAGTGCATTTAGAAAAACATATATGGAACATTAATTCACTAGGCGATATACCTTGTCTGATATACCTTGGACAGATGCATTAGGAGAAAATACATATTTGAGTTTCCTTTTCAGGTTTCCTGTTTTCACTTTTGTATTGATCAGCATTTGGTATTTGCAGTTTCCTTTTTTTTTTTTTTAATAGGGAGCTAGTAAGTCGCCTACAAGAACGAAATGTCCAGGTTTTCCTGATATCTGGTGGCTTTAGGAGCATTGTGGAGCATGTTGCTTCAAAGCTCAACATTCCGTCAACCAATGTATTTGCCAATAGGCTAAAGTTCTACTTTAATGGTAAGACTTTCATGGTCACATTCCCCTATAATCAGTTTTAGTGTTTAATGTCTGTTGGAATACAGCTTCAGCAAGGTGGCGTTGGAGTCAAAAGCTGAGATAAAGGGTTCTCTTTACTGATGTCTTTCACACCTTGGTATCCTTTACTCTGCAAGGTACACTTAGGGCATCATCTCTCCTACCTTCAGTATCCATAAAATCATCTATCTGTATGTACATGTCTGCATTTTAGTAAATAATGTCATGTAACCCATATGACTTATTTTGTTATTCAGTATATTTCAGTTTTATGAAAGCTCTCATGTATTGAGCCAACTTGGCTCATGTTTTTGACTCAGGAAGGAGAGTTAATTAGTGAGCAAGTCACTGCACTGTAGCTGCCTTTGGAGGCACCTCCTGGCCCCTCTCTGGACCATCATAGAGCCACAACTGTAATCTTGTCATCTTAAGATGTCCCCAGTTATGTCAGGGGGTGGCTGGCATTCTTAAAACCAAATGGTATTAATTAAAAACATTTAAATGTGTTACTAGAACACTTTTGAAGAGTTTATAAAGATAGAGATAATTTAAAAAAGAGTAGAGTATAAGTGTATTAATTACTGTAAGATGGAAATAATCCATCAAATGTAAATTAGAATCTCCTCTTAGAAGAAATTATATAATAACATGTTTTAAATTAATATATTACTGTTTCATGGTGTTCTGCCATTTTGATAAGTTTTGAGACTTGCTATACTGGAAGCTTAGAAGATAAAACCAATTAACATGCAAGATGTTTATCACCTAAAAGAATAACCCTGACAAGAAGTTTGTAATTTAAAGCACAGCTTGTTCATTCTGAGAAATAAGTGTGGAAGTCCAGGCTGTGTTACTTTAGCGAAGGCCATTTTTAGCTTTGCCAGTGGTTGTAAATGAGGATATCATCTATGCAAAAAAGCGGCCCTACTGATCTAATTCTGTGGATCTGTTTTACAGGTGAATATGCAGGTTTTGATGAGACACAGCCAACAGCTGAATCTGGTGGGAAAGGAAAAGTTATTAAATTTTTAAAGGAAAAATTTCATTTTAAGAAGATCATCATAGTTGGAGATGGAGCCACGGACATGGAAGCCTGTCCTCCTGCCGTATGTATTAGGCACACTAATTTTTTTGCAGTTTGTGAGAATGAAACAAAAACCTGTATCATCATAAAACAAAAAGCCAAAATAAATAAAACACAGTCAATCTCAGTGTATTAATTGACTTTTTGCAAACCCAAGGAAGGTTGCAAATAAGGAACTTAAACCCCATTTAAAACTTCCAAAGACCCCTTGTCCCTGCAGTATGGCTGCTGCCTCTTAGCCTAAGTATGTGCTCAGTGAAGTTTGGCTTCATTTCCACAATTAATGCAGTTCTTATACTACAACCAGAATTTGTCTTTTATATTTGATAAACTATTTCCTCATACATTATCTCATTTAATCTTCATAACAGCCCTGTGAAGTAAGAAGTATCATCTTTTCCTTTTTACTGATGGGGTAACTGAGGGTCATGGAGATTCAATACCTTGCCCATATTAAAGCATTTTATTCTTCTGCATTTACATTGCTTTCTGAGACTAGCAGGAAACAAGTGCTCTGTGTGTGTGTGTGTGTGTGTCTGTGTGTGTGGGTGTGTGCTCAGTCGCTCAGCTGTGTCCGACTCTTTGGTATCCCATGGACTGTAGCCAGTACCTTAAATATCACATGTCTGTTTCACAGAGGACTGTGACTCTAACACTTCGTTCTACCTTAAAAAAACTGAACCAGAAAAAAAAAAAAAAACCTGAACCAGAAATATAGCAATGAACATTTCGCTACCTAGTTTCCTCAGATCTAAAAATAATGTCTGTCTGTCAATGATTAATCAAAAGTGGTTAAAGAATTTTGGGGTATCCTTTTAACATTACTTGAGTCAGTTTGAAATAATGCGTTCTTAAATGATTTACAGCCAATGTCAGGGTCGACTAAGTACTGAAAGCCAGGCTAGTGGATATCAGAGTACAAGGCTTAAAATGCAGGGTTCTCTCAGGGGCCCTGAATCCCGGTATCCAAGAAAGACAGACTTACAAAGTACAGAAGATCCTACCGGTCAGAAGGTGACACAGCCCAACTGAACCAAGGGAACGTGGTGTGTGTGCAGGTCTGTAGCCCTGGAAGGTGGTCCGAGAAATCTGCACCCTAATGAAGGAGTTCCCCAACCTTTGTGGCACCAGGGACCGGTTTCGTGGAAGACAGTTTTTCCACTGACTGAGGGTTGAGGGGTGGAGGATAGTTTTTGGATGATTCAAGGGCTTTGCATTTATTAATGCCGCCACTGACCTGACAGAAAGTGGAGCTCAGGAGGAATGCAAGCGATGCGGAGCAGTTTGTAAATACAGATGGAGCTTCTCTCACTGTCCTGCTACTCACCTTCTCCTGTGTGCAGTACCAAGTGCGTGGCCCGGGAGTCGGGAGCCCTGCCCTAAAGAACAGTCAGCAGTCGCCATGTGGAAGCCAGGCAGAACTTGGCGGGGAGGGCTCCTAGAGGGAAGGGAAGCAGCAGCGCACAGTCCTGATGTACTAGGCGCAGTCTCGGCTGGCCAGTGGGCAGGGAGGTGTGGGAGTGGGCTTTCTCTTCAGCAAGAGAAGACCCCACGCACCAGGCTCTCTGGTGTTACCTTTGGGTCATGGGAAGTCTTGGAAGCCTCTGGACCAAGAAGGAACAAGTCAGGGTGTTAGGACAGTGGAAATGGTGCAGATCTGCAGAGGGCTGCCGCAGAGGCAGGAGTTCAAGAGGCTCGATTTATCTAAATGTAAGAATCTACTTATTTTCCCCCATTGTATGGTATGAAAATAAAAATGAAGAGAAAGGGCAAGTAAGATAAATCTGTACTTCTAAATCAGGGTCTATTGTGTCTGTGTCCTGGCAGAAAAAAGAGAAAATACCACTTAAAAAGACCACTGACTGTGGGATTTCCCTTGGAGAAGGGCGTGGCAACCCATTCCAGTATTCTTGCCTGGGAAATCTTGTGGACAGAGGAGCCTGGTGGGCTACAGTCCATGGGGTTGCAAAAGATTCAGACACAACTTAGTGACTAACAACAATGAGGCTTCCCTGGTGGTCCAGTGGTTAAGACTCCACTTTCCAGCGCAGGGATATGGGTTTGATCCCTGGTCGGGGAACTAAGATTCCACATGCTGCGAAGGTGCAGCCAAAAAGAATTCAAAAGATCATTGACTAAAAGAAGGTATCACTGAGAAGAAATGAGTGAAACAGTGCACCTTTAAGTCATCCTACCAGTGAGAAATAGAATGCTGCTAACATGTTCTGGGGTTGTCATCTCCTTCAGCCCAGGATAACAGGCCTCCCTTCTTTCTTTGAAATTGGCCTGGATGTGATTGCCACCCAGTTTAGAACTCAGATGTTTACCACCTGGTGTGGTATGTTTACTTTTTAAAAAATATTTATTTGGCTGTGCTGAGGCTCCATTGTGGCACTTGGGATTTTTAGTTGCAGCAAATGGGACCTAGTTCTCTGACCAGGGATTGAATGCAGGCCCCCTGCATTGGGAGCATGGAGTCTTAGCCTCTGGACTACCAGGGAAGTCCCTATTTAAAAATATATATGTATATTCATTTGGCTGTGCAGGGTCTCAGATGTGGTATACAGCATCTACCTCCCTGACCAGGAATTGAACCTGGGCCCCCTGCATTGGAAGCAAGAAGTCTTAACCACTGGACCACCGAGGGAAGTCCCCGGTTTTATTTTTGTCAGCAGTTGTCTTGATTTTCCGAGGGTTTCAGTTCTTCTGAAGCCCCCGGTGTCCAGCTGAATGCTTCTGCTGCAGTGGTGGTCAGACTTATTCGTGTGGCGGGAGGAGGGGAGGAGGTGAGCAGGCTCACAGGGAGCTGGGGAGGGAGGCATCCCAGGTGATCCTGGGCTCACTTGTCTTTGTTCAGAGTTTCTTCTTTTCAAAAATACTTATTTCCCCAGGCTGCTGCTGTCTCTCTTTCTCTCTCTCCTTATAAACTAGTTCCCTTTCTTTCTCTTCGTAGGATGCTTTCATTGGATTCGGAGGAAATGTGATCAGGCAGCAAGTAAAGGATAATGCGGAATGGTACATCACTGATTTTGTAGAGCTTTTGGGAGCACTGGAAGAATAAGATCCGTTTTTATAAAGTTCATAACTTCAGGTTAATTTTTAAAAGTTATGCAGTTTGATACTGTTTGCTTCCAATTGCTGATTACAACCCAATCAATGAATTTGGTATTGATTATCTGTATGTCCAAGTGAACCATAGGGCTCATAACATTGTGGTTTGTTTTTTTAAACTGTAGTTCCAGTATTATTATGACCATTTAATTGCCTGGAGAGTTTTATAATCTGAATTCTTTATCAATCTATCAATTCTTTATCAATCAGTCAATTCTAGCTATGTTTGATTTGAAGCTTTAGAAGGTGGGTGGTAGATTAAACACCTTCTCTATTGGGAATGTGGATTAGGCAGCTTTAAATGAAATTGGTTTTCCCTTTATATATAAATAAAAGTTTATCCACATATCAAAACAGATTTGTAGTGGTTTTTTTTTTTTTTTTTTTTTGAGCCACACCACTCAGCCTGTGGGATCTCAGTTGCCTGACCAGGGATTGAACCGAGGCCCTTGGCAGTGAACGTTCAGACTCCTAACCACTGGACTGCCAGGGAATTTCTGATTTGTCGAATTTTAATTCTGCCTATCATGTATTTCAGTATGCAATATTTCAGATACTTTAAGTATTTGAGTAGAAACAACCTCCAGACCAGGAACCCAGGGGTGGAGATCCTGCTGAGCACAGGGCTGGTCATAGCACATCCACTGTCAGCCCCACCCCTGGGGGTGGTGTTGAGTGTGAGGGATGGAAGCCCTTTTCCCTCTTGGTACTTGTCACACAGGAAATGTTACAAAGGCTTTTTAAAAAAAGGTAACAGTGGAGCCTTGAAAGTACTGACCTTAAAAGATGGATATTTGAGCTCAGCTCGGTGTCTTTGATGACCTAGAGGGGTGGGAGGGAAGCTCAAGAGGGAGAGGATATATGTTTACTGATGTACCTGAACATAGCTGATTCACGTCGTTGTACAACAGAAACTAACACAACATTATTGTAAAGCAATTATACTCCAATTTTTAAAAATGGATATTTGATAACGACATGAATTAAAAGAACTAAAACCAAACCAAAAAGAACTAAAAACAAATTTTATTCATTTCAAATAAAGATCAGCATTTTCCCTTAAATTAATTAAGGAATAACTCATCAGAACTTATACGAACCATTTCTTTTTTCTGAAATACTGATTTATTTGGCTGTGCCAGGTCTTTGTTTTGGCACTCAGGATCTTCTAGTCGGGACCTTTGAACTGTTCACTGTGACATGTGGGATCTAGTTCTCTGACCAGGGGTTGAACCTGGGTCCCCTGCATTGAGAGTGAGGAGTCTTAGCCACTGGACTACCAGGGAAGTCCCTGAACTATTTCTGAACTATTTCACAAATGGTTTGGGAGGATCCAAAAGGCCAGGTTCGTGTTTATTCCGAGCAGTGGCCTTAAAAGGGACATTTCAGAACATGCTTTGAAAATCTGAGATCTTATATTCTTGCTGGTTTGAAAATTTGAGATTTTATACACTCCCTGGTGAGAAACTGGGGGACGATGAAGACACACAGGTTTCGGAAGAGGCAGCCTCGAGTGGACACTGTTGGATAATTAAGTAGCAAAGGCCAGAAGGGTTTAACATCAGAAGAGATTTGAAAAATGTATAATTTAATCAAACAATCAACTTTGGTCAAATAATCAGATCATTATTTAGCCAAATAATCAAATCAGATGAACCAAACCTCCTTCCAAATCAGAGTTTCTAGAGGAGAGCTTATGACATAGGTTTGGCAACATTTAAATGAGACCACACACAAGAGGGCGGTTGTTTCGCGTTGTGAGCTCTCACTGGCAGCTCTCCTCAGAGCTGTTTCACAGCTTTACTGCTGCAAAGTGGGCAGGACCAAGCAGGCCCGACTGTGGAGAGCTCCGCAGACCACCTCAGCCTTGGCTACCACCCGGCGTGTAGGAACTGGAGCAAGCCCGGCGACGGGTGGAGGACGGGGCTTCCGTCCAACCCCCTGCCCTCCGTTTCTAACCATCAGGCCCAAGAAGCAGCCTGAACAGGAGGTACATGCTGAATGTGGCTCAAGGGTGTCTGATCTGTCGAGGTGAGACCCACAGAGAACCTCTTACACCAATCACACGGCCCTTCCTCCTGCCCCCAGGCTGCCCAGCTCTCACTGGCTGCCCAGAAGCAGCAGGCACAGTCCTGTCTCTGTTGTGTCGGGGGTGAGTATGACACGTCCTAACAACTGAGCTAACCTCTTCCATGCTTTTCTCATTTTGGAGTCACTGGAAACAGCCAACAGAAAAGCTTTTCCAGGAGTTCTGTATACAGGGGCACCAGGACAGGGTTCAGAAGGCAGTGACAGTATTATGTGGTTTCCTATCCTTGTGACGTCTATCATTTTTCATTCTGAAACAGACTAACATTGAGAATTGGGTTCAAACCAGTCAATCCTAAAGGAAACCAACCCTTAATATTCGTTGGAAGGACTAATGCCGAGGTGGGAGCTCCAATACTTTGGCCATCTGGTGTGAAGAGCCAACTCNGGAGATTAGTCCTGGGTGTTCATTGGAAGGACTGATGCTAAAGCTGAAACTCCAGTACTTTGGCCACCTCATATGAAGAGTTGACTCACCGGAAAAGACCCTGATGCTGGGAGGGATTTGGGGGCAGGAGGAGAAGGGGATGACAGAGGATGAGATGGCTGGATGGCATAACTAACTCAATGGACATGAGTTTGAGTAAGTTGGTGATGGACTGGGAGGCCTGGTGTGCTGTGATTCATGGAGTCTCGAAGAGTCGGACACAACTGAGCAACTGAACTGAATTCAACTTTCACTGGACTGCAAGCTTCACAAGGACAGGGATCATGTTTTGTTTATGTTATTCCAAGTGCCTGGTGTTGGGCACATAACAGAAACTCAGTGTTTGTTGAATCGAATGAAGGCCAAAACCCAATTTTACTGCCTCAAGTTTTGAAACCTAATGACTTAATTAGAACAGAAATTGCTCAAGACTCTAGAGAATACACTGACAGAATTCCATCTTAGACTTGGCTTATTGCTCTGTGCTTTTTTGAACAGAAAGATTGTTTAAGAAAGCAAGACAAAGAGAGTAGCAAATTCTAAAAGATCATTTTTTCACAGGCTATTGATATTCAGCACCTAGACATCCAGGTTCTCACTCCGAATGGCCCATGGACGAGCAGTCAGCTAGATGAGGCAGTTTAGGGAGGTTCTCAAGCCCAGTTAGTTTTATGTTATCACCTTGTCTGGCCTAAGGGATGCCCAGACAAGTGACAAAACTTATTTCTAGGTGTGTCTGTCAGGGTTTTCTTGGGATTAGCAGGAGATCCCACAGACGGTAAATGCACTGCCCTCCCCAGTGTGGGTGGATATCACCCCATCCATTGGGGGCCCAACTGGAACAAAAAGGTGAAAGGAGGGCGGATTCACTCCCTTCGTGCGCTGGATGCCCACCTCTGCTCTGATACTACAGCTTCTGCTTCTTGGGCCTTTGACCTCGGACCGGGACTTACATCATCTGCTCCCCCTGATTCTCAGGCCTTTGGACTTGGACAGAATCCTACCACTGGGACTCTTGGCTTGCCAGCTGGCACACAGCAAACTATGGAACTTCTTGATTTCCATAATGGCACAAGCCAATTCCTATAATAAATCTCCTCTTAAACACATCTTTCAAAAAATTTTTTATTGAAGTACAGTTGATTTATAATGTTAATTTCTGCTGTACAGCAAAGTATCTCAGTTAAACACACACACACACATTCTTTTTTCATATTCTTTTCCATTATGGTTTGTCACAGGACATTGAATATAGTTCCCTGTGTTATTCAGTAGGACCTTGCTATTTGTCCACCCTATACATAATAGTTTGCCTCTGCTAATCCCAAACTCCCTATCCTTCTCTCCCACAAATACATATATATCTAGATAGCCTATTGGTTCTGTTTCTCTGGAGAACTCTAATACACCAGTGAATGACAGAAGATTCTTAACTTCTACAGGGTTTGTTTCATTTACAAGTCCACATAGTTTTGTAAGTGAAAATTCCCTCTGTCCAGAGCATTTTTTTCAGTTTTGAAGAGCTAGATTACCTTTACTAGTAATAGTCATTCTACCAGTTTTCACTAAGTAGTTTAGAAAGCAGTTCTATGTCAATGATTCTTTCATTCATATCCTGCAAACATGCTCTGAGTATCTAATCAGTAGAGTAGCTGTTGAACTTCAGGTCTGCTATGGCAGAGTTCACTACACCCACCCTCCCCCACTGCTTCCTGTGCCAGCAAGAAGAGCCAGTTACAGAAATTCAGAGCTGAAGGGACCTTAGACGCTATTGAATTCCACCTCCACATTTCATAGGCTAAGGACCCAACCAAAGAGGGCAAGTACTCCATCAAGGAGCAGAGTGTGTTCTTCCATCAGCGCCCCAGCTCCCAAACACCAGACCATTATGCACTGGTATACAGACGCCCACTCCCCTTAATACCTACCACATGGCCGTAAGCAGCAGCTGATGAGCTTATTTTACCCTGTAGACTCACACACGCCCGCTGAACTGAGACAAGCCATCTTTCAAGAGATGGGCTCACTCTCAGCATCAGTTCATTAAAAAAGATCACATACATGTAATATGCGAAAATTAAGAGGATTTTTATTAACTTTTATATGTTCTTGGAGAAAACCATTCACATGTAAACGCTTGACATTTGATATGAGATTTATTCACACTTTAACATAAATTCTTTGATCTGAGGGTCAGACATAATTTTTCATTTCAACAGGACTTTCACATGATTACAGTCACAAAATTGGCACTATTAAAAAATGAAATCAGAGCTAGACAAAGTATGCAGTTTTATGTCACTTTAAATCTCAACATGCACACCCCCCTCCCCCATTCAGGATCTTGGAAGAATCTGCTGTGAGCTTAGTAAAATGCAGGTCACAGATGACTGTTTACAAAATAAAACCTCTTTTCCTAGTGCTACTCGTTTTGTTGTAGAAAAATATTACAAATAAAAATTAGTGCTATTCAAGGTGTTCATTTCAAAGTTACATATGATACACAGGGTCAAGCCATCTTTTTCTCGTGTATAAAGACACCACAATACACAAAGTGGAGACTGAATTACTCATCAACCACTTCCCCCTCAGTAACGACACAGTTCACTATGCTGACATTAAAAATGAGAGTGAAGTAACACATTTCCAGGTATTGCGTACACTTATAATTTGTTCCTAGTCTAAAACTCAGAAAAAAATGCTACAGAAACATGATGAAATTTATATTTCTTCCTGATACAAGAAATTTGTCTAAAAAATCTGTAATTACAAAACAGATTTGCTCTTTATAAAGAAACGGCTAACTTTTATTTTTTTCCCCATGGTTAGATTCTTACTTGGAGATGACTCCAATTTTCAATTGGGCTCTTTTCCTGGGGGGTAGGGAGAGGTGGCTTGGTGTTAATATTATACGGTACATTCGACAAACTTAGGGATGCTTCCGAGGACTACATCGCACTGTTACAATCANTATGATACACAGGGTCAAGCCATCTTTTTCTCGTGTATAAAGACACCACAATACACAAAGTGGAGACTGAATTACTCATCAACCACTTCCCCCTCAGTAACGACACAGTTCACTATGCTGACATTAAAAATGAGAGTGAAGTAACACATTTCCAGGTATTGCGTACACTTATAATTTGTTCCTAGTCTAAAACTCAGAAAAAAATGCTACAGAAACATGATGAAATTTATATTTCTTCCTGATACAAGAAATTTGTCTAAAAAATCTGTAATTACAAAACAGATTTGCTCTTTATAAAGAAACGGCTAACTTTTATTTTTTTCCCCATGGTTAGATTCTTACTTGGAGATGACTCCAATTTTCAATTGGGCTCTTTTCCTGGGGGGTAGGGAGAGGTGGCTTGGTGTTAATATTATACGGTACATTCGACAAACTTAGGGATGCTTCCGAGGACTACATCGCACTGTTACAATCAGCCAAACTGTAATAGTTTCCTGTCTTGTGATTATGTAAATTTTAAAGAAAAGAGGTCTCTTACAAGCTATATACAGCAGTTTACACTTCAGTGTTTCTCTCTCACTTGTAACACAGTTCAAGCTGATTGAGGACAAGCACTTGTCACATCAACTTCTGTAGGCATGTCTCCATTCTGTCGCGTCACTGGAGGGGCGAGGTCTTCTGTGGGATCATGATTCTGGATTCCATTTCCTGAATAAGTGGGACTGAACACAAGGGCCGTAATCACTGGGGCTCACTGTTTTCTAAACAGATAGTGTATGTATTATATATACACGAGTATACACAGATGTATAGGCTTACACAGGAATACACACGTACATATGGAAAGTTTAAATATCAAAGTAATTTCCAAAATTATTTTAATTGCTGTATTAAATTGTAATGCTTTAGGGAATAAACAATTCTGATGAGAAAGCTTAGGAAAAAATTTATTTGAATGATAAATTTTCAGAGAATACAGAAATGTACAAAAAAATGTAATGATATAAAATTTACAACACACAAAGATCTGAAAACTGTCCTAGACAACATGTACACTTGAAAGAATGGATATTCTCTATTGAAAAAGTCATGTAACTATCAAAGAAAAATATGACTATTTCTCTGTTCCCTCAGTCTTATAATTCACCACCTGAGAGCAATACATTTTTTTTTTTTCAGATACACCATGAGCTTCAGGGTGAAAAAACATTAAAACAGTGAGATGAGAAGAATGAAAGGCTTTATGCCTATTAAGATATTACCTGTATAATACACTAGCTCTTCCCAGCCATGTTTATGCCATGCTGCATTCCGTATATCTTCCCTGGTCTGAAGATCCTTATAAGCTTAAAAATAGCCACAGAGAAGAATTAACCACACATAATGCCCTACATTCCACTAGTACAGTGGAGGAATGACTCCAGGACCTGCCATGAATACCAAAACCTGCAGGTGCTCAAGTCCCACTGCCTACCCTATGCATCCATGGTTCTGCACCCTTGGATTCAGCCAGCTGGGGGCTTCACTGTACTGTGTGTATCAACCGAAAAAGATCCATGCGGTTCAAACCTGTGTTGTTCAAGGGTCAAGTAAGTGCTGATTCAGCTGCTCATCTTGTTTTCTCAAATGGCCTACATATCTTCCTTGACTTACAATGGGATTACGTCCCAATAGTAACACATTTCCAGGTATTGGAAATAAGCTGAAAATACTGTAAATCGAAAATGCACTCAGTACATCTAATCCACTAGAACATCCCAGCTGAGTCTTCCTTACCTTGTGTGTGTTACAAGTGTTAGTTGTTCAGTCATGTCCGACTCTTTGTGACCCCATAGACTGTAGCCCACCAGGCTTCTTTGTCCATGGGATTCTCCAGGCAAGAATATCCTTTACCAGAGGATGTTCCCAACACAGGGATCAAACCCTGGTCTCTTGCATTGCAGGCAGATTCTTTACCGTTTGAGCTACAGGGAAGTCCTTCCCTACCTTAAACGTGCTCAGAACATTCATGTTATCCAACATTCTATTTCATATCAAATGTTTAGTGTCTCTAAGAGTCGGGCACGACTGAGCGACATTCACTTTCACTTTCACTTTTCACTCTCATGCATTGGGGAAGGAAATGGCAACCCACTCCAGTGTTCTTGCCTGGAGAATCCCAGGGACGGAGGAGCCTGATAGGCCGCCGTCTACGGGGTCGCACAGAGTCGGACACGACTGAGCGACTCAGCAGCACAGCAGCAGTTTAGTGTCTCATGTAACTGAATCCTGCACAGAAAGTGAAAACCGCAACAGTTTGTGAGTGCACCGGCTTTTCACCCTTGTGACTGTGCAGCTGACCGCTGCCACCGCCCAGCATCATGAGAGACAGTACCAAAAGGCTGGGGGAAGAGCACAGTTCACACTTCAAAGTTTCTACTGAACATGGATCACTTTTGCACTGTTGTAAAGTTGAACAATTGTAAGTTGCACCATCGTAAGTCAGGGCCCATCTGTATTCCGTGAACTTAGTACTAAGTGGGGCTAACTGTGAGCGGGTTATTCTGAGTAGAATTGTCAGGCCATGTGGGAGAGGCAAAACAATTTGCTCTCAAGGTTTACAGTCTAGTGGATTCAAGATGTGCCTTTACCAACCAAGTGAACTTCCTCATTAATGTGTTAAATCCATAACCAGAAACTGTCAGGCCACAGATAAGCAATAGGAGATTCAGTTTTACTCAGTATTTATAAGGCCCTGCAACGATCTGGGTGAGAGATTGTGTTCATGACAGTGGAGAACAAGGAGACTCCACAGGGAGAACACAGCTGACCAGGGAAAGCTCCCTGGGAAGTACGATGTTACCAAGTGGGGTTTCAAGGTTGAAACTGACATTTCATTGTCCACATGTAGGAATTGGAGAGAAAAGCCCTCCAGTGGAGGGAAGGGCATGGGCCAAGGGTCAGGGTCCTGGGGATACAGGATGCCTCACTGGGCGCTTTGGGTTCTGCTTCCCAGCCCGGCAAGAGCCTTCTAACCACTGACCCGGGAGGGCTCCCCACTCAGTTCTAGCCTCTGTTGGGGGCTCCCTTCTCCCTATGAGAAGACCTAACCCTGCAGGCCAAGCACTAGTAAGGGAGTGTACACTGATTACATAAAATATCGAAGATACTGAAGAAAAGGAGGAAAAGGAAGTCCTCTACCTCTCACGACCTGGGGGAAAATGGCTAACATCCCTGGGACAAGCAGCAGTCTTATTCCCGGGGTCAGGTGGGGACTCCCCCTTGCAGGGAACACAGGTGGGAAAGGCCTGTGTTCTTTAAAAAGTTTTCTTAATTAAAACCAACTTTGGGGGGTAAAATATACATAACAAAATTTACTATTTTCTTTTTTTAAAATTTTTTGGCCACCTCATGTGGCATGTAGGATATGAGTTCCCTGACCAGGGATCAAACCCATCCCCTTTGCAGTGGAAGCACAGAGTCTTACCCACTAGACCACCAGGGAAGTCCCTACTGAAACTATTTTTAAATGTATAATTCAGAGGCAATAAGTTCATTACATTATGCCACCACCATTATCATCCAGCTCCAAAACTTCTTTATCAGCCCCAGTTAAAACTTCATCCATTATAAACCATCTCTTCCCATTTCCCCTCTCCCCTCAACCCCTGGTACCCTCCATTCTACTTTCAGTTTCTATGCATTTGCACAAACCACACTTTGTTCATCTGTTAATGGACTTCTGGGTTTGGGGAGGCTTTTAAAGATGGGAGGCACTGAGGCTGGTCACTTACCGAGGGAAGGCGCCCACAGGTGGGGTGGTGGAGCAGCCGCAGCTGCAGCAAGGCCTCGAGGGAGGAGGGGTGCTGGTGGAGGGGGTGCTGGAAGGAGGGCATCATGTGCGAGGGTAACGGGAAGGGGAGCTCTGCTGGGGGAAGACCTGCTTTGAAGCCAGACCAGCTGACCTCTGAGGCTGGCCCAGCTCCTGCTCAGCTGTGGCTGGGGTGATTTCTTTACCACGTGAGAGTCACGGTATCTCACTTGTGGTGTGTGGCTGTCAGGGTTAAAGGGAATGGTGCCTAAATAACCAACACGCAGAGGTGCTTGGTAAGTGTTGGTTCTTTCTCTAAAAAAGATGGATAAGCGAGGGTAAGTTGTGGCCAACTGANCAGGCAAGAATATCCTTTACCAGAGGATGTTCCCAACACAGGGATCAAACCCTGGTCTCTTGCATTGCAGGCAGATTCTTTACCGTTTGAGCTACAGGGAAGTCCTTCCCTACCTTAAACGTGCTCAGAACATTCATGTTATCCAACATTCTATTTCATATCAAATGTTTAGTGTCTCTAAGAGTCGGGCACGACTGAGCGACATTCACTTTCACTTTCACTTTTCACTCTCATGCATTGGGGAAGGAAATGGCAACCCACTCCAGTGTTCTTGCCTGGAGAATCCCAGGGACGGAGGAGCCTGATAGGCCGCCGTCTACGGGGTCGCACAGAGTCGGACACGACTGAGCGACTCAGCAGCACAGCAGCAGTTTAGTGTCTCATGTAACTGAATCCTGCACAGAAAGTGAAAACCGCAACAGTTTGTGAGTGCACCGGCTTTTCACCCTTGTGACTGTGCAGCTGACCGCTGCCACCGCCCAGCATCATGAGAGACAGTACCAAAAGGCTGGGGGAAGAGCACAGTTCACACTTCAAAGTTTCTACTGAACATGGATCACTTTTGCACTGTTGTAAAGTTGAACAATTGTAAGTTGCACCATCGTAAGTCAGGGCCCATCTGTATTCCGTGAACTTAGTACTAAGTGGGGCTAACTGTGAGCGGGTTATTCTGAGTAGAATTGTCAGGCCATGTGGGAGAGGCAAAACAATTTGCTCTCAAGGTTTACAGTCTAGTGGATTCAAGATGTGCCTTTACCAACCAAGTGAACTTCCTCATTAATGTGTTAAATCCATAACCAGAAACTGTCAGGCCACAGATAAGCAATAGGAGATTCAGTTTTACTCAGTATTTATAAGGCCCTGCAACGATCTGGGTGAGAGATTGTGTTCATGACAGTGGAGAACAAGGAGACTCCACAGGGAGAACACAGCTGACCAGGGAAAGCTCCCTGGGAAGTACGATGTTACCAAGTGGGGTTTCAAGGTTGAAACTGACATTTCATTGTCCACATGTAGGAATTGGAGAGAAAAGCCCTCCAGTGGAGGGAAGGGCATGGGCCAAGGGTCAGGGTCCTGGGGATACAGGATGCCTCACTGGGCGCTTTGGGTTCTGCTTCCCAGCCCGGCAAGAGCCTTCTAACCACTGACCCGGGAGGGCTCCCCACTCAGTTCTAGCCTCTGTTGGGGGCTCCCTTCTCCCTATGAGAAGACCTAACCCTGCAGGCCAAGCACTAGTAAGGGAGTGTACACTGATTACATAAAATATCGAAGATACTGAAGAAAAGGAGGAAAAGGAAGTCCTCTACCTCTCACGACCTGGGGGAAAATGGCTAACATCCCTGGGACAAGCAGCAGTCTTATTCCCGGGGTCAGGTGGGGACTCCCCCTTGCAGGGAACACAGGTGGGAAAGGCCTGTGTTCTTTAAAAAGTTTTCTTAATTAAAACCAACTTTGGGGGGTAAAATATACATAACAAAATTTACTATTTTCTTTTTTTAAAATTTTTTGGCCACCTCATGTGGCATGTAGGATATGAGTTCCCTGACCAGGGATCAAACCCATCCCCTTTGCAGTGGAAGCACAGAGTCTTACCCACTAGACCACCAGGGAAGTCCCTACTGAAACTATTTTTAAATGTATAATTCAGAGGCAATAAGTTCATTACATTATGCCACCACCATTATCATCCAGCTCCAAAACTTCTTTATCAGCCCCAGTTAAAACTTCATCCATTATAAACCATCTCTTCCCATTTCCCCTCTCCCCTCAACCCCTGGTACCCTCCATTCTACTTTCAGTTTCTATGCATTTGCACAAACCACACTTTGTTCATCTGTTAATGGACTTCTGGGTTTGGGGAGGCTTTTAAAGATGGGAGGCACTGAGGCTGGTCACTTACCGAGGGAAGGCGCCCACAGGTGGGGTGGTGGAGCAGCCGCAGCTGCAGCAAGGCCTCGAGGGAGGAGGGGTGCTGGTGGAGGGGGTGCTGGAAGGAGGGCATCATGTGCGAGGGTAACGGGAAGGGGAGCTCTGCTGGGGGAAGACCTGCTTTGAAGCCAGACCAGCTGACCTCTGAGGCTGGCCCAGCTCCTGCTCAGCTGTGGCTGGGGTGATTTCTTTACCACGTGAGAGTCACGGTATCTCACTTGTGGTGTGTGGCTGTCAGGGTTAAAGGGAATGGTGCCTAAATAACCAACACGCAGAGGTGCTTGGTAAGTGTTGGTTCTTTCTCTAAAAAAGATGGATAAGCGAGGGTAAGTTGTGGCCAACTGAGAATGTATCTCTGCACATCTCAATACCTTTTCCCTATGAGGTAGGAAGTGGGCAGTGGACATTTGGGACACTGGCTGGAGACACAAAGGAAGGTGGAGATGGGCACTGCCTGAAAGCAGACACGTGGCTGACCTTGGCCTGTGCCAGAGTATGGGGTCCAGACCCTCTGGTCCCCATGCTCACTCACCACAGAGGCCGCTCTCAGAGGCCCCTGAGGCCCCTCTCAGGCTGAGGAAGGGGAGGGGTCTGTCTTTTCAGTTCAAATCCTCTGGACAGATCACACACTAAAAAATCACAATAAAAACGACCTCATCCCTACCTCAAGCCTGTAAAGGTTAAGTTATACTTAATAGGTATGTTTGCCAGACCTCACCCTGTCCCTGAGCCTTCAGCTGCCCCAGCAGGCGCACGCCGCTGCAGCACTCGGTGGGACCAGCGAGGGCAAACCCACACTTCAGCGAATTAATACGGTTTAGGGCTTGGAAATGTCAGGCTTTTCATCTTTTAAACGTTAATAACCATTTACAAGTGTTCCCTGGTAGCTCAGATGGTAAAGGATCCGCCTCCAGTGCCGGAGACCTGGGTTTGATGCCTGGGTCAGGAAGGCCCCCTGAAGAAGGGAATGGCTACCCACTCCAGTATATCTTGCCCAGAGAATCCCATGGATGGAGGAGCCTGCTGGGCTACAGTCCACGGGGTCCACAGGGTCAGATATGACTGAGTGACACACAACTATTTACAAATGTGCCCAGAATAAGCCAAGCTGCTGCTGCGACCTGCTTCCTGCTCAGCCAGGGAGACGGACACACACAGCCACGACCACGACCACGCGTGTGGCACCAGGCTCTGGGGGCTCGGGGACAGTGACATTCCCTGGGAGATGAACAGGAACATCCGAGTCAGGCCCAGAAAGGCACCAAAGGGGGCGTCAAACCAAAGTGGGTGGGGACGGCAAAGGCGAGAGAAGAAGCCTCGGAGGACAATGGATCCAGACCCGAGGCAGGCAGTGGGCCCTCTTCGAGGACACCTTACTGCGTGGAGTGTGGCACTGTCCCCGAGGGAGCCGGGGGATGTTCAGAGAGGGAGGCTGGGACCGCCCTGTGAAAGGCCGCAGCACCTCGCTCAGCCCTGCCCTCACTCTCACCAGCTCACCACGAGCTGCGTGTCTGGGGACCCTTCACTGTGGACCTCTTGTGCTGGGGGCCTAACAGCCACCTTCTATCTGGGGCATCTGGTCAGCTGCAGTGTTCCAGGTTCCTGACCTGAGGCATGATTTACAGGCTGGGAGAACTTATTTAGTAATGAATTCTGAAATCCCAGGAACGTAAGAATGAAAGGAAAAAAACATACCCCAAAGATGGTGCACCATATAGAGCTGCCCAATCTGGGAGAAGAACCCTCCAACTGCTTCATTACCGTCCTGTCTGAATCGAATGGCACGAGCCCTACGAGAAAAAACGACGTTCAGACACCGCATCCAGTATGTTAAAAAAGTGAGTTTCCTCCATTCTCAGCGCAAGTTGTTCAGAACAAAGAATACTTTTTAAATTACTGAATGTATTTGAAAGCTATTTTAATGCACATCAGATGTCTATCTAATACCTTTCTGTAGCAATATTAGTCATTTTTGTAAAATGTGTAGAGTAATTCATAACAATTAAAATAAAAACAGCATGAGTTACGTGGTTGCAGTCCTGATTTTTTTTTTTTTTAATGGCGATGTCTTTATTTTGTGTGGCATGTTGGATCTTAGTTCCCCGAGCAGGGATGGAACTTGCACCCTGTGCCTTGGAAGCTCGGAGACTTTTAATCATGGACGACCAGGGAAGCCCCTGATGCTAACTTCTTTAACTTCACATTTAGTGTTACATGATCATAATCATCACCCAAAATTACAAACCTGATTAGTAAATCATTAAAATTAGGCAAATCACTACAGTGTGCACTCTAACCCAAAGAGGGGAAAACCCTCCATACTCATCAAGAGTGATAAATGTTCAAGATTGTTCACTTCATTTGGAATTTTTCTCATCCACTTTCTCAGTAGGCAAAGAAAACATACTTGCCTTGGCCTGGAAATAATCAGAAGCATGTACTGAAGAGGAGATCACCATCTTAAATAGTTACCTATGTGCCAAAATATAAATTGCATGCTGAACTGGGCTTTGTAAATAATTTTTAAAAAATAACTGAAGAATAAACTCAGTACTTCTCTGTGGATTCCTCATTGGATACGTCTCAATTAGTAACATGGAAAAATAGAAATCAGTGATTCTATCCTGTGGGCAACTAAATTACTACACTTTGGGTCGGGGGATCACTCACCAATTCCTTAATAAACTGATGTCTATAAACAAAGTGTTAGGTAGTTAGAACAGGAAAAAGGAATCCAAAATGACGGTGGTTGAAGAACAAAGAAAGGAAAAGCCCATGAAAATGAAACAAAAGAAAATCCAAAGACTGGAGTGAGAATGTCAGGTCAAACACACAGCCCTCTTCGCTAGCCCAATTTGCATAGGGCAGGCTCAGCGGGGAGGAGACAAAATGTATAAAAGGAGGAAGCCAAGGCAGATGGGGCCTCTCCTTTGGGGTGGGCAGATACCTATTCAGGACTACAAATGAGTGCCATTCTAATGAACACCCCCAAATTAAGTTTCTGGGGATAAGGTTTCTCAGGATAGCTCTGAAAAGCCAACACAGCTTGAAGGAGTCTTTGGGGCCTAGCAAAGAAAACCACAGTTTCAAAGGCCCTTGCTGAATCATCTAACTTCGGAGAAAACAAAACAGAACTTTAGGTCCCACCCTGATGCTCCAGGCCAGTTGCATCTATCTGGGACTTATCACCCCCTGTCCAGAAATCTTCCACCCCCTACACCTGCGCAGAAGACTTATCAGCCCTGCCCAACTACAAATGCCATCTCAACTAAAGAACACCCAAAACATTCCGCCTGATTAATGTTTCCACAAGCCTCCCTAAAAAATATGGAGCCTCCCCAATCCCTCTCCACGCTCAGCCTGGTCATTAGGCCGACTATCGCCCCTCCTTGCCTGAATAAAGGTAACCTACTTCTGTTGAAGTCATCTTTCCTCTTTCTGCCTCGGCCTGAACTATACCTTACATTCTTGGTGCCAAGAAACCCGGGAAGGGGCGAGGCACTCATCTCACTCTCCCTTCTTATTGTTTTCCCTTTTCCTGGAGTCTGGGAGCGGGAACATCCTCCAAACTCACTTTTCTGCCAGGGCTCAAGTTCCCCTCGAGGGCTCCCAGTGCCTTCCCGAGTGGTGCAAGCCTTGTGCTAAGGCTTTACTGATGCTTTGCGTACCCCCAGGCCTCGGCTCTTCCTCCTTGCCCCCCGCCCCTCTCTGACAACCTCCAGAATAGGGAACTCTTGCCATTCAACTGCTCTGCATGTAACACTCCACTCAAGCCGGCCCCTAGATTAAGGTAAGATCCGGACGGTGGTCTAGAGGCGCCCTAGAACTCAGTCCTCTCTGGGTCCTGGGGACCCCCGGCCCAGGGCCACTCGGTAGGCGACGGTGGGGGACGCTCCACCTCGACGACACAGAGCTCTCTTCTCATAACTCCTATTGCGACTCCGGGTGACTCGAGCTCTCAATAGGAGCCTCTGCTTGCCTTTCAATTATGGGGTCTGGCCAATCTCTCCCCAAAGACTCCTTCACAGCTTGTCAGGAACTGTACTCCTAATAGACAGGAGACAGATCGCCTGATCCCTGAACAAGGAGGGATTTGAGCCATCATGAATGAGGCATGTTTTTTCTGGGAAATACCTCCAGCCAAGCTGAAGAAAGTTTCACAGTCCTCAAGAAAAATATTCGTATCCTATAGGATCTCAAAGAACGAGCTGGAGAGTTCTCAGGGTGGCTACAATCTCTCTTTGGGGGAGCCTTCCCCTGGCGAGGGGGAACTTGGTTGGCTAACACCCCTACTAATCCCTGTTATCACCATATGGATGCTGCACGTGATTTCTCCCTGTGCTATCAACTGTCTAACCTGCTTTCTCTCTGCCCAGGTCAACAAGCTACAACATGCAGAGCCAGTTCAACAAAGACACACAAAACTACACCTGACCACGCAAACTCTCACTCACCCTTAGATGGACACCGCTCTAAGGACTCTGAGGCTTAGATTACCAAGAGGGGGAGACCCAATGCCCCTCACCATCCCAGCTCAGCAGGAGTAGCCAGAGAAACCTCAACACCCCGATTCCCAAAGAACTGGGTCTCCCATCTCTTGAGGGGGGAATGTTAGGCAGTTGGAATAGGAAAAAGGAGTCCAAAATAGCAGTGGCTAAAAGACAAAGAAAGGAAAAGCCCACAAAAACGGAACAAAAGAAAACCTACAGATGGGAATGAGAACTCAGGTGAAACAAACACGCCCCCTTCTTGGCTAGCCCAGTTTGCATAGGGCAGGCTCAGCAGGGAGGAGACAAAACAGATGAAAGGAGGAAGCCAAGAGAAAGCCAAACGAGGAAGGCCTCTCCTTAGGGGCTGGCCCGCCCTCACACCTTGAGGGTGTACTATCCTTTGCTTGCCAAATAAAACTGAGTTGTAACCAAGCTGTAACACCGGTCCACCATTTGAAATCTTTGCTGCGGCAAGACAAAACCGAGGAAATTACACACTCCCCCAACAATAACATACAATCAAATACGTTTCTCTGAGTTTTCAAATGAAAGGGAATTCTCTCTTGTATTAGTTAGCCTTGATGATCTAAGAAGAAAAGACGCATTAGAAAGAAAGGAACCGGAACTGTTTTGGGAGGTAAAAAGATCTTAGAAATGATCAAGCCCAAAGCAATAAATTTCATAACTGAAGAAAAGAGAACATATATAAACTGAAAATAAAAAGTCACCGCTCTCCTGTTCCAAAGCGGCTGTGCCATTTTACATTCTCACCAACAAGGCATAAAGGCATCAACTCGTTAGCAGCCTCATCAACACTCGTCATTTTTTCCATTACAGCCATCCTAGGGGGGGTCATTCTTTCCATTACAGCCATCCTAGGGGGTATGAACCGCTACCTCAGTGTGGCTTACTTTGCATTTCCACAATGACTCAGGACAGGGAGCAGCTTTTCACATGTTCATCAGGCAGCATTCACAGAGCTCCTTTGAGGAAATGTCTATTTAAATGCTTTGCCTATTCACTGTTTTTTCAAATGTATTTTACAATTTTATTTTTTATTGTGGTAGAAAGCACCTGACATTAAATTTCCCTCAACCATCTCCTACTGTGCAGGCCAGCGGGGCCAAGTCTATTCACCTTGTTGTACAACACACCTCTCCACCTTATCATCTTGCAAAACTGAAGCTACCCACTAAGCACCAAGTCCCCTCCGCACACCCAGGCCCCGGCAGCCACCATTCTGTTTTCTGGTTCTTTGGTGCTGACCACTTTAGAAACTTCGCATTAGTACTTGTCATTTTATAATGGGCTTACTTTGTTTAACACAATGTTCTCAGGGTTACCTGTGCATGCGGCAGGATTTCCTTCTTTCTAAAGGCTGTATAAAATTCCACTACATGTACACGCCACATATGTATCCAGTCATCTGTTGATGGAAATTCACCTTCCTTCCACCTCTTACCTCTGTGAATGCTGTGATGAACAGCGCTGTGCAAATCTCTCTCTGAGATGCTGCTCTGAATTCTTTTGAAGTAGGATTGTTGCATCAGATACAATGCTATTTTTAATGTTTTTCAGAAGCACTGTATGAAAAAACATTTTCCATGATGGCTGCCCCATTTTGTATTCCTACCTACCTTATGCAAGGGTCCCAACTTCTCTGTATCTTTACTAACACGTGGTATTTTCTGTTCTGTTGATAATGGCCCTTCTAAAGGGTATGAGATGGTTGGCATATATTTGTGGTTTTGAGTTTCTCTTATGATCAGTGACACTGACCATCTTTTCATCTCTTTTTTGGCTATTTGTATATCTTGAGAGAACTGTTTCTACAAGTCTTTTGCCCATTTTTTAACTGGGTCATCTTCTCATTATTGAGTTGTATGATTTTCTTATATATTTGGGATATAAGTCTTTTATCAGATATGTGATTTGCAAAATTTTCTCTCAGTCTATGACCTCTCTTTTAATTTTTAAAACTGTATCCTTTGAATTATACAAAAGTTTTTAATTTTGGTGAATTATAATCAATTTTTTCTTTTGTAGATTGTGATTTTGGTGTTTATCTAAGAACTCTTTGCCTAACCTTACGTTGCAAAGATTTTCCCTTATGTTTTCTTCTGAAAATGTTATATTTTAGCTCTTACATCTAGGTCTACAATTCATTTTCAGTTAATTTTTATATATAATATGAGATAGGGATCTAAATTCATCTTTTTGCAAGGATATCCAATATCCCAGAACCCTTTGATGAAAATTCTATCTGTCCCCATTGAATTGCCTTTGTATATTTGTCAAAAAACTAATCGTTCACATACATGAAAATTTGTTTCTTGTCCTTCAATTCTATTCCATTGATCTAAATGCCTGTCTGTAAGGCAGTACCATACTGTCTTGATTACTCTAGCTTTGTAGTTAGTTTTGAAGTTGAGCAGTGAGTCCCCCAGCTTTGTTCCTCTTTTTCAGGACTGTTTTAGCTATTTTGGGGTCCTTTGCATTTTTAGAGTCTGCTAAGATTTTGACTGGGATTCTGTTGAATCTGTAGATCTACAAGATAGAAAAACTGGTATTTCGCTAACTAAACAAAGAAGAAGAAATGGAAGCAGTTATATCATTGTGGTGTTCTGTTTATGTGACAAAAGCAACATTTCAGAAAAGATAATATCCAAGAAGAATAGGAAATGACCTCATGTACCACTGGGGTTTTGTTTTTATAAAAAGTCCTTATCTCTTGGGAGATATATGCTCACTCAAATTCCCAGAGATGCAATGTTATGTTGTTTGGGATTTACTTTCAAATATTCTGGGTAGGGGCATTTAGACTTCAGCAGGACTGGCCATGTGTTGATAACTACTGAAGCTTAGCAATGGGGGGAAGAAAGGGGGACTGGTGGTATTATTCTCTCTAGTTGTGTACTTGTTTGAAAAATCTCATAATGCAAATATGTCAAACAAAACAATAGTCTAATATCAAATTGTGGCATGAACCCCAGATTTTATTTCTAGAATTAACTCTATGGTGTAAAAGACTCTAAGACTTACAAATCTAGGTCTAAGACTTACGAACTCATCATTTGGTAATATACTCACCAGTAATTGCCCCATTCAATCATAGTTCCTGGCTGAAAAGAGATTTAGATTTTGTTTGTTAGTCCTTCTGTGAAGAAATACGGAAATAGCAGCATGAAAAATACCAAATGACAAGACTAAGAAATTAACTTTTAATAATAGGAGACCTAACAAGTAAAAAAATGCAACAAAACAACATTATGCATTCTGTTCATACCTATCCTATGGTGGGAGTAATAATTCTATGGCTACTTCTAAGGAGACAACATATACACAAGGTTAAGAGGTAAGGTCATCCAGTTATAGCTAGGAAAATCACAGGCCATTCATGATTAAATTGTTGGTACCTACTCAGACATTACTGAGAAATTTTAGTTTTTTATTTATTAATTTTTTTGCTGTGCAGCATGTGGGATCTTGCTTCCCCCAGCAGGCATTGAACCCATGTCCTGTGTAGTGGAAACACAGAGTCCTAACCAGGGAAGTCCCTACTGTGAAACTTTAAAATAATTCAATTTAAGCAAACCTAACAAAGACATTCCTTGATTCTTCTCCCGCCAAGTATAATACTGAATGTGAGACCACTGAGATCTACTGATACATTTTCACTTTAACTATGCTGTTATCTGGGCTTTTTTTTTTCAGTCGTGTCCTAGCAGGGAAACATCTAGAAAGTTGTAGAAATATTATTCCCCTTTTCTCTTACAGTGCTGTATAATGTATTCAGTAATCACATGCTTATTAGTCGCTCTAGTTCAATGACAATAGATGCTATATAATGTACCTGGTCCTGCATTTTAGGTCTTCTCTCTTATGTCTAAGGCTATAAAAAACAAATAGAAAGGAAGAGAAAGAATGAGAAAGAAAGAAGATAAAAAAAAAAAAAGAAACAAGGGTCCAGTGTTTAAGACTCTCTGCTTCCAACGAAAAGGGGCATGGGTTCGATCCCTGGTCAGGGAACTAAGATCCTACATACTGCACAGCAAAAAAAAAAAAAAAAAGACANGGAAGAGAAAGAATGAGAAAGAAAGAAGATAAAAAAAAAAAAAGAAACAAGGGTCCAGTGTTTAAGACTCTCTGCTTCCAACGAAAAGGGGCATGGGTTCGATCCCTGGTCAGGGAACTAAGATCCTACATACTGCACAGAAAAAAAAAAAAAAAAAAGACAAAAACAAACCAAAAAAGGAAATGAGGAGAAGAACTCGGCAGGGGAGAAAACGAGCCAAGCACACATCACAGAAAATATGCCCAGCGACTGCTCTTAACACCAGGGGTGTGCGTCCTGCTGCAAAGAACGAGGGGACATGGTGAACTCCTATTCCAGGACTTACTCGAAGCTGGTAGGATCTGAGTTCATATATGTTCGGTCCTGACCGTGGGATGGGTTCATTCCAGAAACTGAACTCCAACAGCAGCTGATTCTTTCTCGAGAGAAGCATGTTGCTTCTTGCCTTACGGAATTCCGAAAATTCCTTTGAGTGAAAAAGGTGCTCATGAGACTTGCTAATATTTACATACAATATAAACCCACTTGAGTGACATGTAAGCTCCCCCTCTAGTAGAATACTATTATAAACAGGGTCCCTTGGCCTGAGACAGTCCCAGCTCACATCTTGTTGAGTCAGCATAATGGCTGTTAGCATTCCCTTTCACTTTCAAAAGTGTCCAGGTTTAGATAATAAACTTCACTGTCACCTTGATTATTTAAATGACAATGGAAACGAATTTAATTTCCTATGCTTTTAAGTCCTCCTGGCAGTGTTTGACAGTACTGTAAGACAGATGACACGGACACCTCAAAATATCAGATAATCCAAAAGCCATTTATACAAGGACAGGGAAGCTACACAAAACATTTTCTTCTCTAATAATGTTAAGCTGGTAGAATTTTTCCATGAACATTTTTCTGTTAGTGAAGGGAGGGGAGGACAGCAAAGTCGGCCCAAGGTGAAGAGTGTGTGGTTGGCAGTTCCTAAAGCAGGTATGTGTTAGGTAACTCAGGCTGACTGTGGTGACTAGGCTGACTTACTGGCTGCAAAGTACCAGCTTATCAGTTTCCAAGTACAACTGACTTTTACAATAAGAACTGTTATTTTAATAGTATTACTGATGACTCTGTTCAAATACAACCTCAAGAAACCAAATAATTAAATCTTTACTACTGAAAACTAATAGTTTGCTTACAAAAACTGATATTAGAAAAGAGTCGTTTAATTCTGTACTAACATCTACTATATCAATAGTTTGAATAAGCGAACATGTGGCAAAATCATTACCTGATTTTCTTTGAGTTTATTCATCACTTCTGTGAGGGCTGGATAGCCTCCTTCATACCTCCAAAGGTGAACTGAAACATATTTTAAAAGATAACACACATTTAGACCTTTATGATACTCTGACCTTGAAAATATTCCAGATATGCTTAGTGTTAACACAGTACAAAACTGTAATGTGTGTTGGCCTGAGTTATACCATAAAGTTTCAATAATAGAGTCAAATGTGAAAAATGATCCAAAAGGAGTTTTTGCAGTGATTTACTGAGAAACTACTTCAACCATAACACTAGATCGAGGTTTGGAAAGCTTTGATTATAAAAACAAGCACTAAGTTGAAAATCACTTAAGTGATGACAGTAAAGGCTTAAGGAATAAGTATTCCAAAGACTTCTGCTTCCTACCAGCTTGATCCTGCTCGCCATACCACGTGTTCCAAGTCCCCACCAAAGTACAAGGGTAATGTTTATCTTCATGGATCCTTGGCAACACCTCTTGACTTAAAGAGAAGAAAGAGCAACACTAATTAAACAAGCAACAAAATTACATCAGGTGATAACACATGATCAATAATAGGAACAGGTCATCTACTCTTGTCTTCTGACAACTGACCTCAGAATACATTTATGATGCAACAAACTTCAGAATTAGCTTTTTCGCTGAATTCTGTTGTAAAACTCTAATGGCCCAGTTATCAAATGCTTAGGTGACTGATAACCCAGCTATCTAGAACAGTGGTAAGTAACTCAAGTATATTGATAAAAATGATAAAGAAGAGTCAAAGGTCCCCAAATTCCACAACTATGAGTCTATTATTCACCGTTTCAGTGGCAAAAAAGCACTTAGGAATGGTGATATGTATAAAAGCTAAGTTCTGGTGGTTCCAAAGATAGGACGGATGAGAGTAATGGGAAAAGAATGTGTCAGAAGAGAGAAAGAGAAGAAAGGAATGTTGAGGATGGGGGAGATGACAGAAGCGGTCCGATAGGCAGAGGAAGCAGGGGCAGAGAGGGCGGGCTTTCAGGAAGAAGACGAAGCTGAAACACAGCAGAGTCTGGAAGCAACCTCCATCTCCCCCGCCCCCCCCCCCC
>SJYA01002951.1:2054909-2106813 GCA_006410615.1 Neotragus moschatus | reverse complement strand
GCCTCCCCCTCGCCGGCCCCCACCGCCATCACGACCACCCCCACCGCCCCCCCCCCCCCGCCCCGATCCCAAAGGGTGTCCACAGTGCAGGAGAATCCAAATGAAAGACACAACATGAAGTATGAATTGGTTTCTACCCAATTCAACCAGCCAAGGGGATGTGAAAGGTGTCGCAGAATCCCACACTGGACACAGCGCCCAGGCTATTGCTGTCCATCACACGTGGGCATTGCAGCATGTCACGTTAGCAGAGGTGGCAGAGCCTCGTTCCAGAGAAGCCCTCCCACAGTCCAGATTCTAAAGGACAGGGAAAGACAAAGGGAAGAGGCATAGCTGAACCACTCCAAGAGGAAAGCTAAAACCTGCACGCTTTTTTGAGTAGAAAAATTATGACGAGAAAGTACAATACAGATCCAACAATGGGTGCAAAAAGATATCAAGGGTCAGAAATGGAACCTGTTCAGATTATTTGCTGACATCAGGTGATATGAAGCTAGTGATCATCACCCAATGCTGGGGCCCTAAGACAGGGCAGATGTGACTAGTTAATAGAGAGAAGCTCTGAATGGTATTATGTCTAACTAACTGAAAACTCAAATGTCTTTCTGACCAAGTACAATGAGCAAACCACGTATTATTTTTTGAAGGGTAGCATTTACTTTTAAAAATAAGATCAGATATTAAATCTATTTGATATATGACACATGAATGTTCAGAAGTAACATGGGGTTGATGGAAATTGGGAAAGATGGGTTATGTTAGGGAAATGGATGTGGGTTTTCTTTTTGTCACATGACATGAGCAAAAAGTAAAGAACCCAGCGCTGGAGCAAGTGCGGCTGATGCAAGCCTGCACCGATGACCGAGGTGAATCGGGGCTGTTAGGTAGGTCACCCTAGGACCCAGAACTGGACGGGTTGGGCAGAACCTCATTACCGGAGTCCCTAAAAACCAGGCGGGTGTTAAGTCTTTATGTACCGGAAATAGGTTGCTGCTGAAAGTTCCAGAGAAAAGGAAACAAACAGGATGAAGGAGAAAACAGAACTCAAGCAGACCAACTTGACAAACTTTTGGGTAATGGACTGCAGTGGGTTGGGGGGTGGGGTTTGAGGTACTGGTGCAGCTTCAAGCCCAGGAAGGCAGTCAGAAGGGCTACTTGGAAATGGGCCTCAACCAGCCTGGAGAGGGAAACAAGCAAAGAGAAGCAAAATGCATGTCAAATGAAAATGCCCAGCCCTTAGTGACGGACTGGTCACCGAAAACTGAGGCAAGAGTCAAATAAAACCACGGCAAGTGTCACACATGAGGAAGCGGGAGGGGCAGAGGGGTTCTACATTTTGAGTTTGAAGTGAGAACAAGACTTTCAAATAGAAACATGAGTAGATGGCCGGGAATCTGAGACAGGAGATGAACTGATGAAAATATAGGACAGGGAAGATAACCCAGGGAAATATAAGCATAAAGAAAATTTTCATCTTATGAAGAGAGGTTTAGAGAAAAACCACCTGCTTTGTTTTAGGTCATTTTTTAAATAAAGAGAACAGTGCCGAGGTGAGCAAGAAGCTACGCTAATGTTACCTTTTGCGACCCACCTCCAAAAATAAAACAACAAAAGATTTTTTGTGCTTCTGAAAGTTAGGCTGATTCTGGTAACAAAATCATTTGCTTTCTCACGAAAGCAGTATATATGCACAGTTTTTAAAAAGTGCTTTTAAATCATGTTTGTAGACAACTGATCACTGAACTGCTATTTCTATTAACTTAAGAACTGGCACACTTAATTCTCTTTGGTCTTAACGTTTACAAATTCTATAAGAGTATATGGATTTCACATCACTCTAAGAATCTGCTGAATGGATCTGACCCCAGGCAGATGGAAGACTTTGAAAGAAACGGCAGCCCTACTGAAATCATACAGGGCTCTTACACTGCAGTGGTACTTAGGCGTAATACTGGAAATAGGGGCAGTCCCAGGGATGTACAATCTAACTCTTAATGTTCAGAGCTGTCCAGAGATGGAGCATATGAATGTATTTAAGAACAGTGTCAGGAAGGGCTCCAGAAAGGACTCAAGCACTGGATGAGTAGCTGGACTGGACAGACTGGCAAGGTTCCGTCCAACCTGAAAGTCTAGTAACATTCCAAAGTCTGACAGTCTATGCAGACTTTGGTGAATAAGTGCTTAAAATCAGAATGCCCTTGGTAACCCCACACAGAGCTCAACTTAAGAGCCTCTCAATGTTCGGCTTTAGAAAGAGGCATGAAAGATCTCGTTCTGCTATCAAGGGTTAGCACAACCAACAAATATTAAAATCATTACTTTTCCCCAAGTAAAGGATAGTTTGGTATACACACCAAATTTTGTTGTATGCTTCTAGGCATTCCGGTTTAACATTGTGAACTGAAACAAAAGAAAATTCAACGATAAACTTATGAACCAAGGGAAAAACGTCAACTATGAAGATAGCAAACCTAGGACTCACACTGTAATTTGTACAGACTGCTGGTTTCCTTTTTGGCTAGGAGGTTAGAGTGAGCATCTTTCCTTGGGTCAACTTTCCGGACAAACAAGGACTTTAACCAGCTGTCCTCTCGAGGTCTGTTATCGGAAGATGTCAATTTCCTACGGGATCACAAATGCAAAAACTTGAGTTTAATCAGAGGTACAAAGATGCCAGGGTCTTTGGTGGTAGCACGTGGCCCACTGTTTTCATAAACTTATCAATCCGTTCAGCAAACACTCCTTGGGCACACATTCGAAGCACTGTTCTAGAACTTGAGATGTCATGTGTCCACTTTCCATGCCCACAGTGTGCACTCTGAACGCAGGAGCAAAGTGTGCGAGAAGGAACGTCGGCAGTCTTCAGAGAGTCCTCACGTGCATCTCCACGCGTCCTGCTGTGGTCTTCCCTTCTCCGAGGAAAAATTTCAACATAGGAGAAACATACACGGAAACCGAGAAGAGCCAAACTCACAGAGAAAGAAAGTACACCAGTACGTTCCAGGGGCAGAGGAGAGAATGGGGAGATATTACTGATGGGTGAGGAAGATGACAAGGCTCTGCAGGTACACAGTGGGGGTGATTATACAACAGTGTGAATGTACTTCATGCCCCTGAACTGTACCCTTAAAAATGGCAAATGTTTTATGCACTTTACCACAATAAAAAATGTGAAAAGGAATATACGGAGAAAGTGACATGAATGCCTTCCTTAAAAAAATTATTTTACCCCTAGAGTCAAGATTTTTAACTCACAAAAACCTAAGAATATAAGCCTCATTAACATATAAATGACCTGCTAATTTTCATCTTATAACTGAACTTCTACCGTACACACTGTCAGAGTGATGATAAATTTGACTGAACTAACAAGCAACACTTTACCAGTGAAATTTTAGCTGAATGTTTAACTCCCATATGCTTGCCACTGGGATCACAAATTTGTGTGACTTCCCTAGAGGGCAGTATGGCATTTATCTACAGCAAAATGCAAACTGTGTATGCCTTTTGACCTAAGGGCTGCACTTGTAATTATGTCCGAAGGGCAGCTATATTTAGACAAGCGCACACAGTCAAATGCAAGAGAGCATTCCTTACTGCCTTCCAGTTTGTTCCTGGTAACGGCAATCTGGACTGCATTAATGGGGACTGGGCAGATAAAACAAGGCAGATCCAAAATCAGGACAGAATGCAGTCCTTAAAAACAACGAGCAGACCTACACGCACTGACATGTTGGTATCTGAGAGGAGTTCCGTGGAGAAGCAGGCCCAGAACGGTGCCATAAATACACGCACCAAGTGAAATGCTAATAGTGAGGGCATCCGGGCTATGTGACTGGGCTTGGGGTGTGAGGAGTGAGTTTTCCTTTTCACTGTATAACCTTCTGCACTCTGTGAATTTTCCATATACATATACTATTTTTATACTTAACATTAGCTAATTTATCTAAAAGTGCATGTTTAAAAACTCCTTTATGGGTAAGCTAGATAGGTATATATAACCTGAGAAAAGATTTTAAAAATTAAAGCCTGGTAGGGACATCCCTTGTGGTCCAGTGGTTAAGACTCTGTTGTACCTCAGATGCAGGGGCTGCAGGTTCAATCACTGGTCAGGGAACTAAAACCCCACATGTTGCATGGCATGGCAAAAAAAAAAAAAAAGAATGAATGAATTACAATTCACACACCACACAGATGATTCTCACAAACATTGAGTGGAAAAGCCAGACACATAAGTTCAAAACCAGACAAAATTAACCTAAGGTGTTAGAAGTCAGGGTAGTGTTACCCTTGATGAAGCTCACTGAAAGGGATACCAGAAGGGCTTTGAGGGCTTGTAATGTCCTGTATCTTGATGTGGGTGCTGCTTACACAGTTGTATTAATATTGGGAAAATTCATCAAGCTATGAATCTAGAATTTGTGTACTTTCTTGAATGTATGCTATACTTCAGTAACAATTTTTAAGTTAAAAGGGCAAGTATTTTAAATAAAATAATACATGTAGGATCTTAGTTCCCTCACCAGGAATTGAACCCATGTCCCCTGTGCTGGAAGGGGAAGTCTCAACCACTGAGCCAGGGAAGTACCTCTCTTGTTTATTTTTAAGTACACGTTTGACCCCTAGTAAACACACTTAAAAAACATGTAGGACAGCACCTGATTAATGGTGAGAGATTTAAAAATTATTTTTAAAACTACTTTTAAAAATTAAAAAAAAAAAGTTATATATAAAAACTATTAGATCTTTGAAAATCGCTCAGTCGTGTGACTCCTTGCAACCCCACGGGCTCCAGTCCGTGGAATTCTCCAGGCCAGAATAGTGCAGTGGGTAGCCTTTCCCTTCTCCAGAGGATCTTCCCAACCCAGGAATCGAACCCAGGTCTCCTGCATTGCGGGTGGATTCGTAAAGAACAACGGGCCACAACGGAAGCCCAAGAATACTGGAGTGGGTAGCCTATCCCTTCTCCACCAGATCTTCCTGACCTAGGAATTGAACCCGGGTCTCCAGCACTGCGGATTCTCAACCAATTGAGCTATCAGGGAAGCCCTTAAGTATTAGCCCTTCAGCAAAAATCAAAATCATATGGTATTTATCTTTGTTTTCAATTCACTCTTTAATTATATAAACTAATTCTGAAGATGGTAGTTCTCCAAATGAATCATGGTAAAATTCATTTCAATAAAAATAAAAGCATTTTGTCATTTTGTTTCAAGTATTTTCCTTTTTTTGGTCCTACCCCATGGCTTGTGGGATCTTAGTTCCCCAACCAGGGACTGAATCCAGGTCCTTTGCAGTGACAGCACCAGCCAAGTCCTGTGTTTAAAGTATTTTAAACATACCACATTTTGGATACTAATTGGTTAAATAATATCACGAAGCAAAATAGCAAGCATATAAAATTAGTGATATGCAATGCAGAAAGTTTTAAGATTTGTGAGCAGGACTTTGTATAGTTCCTAGAGTTTTTAGATTTCAAATTTACTAAACAGAAATTGTGTTTAAAAATATGTTTTGGTTAAATGAATTTTAAGACTTTAGGAATAACAATTATGAACAACTAGGAAAGAGATACAATGGAAGTTTCTAAAAATATCAGTACTAAGGAACTTCATTAAGAAGTAACTCACCAAAAAAAAAAAAAAAAGAAGTAACTCACCAAGGTAAGCACTACGCACAGTTCTTAATGAATCCTTCCAGAAGTACATAGACAAGCATATGACATGCGCACACATATAGCTATTTAACTCTTAGTGTATTTAATCCTTTATAAAATAAGAGCACAATAAAGAATTATTGACAGGCTAAATCTGGAGGGAAAAAAATTCTGAAGTAATTCTTCCCTTCCTCTTTAGAATTTAAGGGGATTACAAGTTAATGGCACCCCACTTCAGTACTCTTGCCTGGAAAATCCCATGGATGGAGGAACCTGGAAGGCTGCAGTCCATGGGGTCGCTGAGGGTCACACACGACTGAGCGACTTTATTTTCACTTTTCACTTTCCTGCACTGGAGAAGGAAATGGCAACCCACTCCAGTGTTCTTGCCTGGAGAATCCCAGGGACAGGGGAGCCTGGTGGGCTGCCCTCTATGGGGTCGCACAGAGTTGGACACGACTGAAGTGACTTAGCAGCAGCAGCAGCACAAGTTAATAAGCACATATTTCCTGCCAAGCTCTGGACAATTTGTCTATGTCTTCTCATTTAATCCCCAGAACAATCTAGCAAGGTAGGTTACTATTGCATTTTAAGGACTGGACCCCAGAAGTCCAACCTGAGCTAAGAAGCAGCAAGATAAAAAATATGAACCCAGATCTAACTATAAAGTTCAAACTATTTTCACTGATAAGGGACACCTCACCCACACGGATCTCCCCAAGTAAGCACTTGTTCCAGATTTTTAACACCAAAGGGATTTATTTAGGATGGGTAAGATGAAGTAAGGGTTATGACAACACTTTGTAAACTAAGATTAACGTAAGAAACAGTCAACATTACAGGACACACATAAGACCCCACGTGCTGTTTACTTGTCAAAGTTGGGTAGCAATTGTCTTGACAAATGACAGGCAGTGTGACTCAGCATCAGTGCCAAATGACTCTTGACCTCTGAAATCTTTCGAGTGGCAGGTGACTGAAGTTGCCCCGTGTGCCCAGTCCACCTCACTGAACCATGGCAGTGGGCTGATGTAGCCATGCCAACAGCCACCAGGATTCTAAAGCCTGGGTTGGGCTGGGTCTTTACTGAGGGCAACAAACACAGGGATCAGCTGTTTTTACACCATCATCTGCACGTCAGGTGGTGCCTTACAGAGTGCCGCCTAGGGGGCAGCATATTCAACAAAACATGCTTCTTTTATTAATGCACCATTATTAACTTCTTTTGGCTAAGTCACAGGAGTTGTGGGATTTTTTTAGACCCCGGACCAGAGACTGGAACCTGGGCCCTTGGCAGTGAGAAATCAGAGTCCTAACCACTGGATTGCCAGGGAATTCCCCCAAACACTAGATTTTAAACAGAACAAGCATTGAGTGCCTGGTTCAGTGGATACAAAGATGACCAGATGCTGAGTCTGCCCAGTCTCAGGGGAAAAACCTATCAGCGAACAGCCAGAGCGGTCACGGACACTGTGGACTCGCAGGCACTGTGGGAACTCGAGGGAGTGAACTGTCTTGGCCTTGGCCGGCAAGGAGCCAGAGGAACTTCAGGGCAGAGACTCCAGCTCCGTCCTGGAGGACAAGCAGACAGGTGCACGAAGCCGGTAATAATTCCAGTCACAGGAACAACGTGTCCAGGGGTATAGAGTCGTGAAGCTATGTGGCATATTTCTGGAACAGCAAAGCGTTCAGGAAGGCAAGAGAACACGGCGGGGGAGGACCCGGAGGGGGACAATGGGAGGGCAAGGTGGGGGGCGGCGAGGGCTGCACTCTATCCTATACGTGGGGCAATGCCAGCAAGTTTCAGAAAAGATCTAGGTGTAAAAAGCAGCCTGCCAGTGGTGAGCTGGGTGGACGGCAGTAAGAAAGGCACGGGGCATGGCTCCCGGCTGGGTACGCAGCCCCGCAGTACCAGGCACAGCCGAGGCATCCGATACCCGCTGGACAGACCAAGGGATGATCCTGGGTTCAGAGGATGACAGAAGGAATGAGGGGAAAGAATACATTCAAAAGATACTCCTGGGAATTCCCTGGCGGGCCGGTGGTTTGGACTCTGTTCACTGCTAAGGGCCTGGGTTCAATCCCTTTTCAGGAACTAAGATCCCACAAGCTGCATGGCATGCCAAAAATTTTTTTTAAAAAACCCAACCAAACAAAAGGAAAAACTCCTGAAGTGAAGAGGAGGAGACTCAAGCCCTGATTAGGTATGGAAGATGGTTTGGGGTCAGTTGGAGCAAATTGCAGAAGGGAAATATATTTAACGTGGAGACCATGTGAGGCAGTAGTAGTGCAAAGGGCTTTGGTCGCCTCATCACCAGATATCTACTGATTGTGCACTGCACGTGCCAGACAGAGGAATAAACCTGGCCCTGACCTCACAGAGCTCGCCATGCTGTGGAAGCAGGCGGGCAGAAGCAATCACAGCACAAAGCAGTAGGAAGGAGCCCCTACGGGGAACAGAGGTGGTGGGTGTGGCGGGGGAGGGGCAGAGGACGCGGAGGCCGGCCTCACGGAGACAGGGGCCAGCTCTTCAGGGAGACACTTGTTGAGCTTCGGACTAAGATGGGGAGCAGTCTGTCAGGTTGCTGCTGGTGGGAGGAAGGACATTCTCAGAAGCAGAACTCTACCTGCCAGCCAAGCCAGGAGTGTGTGACTATGGCAGGGGTGAGAGGCAGAGGGGAGGCCGAAGGATTGGATCCAGAGAAGAGTCTTGCCTTAAAGCAGGAGCTGTCGGACTCCCCTGCCCACCACCCAACACCCTCGGAATCCCAGTGATTCTGTCTTCACCGTGGCTGCTAGAGAGAGCTGTCCCCAACATTTCATTTTGAAAAACTTCAAACACAGAAATGAAAGAATAGTACAATAAAGACCTCTATGCTCTGCATCTAGATGGAAAAATGATGACTATTTTATCCTGAGTCTCTCTATGTATTTTGTTTTATTTTTACCAAACTACATGAAATCAGATTGCAGACATTAAGCTACTCCATCCTTCAATACTTGGGCACACAGCTCCCGAGACCAAGGACAAACTGAACCTCTAATAATATCACATGTAAGGAAAACAGTAATCCTATAACATATAATACCTACTTCATATTAAAATATNGGTTCTCCTGTGGTCTCAGAACTCCGATGTTCCTGTTGATCTCAGCACCGGTGGTCCCGTCCTTGCCCGCAAGCAGTCCCAGTCGAGTGAGGCAGGGTGTGAGTGTGAGATGGAGAGAAGGGAACTGGGACGGGAAAGCATGTAAGCTGCTCTGGTGCCTGGGAAGGGGAACATAGACCCTGGTGTGTTGGCAGGATAGCTCAGTCCCAAGGGAAGGAGGTGACGTGTACAAGGAGGTAGGAGAACTCCGCCTGGCCAAGGACACAACTTAAAGGCATGGGCCAGGATGGCACTGTATGAGGAAAACGGATCCTGAGGAAAGATAAGAGCCACAGGTATACTCATGAAACTGCAGCCAAGACAAGGTGGGCAGAAAGCGAGCTAGATGGCTCTTCCCTGGTGGTCCAGTGGCTAAAACTCCCAATGTAGGGGGCCCAGGTTCCATCCTTGGTCAGGGGACTAGATTCCCACCTGCTATACTGAAGATGCATGCAGCCAAATAAATATGTAAATATGTAAGGGAGGGGAGCTAGACAGTTAGAAAGGGAGGAGAAACAGGAAGGAGCTCCCCAGCTGCCAAGGGGAGCATTTGGAGGCCAGCTAGAGTCCCAAAAGAGGCAAGTGCCCTCAGGATTGGGTGGGGCTGGGAGGTCTCTGCTACCTTCTGGTCTCTGCATAGGAGTGATGAGGTCAATAACTGGGCTTGTGGGACTGGGGTCGGGAGGTGAAGGCAGGAGGAGGAGGCTCTGACTGGGGCAATGTTCTAATATGTTAAGGCAAGGAGCCACCAGGGACAAAAATGGGTCCTGTGGGCAGAGAAATGACCACACCAGGGAAAGGCAAAGGTGGGAAGGAGGCCCAGGTACTCAGGGACAGGAGGCTGGAGGCTGTGTTCCTCATTTGGCTGACACTTCATGAGACTGTAGAGGATGCAGAGACCCAACAGGGAGGCTGGGGTGAGCTCTCCCCGGGGCGGAAAGGACACGTCCCATCAGCACTGTGGGAGGCAGGGCCTCTTCAAGCCAGTGGTGTCCATGTGACGTCCTCACACCTTCCCCTGATTTCTCAGCGCTATTTCTGGAGACATCTTTCAAATATATTTTCCTGACATGTAAACTTGGTAGGCATGTCTTTGCTGACCTGGCTTTTGTGTTTAGGGTTAGGTCCCTCATTCTGCACCTTTGTTTCCACCATCATTTTACTCTGAAGTTGCATTAACCTGATGCTTTCTCCTGAGGGGAGGGAGGTACTCTTATTTCACAGATGTGTGGCTTAGGTTAAAATATCATGCGATCAACAGAGGGCATCTTCCTGGAGCAGAATTTTATGAGGTTGTCAGGAAAAATATCTACATTAAGATAAAAATGACGTATGTGTGTACATGTAAACATTTAAAATATTTGAGCTTTTCGAGATAACTTGGACAGGTGTCCGGTTCCCTCCGCGGTAACTGGTACCACAGAGCCCCACTTAGATAACACACTGAGCTGCCTCCCTTCGGCTCACCCTCCCTTGTGCCAAGTCCTGGGAGCCTGGCACACCATCTATGCAATCTCTATTCACTTCCCTGCCCAACTTAGTTCAGGTCTTAGGAACAGGTCACTGCCTCCCTCTCATCTTTCTCATTCCTGACACTGATGCTGTCATTCTTACTGACCTTTATTTACTCTTTAAAAATGTTTCATGGGACTTCCCTGGTGGTCCAGTAGCTAGGACTCTGCACTAGCAATGCAGGGGGCCTGGGTTCAATCCCTGGTCAGGGAACTAGATTCCCACATGCGCAAACTAAGAGTTCACAAGATCCAACTAAGGATCCCTCATGCTACAATGAAGACGGAAGACCCTGAAAGCTGCAACTAAGACCTGGCACAGTCAAATAAATAGATTTTCTTTTTAAGTTACATAACCCAGACCTCCCTGGTAGTCCAGTAGTTGACTCTCCACTTCCACTTCAGGGGTTGTGGGTTTGATTCCTGGTCAGGGAAACAAGACCCTGTGTCCCTGCATGCTGCGCAGTATGCACCCCCCCACCAAATGCTGAATAACCCACTACCACTTATAGTATGAAAGTGAAAATGTGAGGTGCTCAGTCATGTCTGACTCTTTGCGACCCCATGGACTGTAGCCCAGCAGGCACCTCTGTCCATGGATTTCTTCAGGCAAAAATACTAGAGTGGGTTGCTATTCCCTTCTTCAGGGGATCGTCCCAACTTAAGGATTGAATTCGGGTGGACACGACTGAAGCGACTTAGCAGCAGCAGCAGCAGCAACAGCAGCCTGCATTCTGGGCAGTTTCTTTACTGTCTGAGCCATGTCTAACTCCTGCCTACTTCTCTACCTGAAGTGCTCACTACTTCCAGAACCCCATAGTTACACTCTTCTCTTATCCTTTGAGGACTTTATACTCCCTTCCCTCTGCCTGGAATGTTCTTTCCGCATGTCTCACACACTAACCTGGAGACTCTCCTTTAAGACTCAATTCTAGCATTCTCTCACTTTCTCTGGAAAGTCACCTAACTTCTCCCGCATTCATGTGCTTCTGTGTTTGCCATGAAGGCACCTGTGCATACCTGTCCAGGAGATTATAAGCCTGGGGCAGGGTGGAGAGGGAGGGGGTTGGGGAAGGGCAGGGCCTGCGGTTATTACTGGAAGCCAGTGCTTACACAATATGCTCCAAGTCCCTTCTGGGTGCTAGAATACTGAAATGTGAAGCTCAGTGTTTCATCAGGTCAAAATCTGTTATCATGGTTTATCAATGAACAGCAGTAAAACTCTGAAACTGTCCAACTTCAATGCATGTGTGAAGGACTTCCCTGGAAGTCCAGTGGTTAAGACTCCATGCTCCCGGGAATTTGGGGGAGAATGGATATGTGCATATGTATGGCTGAGTTCCTTCACTTTTCACCTGAAACTGTCACAACATGGTTAATCAGCTATACATCAATACAAAAGTTTAAAAAAAAAAAAAAAAAGACTCCAGGCTCCCAGGAAATAGGGGGGAGAAATGGATACATGTATATGTATGGCTGAGTCTTTTCACTGTTCACCTGAAACTGTCACAACATTGTTAATTGTTAATTTCTATAGCTGTATACACCAATACAAAAGGAAAGGTTTTTTTAAAAAAAAGACTCTGAGTTCCCAGTGCAGTAGGCACAGGTTCAATCGCAGGTCGGGGAAATAAGATCCCAGTGCTGAAAGATGCAGCTGAGGGGAAAAAAAAGATGCATGGATGAGAAATCCCACCACTTCATCAATGTATTGGATTTTAAGAACTCAGTCCTATTTAATCCAACCTAGGCTACAGGATAAAAGAAAAATGACAGAATTTTAGTTTTACTTTCTACATGCCAACATTCTAATTGGCATATTAATTGTTTCTGGCTGTGGTTAAATCAGAGAAAAACTTGAATTTTGAATATATATAATCAAAACTAAATATTCAGGAAATCAGTCCTGAATGTTCAGTGGAAGGACTGATGCTGAAGCTGAAACTCCAATACTCTGGCCACCTGATGCGAACTGACTCACTGGAAAAGACCCTGATGCTGGGAAAGATTGAAAGCGGGAGGAGAAGGGGATGACAGACGATGAGACGGTTGGATGGCATCACTGACGCTATGGACATGAGTTGAGCTCTGGGAGTTGGTGATGGACAGGGAAGCCTCGCGTGCTGCAGTCCATGGGGTCGCAAAGAGTAGGACATGACTGAGAGACTGAACTGAACTGAAATATTCACTTAATGTGATCTTATCTGTTTATGATCTCAAAGTTTTTTTCTCCCAAAATAAAAGTTTTAAGATAAATTCAAGATTCCTTTCAATGAGAAAAAAATATATACCTTCTAAAACAGTGAGCTTACAGAACAATGTAGTGGATTGCTAGGCATACTCTGTGTAACAGAAAAGTACGTCCACCAAGAAGGAAATTGAAACATGACCATGAACTTTTATGAAAAATTATAACAAAGACTTTACTTCATTTAGTTTTAGCGATTTCATAAATACCAGACGAGAAACTGGACGGTTTGTGAGGAAGCTGAGAAANCCCTGATGCTGGGAAAGATTGAAAGCGGGAGGAGAAGGGGATGACAGACGATGAGACGGTTGGATGGCATCACTGACGCTATGGACATGAGTTGAGCTCTGGGAGTTGGTGATGGACAGGGAAGCCTCGCGTGCTGCAGTCCATGGGGTCGCAAAGAGTAGGACATGACTGAGAGACTGAACTGAACTGAAATATTCACTTAATGTGATCTTATCTGTTTATGATCTCAAAGTTTTTTTCTCCCAAAATAAAAGTTTTAAGATAAATTCAAGATTCCTTTCAATGAGAAAAAAATATATACCTTCTAAAACAGTGAGCTTACAGAACAATGTAGTGGATTGCTAGGCATACTCTGTGTAACAGAAAAGTACGTCCACCAAGAAGGAAATTGAAACATGACCATGAACTTTTATGAAAAATTATAACAAAGACTTTACTTCATTTAGTTTTAGCGATTTCATAAATACCAGACGAGAAACTGGACGGTTTGTGAGGAAGCTGAGAAAAATTTTTCCGTAAACTCAGAAATTCCCTTTTGGCTCTATTTTCTGATCCTCCTTCACTGTGTTGTGGAGACTGAGTTCTTCCAGGTTTTTGGCTAGCGGGGTGGTCTCCAGATCAACTGGGCTCTCCAAGTAGGTGGTTCCTGCACAGCGCTTTCCGGTCACTGGATCTACGACTTGCCCAACTTTGAAAACGATCTCAGCCAGTTCGTGCTTCACATGCTTTGTTCTTGGGACAGGGAGCGCTTTGAGAAGCACAATATCCCCAACGGTGCACTGCTGGAGAGCATCGTGGGCAAAGTAGGTTTTTCGCTTATTAAAATACTGTTGAGAGAAGGAGGAAACACATTAGTAGTTCCCACTCATGACCTGGCAAGGCAGTAGACAGTCTGAAAAAGGAATGTCCAGAAAACAAGCTGGAACTTGGGGAAAAGAAACAGGTAATATACTTATGGAATCCACCTTCCAAATCCACCCTGATGCTGGGAAAGATTGAAGGCAAAAGGAGAAAAGGGCGGCAGATGAAGAGATGGTTAGACGGAAACGGCATTACCGACTCAATGGACATGAATTTGAGCAAATTCCAAGAGATAGTGGAAGACAGGGAAGCCTGGTGGGCTGCAGTCCATGGGATCACAAGGAGTTGGACATGACTTAGCGAATGAGCAACAATATATTCATGGAGGCTTCCAAAGCAAAAATTAGCCGCTTAGTTTCTGGAAAACAACAATGACTTTTCCAGAGCTGATCTTATCCCAGAGTTCTCCAGTCCATTGCCTGCAGTATCCTTGCTCTAAATTATCATCCTTTTCTACACTATTTACACTTCCTGGGACTTCCCTGGTGATCCAGTGATTAAGAATCCACCTTCCAATGTAGGAGACGGGGTTTCATTCCCTGGTCAGGGAACTAGGATTCCACATAGTTGCCTCAGGGCAATATGCCTGAGTGCCACAACTACTGAGCTCCAGTGTTGCAACAAGAGAAGCTGGAGAGCCTCAACAAAGACCCAAAATAAAAGTAAATAAACAAACTCTTCCTTCCTGGTAGAGTCTTCTCTCCAGCCAAAAAACACTCAAAGTTATCAAGAAAACAAAACGTTATAATGTATGTAAAGCACTTAGCTCCATGCCTCACTCAAAGTATTGCAAACAAGCCACAGATGAGAACCAGAACCACCTCTTCCTCCAGACAACCCCGCCACAGCAGGTCCTTCCATTTAACAGATAAGAAGAACAAGCTCAGGGAAGTTAAGTAAGGTGCACAGCTAGCAAACAATAGCCAGGGGACTTCCCTGGGGGTCAAGCGGTTAAGAATACGCCTTCCAACGCAGAGGGCATGGGTTTGATTCCTGGTCGGGGAAACTAAGATCCCATATGCCATAGGGCAACTAAGCCCGCATGCCCCAGCTCCAGAGCCAACCTGGTCTGGAGCCTGAGTGTTGCAACTAGAGAGCAGCCCATGTAATGCAACTATTAGTAAGACTCGATGTACCGCCCCCCCAAAAAAAATCAACATTATAAAACAACAACAAAAAACAGCCAGTACACAAACTATGGTCTTCTGCTTCTAAGACCAATGACCATGCTGTCACTCCTCAGCTTGCTTCTGTGGTTTTATTTTTGTTTTTGCTTTGGGATCAAGCCATTTTACCGAGCAGCTCTGAGGCAGTCAAAGGGCTGGGAGGATGATGAGACTGGCTGTTCTTCTCCTGGCTGGGATCTATTCAGCTTCACAAGACCCTGAAAGGGCCCCTGTATTTTTGATCCTAGATAACAAACAGCACTTGTGCCTACCAGGGTGCCTAACCTTGCATGCAGAAACATCCCTGGCACTTGCCCCCCCCTCCCTAGCACATCTACGTAACTAAGGACTCTGTACCTTCCTGCCCGAAACCTACCTTTTCCACTCCATCCTCACTGCTCCAAGGACTGTTCAGTCTCTTTACCATTTCCATCCTAGACATTTGCAATAGCCTCCTCATCTATTTCCTTACTTCCTGTCTCCTTTTCTCATAGGCTGAAATCAAAACTACGACACAGGAGACTTCCCACTCCGATTCCAATCATTCTCACGTTCATTCAAAGACAAGGCCTACTTAGTGCCAAGCTCTGAGCTCAACCTCGTCAAAGCACTCGCTGCTCCAGTACTGTGTCATGCCTTTTCATGTGTAAGAAATAAATAAACAGAAACTTCAACTACACAGAGTTAAGGGACTTCCCCAGTGATCCTGAGGTTACGAATCCACCTGCCAGGGCAGGGGAGATGGGCTCAATCCCTGGTTGGGGAACTAAGATTTCACATGCCTCAGGGCAACTAAGCTGGTGCATCACAACTAATGAGCCCACGCAGAGCAATGAAGACCCAGCATGGTCAAAAATAAATAAGTTACTAAAACACAAAAACAAAAATCTCAGAATTGGGAGACCAGAAGGGGAAGCTCTCATACCCTGTCATGACAGCAGAGCTCAATAGGAAGAAAGATCTCCTTCTCTTCTTTCCCAGCAACAATTCAGCCAACAAAATGCCACGGACTCTTTGTTTACCATCCCCTCCCAACTTTCTGTCCCTTCTGTAAAAGCACACTCCTCTCTGGTCACCTCCGCTTTTGTGGGAGACCGGCACGTGGCTCATCATGGTTGCAGACCCCGATCTGCGATCCCAAGTAAACCTGTTTTTGCTGTATAAATAACTGGCAGTGTATTTATTTTAGATGAATAGATGGCTAAAGGAACTTTCACAAACTATTCACCACGGCTGGAATGACTTCCCTCACTCCTGCCCCCAACCTGGTCTTCTGGATAAAATCTTTTTTTTGGCTGCACTGCATGGCATGTAGGGTCTTAATTCCTGATCAAACCTCTATTGGAAGGTGGAGTCTTGACACTGGACCACCACAGAGTTCCTGGATAAAGTCCTTTTGGAGATTCAGCTTGATCTTATATAATCAAGAATGCTCTTAGGACTTCCCTGGTGGTCTAATGGTGAGGATTTTGTGCTTCCAATGCAGGGGACATGTGTTCAGTCCCTAGTTGGGGAATGAAGACCCCACATGTGGCCTGGAATGGCCGGAAAAAGAAAAAAAAATGCTCTCCTTTAACAACCAGGGAAGGAAGAATGAGTCTTACCTTCTGCAGTACTCTGCACATAGAAGGTCTATAGCAGTGTCATCAGATTGAATTGAAATGAACTCTGTGCAGTCTCTAAAATGTGAGGTGAACCAAGAGTCATGCGATGTGGCACACCCACTGACCAGCGCAACACCTGATGGGCAGCACTGGCTCAGCCCATCTTCCCTGACAGTGTGTTTCTACTCAGAACCCTGAACATGTTGGTGATTCATCAATGCCATCTGCAAACAGCGATGTTCCTTACCTTTAATAAATAGGGATCCAGAACAAGTCTGGTCACTCTCACTTTAGCAGTTTTTTGCATTGCTGTCCCAATCACCTTACCCACGATCCATTTGGCATGGACGGATGAACGCACTACGGACATGATGTGGCTTTGGTCACCTGAAAATAAATTCCAAAGTTTAGCCTGACGACTGTGACTCATCAAAAGAATTTTGTCACTAGAACCGCCCAAGTGCAGAAACAGCTTTGTTGGCCTTCTGGAATCACCACTTTACAGAGGTGCTTACACGTTTTACTACTGTAATTTTAACCTCAAGCCTCAGTCTTCCCCTCTACCAAATGGGAATAACAACTGGGCTTACTCACAGAAGTGCTTCGAGGATTTAACCCATACGGCGCACAACAGCGTGAATAAACGCTGACCTTCCCTTGCGTCCCTATTTCTTTCCATCCTGCTGGGCTGCCTCTCCCTAAAGGCTCAGAGCCCGGCTACTTGGGGCGTGCGAGGCTGAGGCAAGGCGGCCCGGGAGTCCACCCCACCGGAGACCTTGACTTGGCATTCCTTTAGAAATCAATTAATACTGAGTTCATGTCATCCAGCCTGGGGAAGGTTTGGGGTGATTGCTCCCTTCGCCCCTGAANTACTAGCTTTGTTCGTAGTGATGCTTTCTAAGGCCCACTTGACTTCACATTCCAGGATGTCTGGCTCTAGGTGAGTGATCACACCATCATCATCTTGGTCATGAAGATTTTTTTTGTACAGTTCTTCTGTGTATTCTTGCTACCTCTTCTTAATATCTTCTGCTTCTGTAGGGTCCATATCATTTCTGTCCTTTATCGAGCCAATCTTTGCATGAAATGTTCCCTTAGTATCTCTAATTTTCTTGAAGGGACTTTGGCCCATATCCTATATAAAAAAGGCTGGAATGTTAGGGTTCACAAGGGGCTCATAGCGTATAGTTAAAATATGGCCCATCGTGGTGACCTGACAAACAAGGGATGAAGTCACAGTGGCCACATTGCCCTATTGGGCATCCTGTTTTTTCCTTAAGGCGATACCCTGTTTTTCCCTGCTGGTGCCAGTTTCTCAAGACTACGTGACCACCTGACCATGAGACCCCTTCGACTACATGACCATCTGACCAACCATGAGATCCCTTCACTACATGACCACAAGACCCCAGTTGTGGGCTAAAGATAAACTGAGGGCCCCTCCCTGCGGGGCACAATTTCCCATTGATAGGGTATAAGAAGTGTTGGCTGTAAAGGGAGGGCACTGGTTTCTCTCTAAAGCCAGTCACTTTCTTTCTTTTTCTTATAATAAATCTTTCTCTGCCTGAGTGCCTGACTCACTCTCTTTTTCTCTGCTTGCCTTACAAGCACCCTCAGTGGGTCTGCCAATCAATATGCTCTGTCTTCATTTAGCACAAGGCCCAGGTTGGACCAATCAGATTACCTTCTAGGAATATGAATCTTGAGTGCTCTGATGGAAGAATGGGAGGTGACTGGGGATAATGGATCCTGGTTGAGGTGTTCTGAAGAGTCAATTCTGCTGCTTGCACCAACAGAAAATTAACCTATAAAGAAGTTGGCACTCGGAAAACAACACGCAATCATTCATGGGGTAAGACACAAATTAGATGCTTTTTCAAAAAGACTAAAAGGTATCCATATTTGATAAACTTCTCAGCCATCAGCCCCCAATCCAGCATTCATTCTCATATTCGATCTTCCTCTCTCTTCCCTCTGCTCTCCCTCAACCCATTCTTCTCATCTATTTCTCTTCATGGTCACTGTTATGTTTGTATCCTTCCAGGATTCTTATTTTAGATCCCGATCCCCATGGTGAAGATATTAGAAGGGCTTTGAGGAAGTGATTAGGTTTTGCCCTCATGAATGGGATTCAATCTCTTTTATAAAAGGACTCCAAGAAAACTTCCTCTACTGTGTGAGGGCACCAGGAAATGGGTCCCTACTAACACAGATCTTTTGGCGTCTTGATCTTGGATTTCCCAGCCTCCAGAACTGTATATAATTAATTTCTGCTTTTGTAAATCACTCAGTCTATGGTCCCAGGTGGCAGTGCTGCTGCTGCTCCTAAGTCGCTTCAGTCGTGTCCAACTCTGCGTGACCCCACAGATGGCAGCCCACCAGGCTCCCCGGTCCCTGGGATTCTCCAGGCAAGAACACTGGAGTGGGTTGCCATTTCCTTCTCCAGTGCATGAAAGTGAAAAGTGAAAGTGAAGTAGCTCAGTGGTAAATAACCCACCTGCCAATGCAGGTGACCAAAGAGACACGGTTTGATCCCTGGGTCAAAAAGATCCCTTGGAGAAGGGCATGGCAACCCACTCCAGTAGTCTTGCCTGAAGAATCCCATGGACAGAGGAGCCTGGTAGGCTACAGTTCATGGGGCCACAAGGAGTCAGACACTTAGTAGTCTATGGTATTTTGTATATTTTTGTTGATGTTGTTTAGTTGCTAAGTTGTGTCCAGCTCTTTGCGACCCCATGGACTATAGACCACCAGGCTCCACTGTCCATGGGATTTCCCAGGCAAGAATACTGGAGTGGCTTGCCATTTCCTTCTCCAGGGTAACTTCCCAGATCAGGGATCAAACCCGTGTCTCCTGTGTTGGAGGCAGATTCTTTACCACTGAACCACCAGGGAAGCCTCATTTTGTATATATAAAGTGATGGAATTTGTATTTACCCATACACACACATATATCTATAATGTAAAAATATATATATAGTATTTTGTGTGTATATATATGACATTTTCTTTTCCATTCATTAGATACTACTAAGGTTGTTTCCCTTTTAAAAATTTTTTATGATTTTTAAAAATATTATTTAGCATTGCTGGGTCTTAGCTGTGGCATGTGAACTCTTTAGTTGTGGCATATGGGATCTAGTTCCCTTACCAAGAATGGAACACGGGTCCCCTGCACTGGGAGCTCAGAGTCTTAACCACTGAACTGTCAGGAAAGTCTGACATTTTTATAACTAGTTTTAGTATAATTATTTTTTTATATTCTGGGTACCTCTTACCTGTTTCTTAATGTGTTTAAGGCACTTAATAACATTTGAAGTTTTAGGTCTGCAACTTTAATGAAATGTTTGCTGCTGCTGCTAAGTCACTTCAGTCGTGCCGGGCTCTGTGCAACCCCATAGATGGCAGCCTACCAGGCTCTCCCATCCCTGGGGTTCTCCAGGCAAGAACACTGGAGTGGGTTGCCACTTCCTTCTCCAATGCATGAAAATGAAAAGTGAAAGTGAAGTCGCATCTGACTGCCAGTGACCCCATGAACTGCAACCTACCAGGCTCCTCTGTCCATGGGATTCTCCAGGCAAGAGTACTGGAGTGGGGTGCCACTGCCTTCTCCCAATGAAATGTTTAGATGTATTTAAATCTAATCAGTGTTTACAAGAGTAAGGATATCTCATTTTAGAAATTCTTAAGTATTTATTATTTGCACATCTATGAATAATTAGAGGAATGTTGTCTACTTAAGGAATGTCGTTTGGTTTCTTAAATTAATAAATTGAAAATTAATCAAAATCCAAGTGAGTATTTTCCTCCCAGCCCTTAAGCCCTTTGGACATAAGAGAATCTATCAACATGATAATCTTTTTTACTCTGAGATTCTGAGAAAGAGAGTCATACAAATTTTGGTATTGAGCAGCAATTCATTTTATTAAATTTAATACATTTATCAAATGTTTTCAGAGTGCTATAAAACACTATTCCAGGCACTGTTTTTATCCACTGGATTAGGAGTAAGACGATCCATGTTCTAGTGACATTCCAGTCTGAGAAACTGAATAATTATCGCTTATTATCATGTCTAAGCTTCAGTATCTCTTTTCATATAAGAAAGGCAACATCACCTGGTTGGAGGGACCAAATGAATTAACATAGGTAAAAGGGTAATATCTTGCCCTCCTAGACAGAAATAAGTCATAACGTTAGGTTTCTGAGTGAGTAAACCACTCCTATGATTCTCTAGAATTTTGATGTAATAAATACATTTAGGATTCACTTAAATTAGAACATGTTGAAGATAACAAAGGACGAGAATGAATTCACACCAGAATGACATAGTTTACTGTACCGTTAACATAAGCATAATCATTTATGATGCTAAGGATAGATAATAGATTCTAATTTTCTGAAGAACTGGTGAAAATCCATGGCCGACTGGTCTCCGTCAGTTCAGACTCCTCTTTTCTGCAATTGTCCAAATTCTGCTTATCTTCTGAAAATCCTGTACTGCTCTCCTTTCCCTGTGTGAGATACACTGTCTTCTGTTGAAGCCTTTAGCACTCTTTGTGGATTATTCAGGTTGTTTTTTTTCCCTTGGTTGCATACTTTGATCAAAGGCTTCACCAACTATAATTAATCATTACTTCTTTTAACCTATACCTCTGCTGTCTGAGACTTCATCTTGCCTCACTGTCTCTTCCTGAAACCTGAGAGCTCTATACTCTGCCTCTTTAGGGCAAATAAATCTTACATGTTACTCCCTTTGGTGAAGAGACACTTTCAGAACTTATCTGTCTTAAAAATTACACAGGTATTTAAACATGATATTACTGGAAATCCTCCCTCACTCCAGTATCTCAGGGTTTTATTAACTATTTCAACCAATTTTATTAACTATTTCATCCACTGATGTGTGGGACAAAAATGTACTTGAAAAGTTTAACTTCCACAATGAAATGATTTCATTATTTTCTTGGTTTTTAGTGTTTTAATTTAAAAAAAAATTTTACATCATTCCAGCTTTGACTTAAGGCCTATGCTATCTAGTCTCTCACATGAATTAAGAAAGGGGGAAGTCTTTAGCTAGGAGATATGTTAGAAGAAAGGTGAGAAAGCAAGGGGACTGGGGAAGGAAAAAAAAGCAAGCAAGGGGACTGGGTTCCAACTTGGTCTCATGGCTTCTTCAGTCAAGACTGAGAAGACCAAGAGAAAAACAAAAAGCCCAGAAACAAGCAGCTCCCTAGATGTAGCTATTCATGGTTTATAACGGTTTATATTTACAATGCTTTGTAACGTCAAACTGCAATTTCTGTCAAACAAGGCAGTGATCATAAAATTTAACCACCTTAAATTCCTTTTGGAAAAAGGTGGTACATAAATATACTTCAATAAATAAAGTGAATTATTAAACAAACTAGTAACACTTACTTGCATGTGTGTTCAATCATCTCCGACTCTTTGCAACCCTATGAACTGTAGCCCATCAGGCTCCTCTCTCCATGGAATTCTCCAGGCAAGAATACTGGAGTGGGTTCCCTTCTCCAGAGGATCTTCCCAACCCGGGGATCGAACCCACAGCTCCTGCATTGGCACCCAGATTCTTTTCCACTGAGCCACCTGGGAAAGCCCTATGCTTCCTTAGTTGTTTATATAAACCAATAAGGCTCTTTCCTGGTTCTTTGCCTCAGCATGGCACCACCGCTTGTCCTCTGGTCCAGCCCCTACATCTGAATTCCACAGTGATGCAGACAGGTGAAGGGATTCTTATAAAGTCCTTGTCAGTATAAAATAAAACCTCCCCTCTATTTAAACCTGCAAATGTAACAGAAATAACAATTTTGATTCAAAAATATACATTTGCCATAGGGAAATTTAAAACTACAACAGAATAGAAAAGTAGATTTCTCTGAATCACTTTTAGAAGTTCACCAATATGACCCTCAGTCTCCTCTAAGACTCATCGAAGAGATCCCAGGACCTGTTTGATGAAAATAATGCAAGGATTCCTAAAAAACAATATTATTATTGCCATATCCTACCACATGACTTCTCAAATGATGATACAGAAGACTTAGATGGTACACCAATGAATATTTTCAACTTCAAAATTATATATTTTGATGGAAATTAGAATATAATTTAGCATATAAAACTCACAATCTCCATAAATAATATTTCCTAGGACAAGGCTAAAAACCCTGAGTCCTATTAAAAATATTAAGTAAAGATTAAATATGATAAAATTGGTAAAGGATACACACAAATGACTTTAAGTTTGAGAAATATTGCTCTTTTCTATTTATTTCAAATTTATGTGACTAGTTATACTATACAACAGCCTCAATTAATTAATGTTTATATAATTTAAAAACTGTATGTTATAAAAATCACAAGGGAATAATGATAGGTCATTGCCTACAGGATTTCTGGTCATTAAAAAAAGTTTGGAACATGACTCCTAATATAATCTTGTTTATAAAATAAATTATTTTCATTATGTATAACTAACTTCTCCTGGGAATATAATATGCTAAATTTAAGGTCTAAATTTATTTGGCTTCTATGCATTAAAAGTTTATTTATAAGCTTTCTCCCTACTATGAATAATCTGATATTGAACAGGATGAAAAGGCCTAACCCAAATTTCCTATATTTATATATTCATATGATTCCCTTACCAACCGCACCACCCCCATCAGGACAAAGCTAAAAATTCTGAGTTATGTGCTGTGGAGTAAGGGAAGAACTGTGGTTTAAGGTGTTCTCACATTTATTATATTCACACAATTTCTCCCGAGTATGGATTTTCCTATGTTGATTAAGGTGTGCACTCTGGCTGAAGGCTTTTTCACATTCATTACATTTATAAGGTTTCTCTCCTGTGTGAGTTCTTTCATGCTGATTAAGATGTGTCCTCTGGCTGAAGGCTTTCCCACAAAAACTACATTCATAAGGTTTTTCTCCAGTGTGAAGTCTATGATGTTCAGTAAGGGATGTGATCCGGCTAAAGGCTTTACCACACTGATTACATTTATAGGGCTTCTCTCCAGTATGAATTCTCAGATGCTGAGTAAAGGATGAATGTTGACGGAAGGCTTTCCCACATTCATTGCATATAAAAGGTTTTTCTCCCGTGTGAATTCTCTGATGTTGAATAAGGTGTATTCTCTGGCTGAATCTTTTTCCACATTCATCACACTTATAGGGTTTCTCTCCTGTGAGGATCATCTGAGGTTGAGTAAGAGATGAGTTCTGGCTGAAGGCCTTCCTGCATTCACTGCGTTTCCCTTCAGTATGAATATGACTGGTAAGAAGATGTTGACTGAAGATTTTCCCACACTCATTATATTCATAAGGATTTTCTCTTACATAGTTTCCCTGATAGTAAATCAGGTCTGAATTACGTTTGATGCTATTTCCTTGTGTGTCAGAATTAAGGGGTATTTTCATTGAAGGAATTCTCTGTTGCATAAGAAGGTTTGAGTTCAGATTATAGTTTTCCCCAAATCTACTACATTCAAGGCCTCTCTCCTGTGTGATCTTTTTGTGGGTAAAAGATACTTGTCCTAAGTATCTCTGCTGGTTTTCTTGGTTGAATTCTAACTGGTAATCAAAATCCCAGAGTCCACCTAAGATGGAGTACCAGAAACTGTCTCCTGTTAGTCTCTCCATTATCATGTCATGGTTTTGATTTTCATCAGAAATACTATGGTTTGATGTTTTAATTTCTGGCCTATTCTCCCCATCTAAAAGAAATTCAGAACATATAAACACTTCAGTATTCTCTGTCTGAAAAAGAAATTGTTGCATAGTATATCACCAAATGAAACTGACAGTAGTGCAGACAATGAAAATGTGGCATTCAAAGTTTTGAAATAAAGCTATATAACAAGGGGAAAGACTATAAGAGGATGACAAGAAGCAGTAAGCAGGGAGAAATTTTAAAATATGAGTGGTAATCATAAAAAGAAGCGATCCATCAGGAATATACATAATTGGGAGAAAACAGAAAGGAGAATAAGAAATATCAGAAGAAAGTCTGTGCTCAGAGGTGGGAGACAGAAAAGACTGTGCTTAGAGAACAGAGGGCCAACTCCAGGACCTTCTCAATCTCACCTGTGGATTATTCTATTGTAATGCCCACTATCTGTTTATTTCAAAAGTATTTCTTCCTATTTTAAACTTTTATTTGAAATGATAAAACTAATATTAAATTTTCAGCTGTGCTGGGTCTTCATTGCTGCATGTGGGTTTCTTCTAGCTGTGGCAAGTATTGTATTAGTTGCTGAGTTGTGTCCAACTCCTTTCAACCCCACGAACTGTAGCTCATGCAGCAAGTGGAGGTTACCCTAATTTCCTTGTCTCTAATCCACTCCCATTTTTTTTAGAAGTTTGCCTCATCTTTTCTATTTTCTACTTACACTCTCCCTGACCCCTTCCATTCAGCACTTTAAACAAGCTGGAATCATTCCTGCTTAGAATGATCCTGTTTTGACTACCTTCTAGTCTAGCTACCTGGTGCATCTGGTAAATAATCTGCCTGCAATGTGGGAGACCTGGGTTCAATCCCTGGATTGGGAAGATCCCCTGGAGAAGGGAATGGCTACCCACTCCAGTATTCAGGCTTGGCGAATTTCATGGACTGTATAGTCCATGGGGTCGCAAAGAGTTGGATACAACTGAGCCACTTTCACTTTCTAGAAAGTCTAGTGAAAGTCTAGCAGTCACCTTCTCTTTTTGCTTCACCTTCTCATTTGAGCTTCTTGTAAGAAGTACCATGTATGTACTAGCTATACTGTTTTTTAGTTTTTGGCTGTACCAGCAGCATGTGGGACCTTAGTTCCCTGACCAGGGATCAAACCCACACCCCCTGGACTGGAAGTGTGGAATCTTAACCACTGGACTGTTAGGGAAGTCCAACTACTAGCTCTTTTTTTTTTTTTTAACCTCCTGTTTACTCAGCAACGTATAAACTGACTGTTTTGCTAATTACTCCCTTGTCACTTCTCTCATTAATATCATTCCTAACTTTTTCATTGCTAGATCCATCAGACATTTTCCATGTCTCACCTTAGCCAGGAAGAGAATTTCTAGATCTTAAATAGACATCAGCTAATGTCGAGGACAATGAGACAAGCAATACCCCAGAGGTCACATCAGAATGAGGTTTCACAAGCCAGATCATTCTATCTCAGTTCCTCCATCAACAGAAACATTTTACCACATCCTTGTAAGAGAAACAATTGATTGTGTCTCACAGGAAAATGTAAAAATGCAAACAGTCTCCTTGGAGGACACTGCTAGGCTGCCTGCCCTGACAAGGAAGATACAAAGAAACCACTTACTCAACTTCCTCTGTGGACCAAAAGTCTTGACCACCCAGGTACAGCTGATAATGAAGTCTAGAAATTTCTTTTCTATTCTGGCCATGCTGCACAGCTTGCAGGATCTTAAATTCCAAACAAGGGACTGAACCTGGGCCCTATCAGTGAAAGCACTGAGTCCTAACCACCGAACTGCCAGGGAATTACCTGGAAATTTTCTTGAGTGTAGTAATTATTTTTTCAAGTTGGGAGTCTTTGGGNCAAGGGAATAATGATAGGTCATTGCCTACAGGATTTCTGGTCATTAAAAAAAGTTTGGAACATGACTCCTAATATAATCTTGTTTATAAAATAAATTATTTTCATTATGTATAACTAACTTCTCCTGGGAATATAATATGCTAAATTTAAGGTCTAAATTTATTTGGCTTCTATGCATTAAAAGTTTATTTATAAGCTTTCTCCCTACTATGAATAATCTGATATTGAACAGGATGAAAAGGCCTAACCCAAATTTCCTATATTTATATATTCATATGATTCCCTTACCAACCGCACCACCCCCATCAGGACAAAGCTAAAAATTCTGAGTTATGTGCTGTGGAGTAAGGGAAGAACTGTGGTTTAAGGTGTTCTCACATTTATTATATTCACACAATTTCTCCCGAGTATGGATTTTCCTATGTTGATTAAGGTGTGCACTCTGGCTGAAGGCTTTTTCACATTCATTACATTTATAAGGTTTCTCTCCTGTGTGAGTTCTTTCATGCTGATTAAGATGTGTCCTCTGGCTGAAGGCTTTCCCACAAAAACTACATTCATAAGGTTTTTCTCCAGTGTGAAGTCTATGATGTTCAGTAAGGGATGTGATCCGGCTAAAGGCTTTACCACACTGATTACATTTATAGGGCTTCTCTCCAGTATGAATTCTCAGATGCTGAGTAAAGGATGAATGTTGACGGAAGGCTTTCCCACATTCATTGCATATAAAAGGTTTTTCTCCCGTGTGAATTCTCTGATGTTGAATAAGGTGTATTCTCTGGCTGAATCTTTTTCCACATTCATCACACTTATAGGGTTTCTCTCCTGTGAGGATCATCTGAGGTTGAGTAAGAGATGAGTTCTGGCTGAAGGCCTTCCTGCATTCACTGCGTTTCCCTTCAGTATGAATATGACTGGTAAGAAGATGTTGACTGAAGATTTTCCCACACTCATTATATTCATAAGGATTTTCTCTTACATAGTTTCCCTGATAGTAAATCAGGTCTGAATTACGTTTGATGCTATTTCCTTGTGTGTCAGAATTAAGGGGTATTTTCATTGAAGGAATTCTCTGTTGCATAAGAAGGTTTGAGTTCAGATTATAGTTTTCCCCAAATCTACTACATTCAAGGCCTCTCTCCTGTGTGATCTTTTTGTGGGTAAAAGATACTTGTCCTAAGTATCTCTGCTGGTTTTCTTGGTTGAATTCTAACTGGTAATCAAAATCCCAGAGTCCACCTAAGATGGAGTACCAGAAACTGTCTCCTGTTAGTCTCTCCATTATCATGTCATGGTTTTGATTTTCATCAGAAATACTATGGTTTGATGTTTTAATTTCTGGCCTATTCTCCCCATCTAAAAGAAATTCAGAACATATAAACACTTCAGTATTCTCTGTCTGAAAAAGAAATTGTTGCATAGTATATCACCAAATGAAACTGACAGTAGTGCAGACAATGAAAATGTGGCATTCAAAGTTTTGAAATAAAGCTATATAACAAGGGGAAAGACTATAAGAGGATGACAAGAAGCAGTAAGCAGGGAGAAATTTTAAAATATGAGTGGTAATCATAAAAAGAAGCGATCCATCAGGAATATACATAATTGGGAGAAAACAGAAAGGAGAATAAGAAATATCAGAAGAAAGTCTGTGCTCAGAGGTGGGAGACAGAAAAGACTGTGCTTAGAGAACAGAGGGCCAACTCCAGGACCTTCTCAATCTCACCTGTGGATTATTCTATTGTAATGCCCACTATCTGTTTATTTCAAAAGTATTTCTTCCTATTTTAAACTTTTATTTGAAATGATAAAACTAATATTAAATTTTCAGCTGTGCTGGGTCTTCATTGCTGCATGTGGGTTTCTTCTAGCTGTGGCAAGTATTGTATTAGTTGCTGAGTTGTGTCCAACTCCTTTCAACCCCACGAACTGTAGCTCATGCAGCAAGTGGAGGTTACCCTAATTTCCTTGTCTCTAATCCACTCCCATTTTTTTTAGAAGTTTGCCTCATCTTTTCTATTTTCTACTTACACTCTCCCTGACCCCTTCCATTCAGCACTTTAAACAAGCTGGAATCATTCCTGCTTAGAATGATCCTGTTTTGACTACCTTCTAGTCTAGCTACCTGGTGCATCTGGTAAATAATCTGCCTGCAATGTGGGAGACCTGGGTTCAATCCCTGGATTGGGAAGATCCCCTGGAGAAGGGAATGGCTACCCACTCCAGTATTCAGGCTTGGCGAATTTCATGGACTGTATAGTCCATGGGGTCGCAAAGAGTTGGATACAACTGAGCCACTTTCACTTTCTAGAAAGTCTAGTGAAAGTCTAGCAGTCACCTTCTCTTTTTGCTTCACCTTCTCATTTGAGCTTCTTGTAAGAAGTACCATGTATGTACTAGCTATACTGTTTTTTAGTTTTTGGCTGTACCAGCAGCATGTGGGACCTTAGTTCCCTGACCAGGGATCAAACCCACACCCCCTGGACTGGAAGTGTGGAATCTTAACCACTGGACTGTTAGGGAAGTCCAACTACTAGCTCTTTTTTTTTTTTTTAACCTCCTGTTTACTCAGCAACGTATAAACTGACTGTTTTGCTAATTACTCCCTTGTCACTTCTCTCATTAATATCATTCCTAACTTTTTCATTGCTAGATCCATCAGACATTTTCCATGTCTCACCTTAGCCAGGAAGAGAATTTCTAGATCTTAAATAGACATCAGCTAATGTCGAGGACAATGAGACAAGCAATACCCCAGAGGTCACATCAGAATGAGGTTTCACAAGCCAGATCATTCTATCTCAGTTCCTCCATCAACAGAAACATTTTACCACATCCTTGTAAGAGAAACAATTGATTGTGTCTCACAGGAAAATGTAAAAATGCAAACAGTCTCCTTGGAGGACACTGCTAGGCTGCCTGCCCTGACAAGGAAGATACAAAGAAACCACTTACTCAACTTCCTCTGTGGACCAAAAGTCTTGACCACCCAGGTACAGCTGATAATGAAGTCTAGAAATTTCTTTTCTATTCTGGCCATGCTGCACAGCTTGCAGGATCTTAAATTCCAAACAAGGGACTGAACCTGGGCCCTATCAGTGAAAGCACTGAGTCCTAACCACCGAACTGCCAGGGAATTACCTGGAAATTTTCTTGAGTGTAGTAATTATTTTTTCAAGTTGGGAGTCTTTGGGCAGGGACATAATGGGAGACAGTATGGCTCCTTCACATGGCAGCATATGTACCTGTGGGAAAGAACAGCTCAGGTTTCTGTGTGGGCACCTACACTGGCACTTTGCCTGAAAAGGGAGTTTTTCATTTTCCTTCTTTAGTTTCCTATTCTCCAGCTTCCAGGATAGGAAGCTTTGTGAAAATAAGGTTACTCATCATTGTCAGGAAAAGTGCTTAGGGGTTCTTGACAAACTGTTTTAATTATCAGCCTCTAAACAAGGTTTAGAGCACTGGGGTGCAGCACCTGTCAGGCTAAAAATTTAGGTCCAATGAGGCTGAAAAAGGAATGTTTTCCTACCTAAGATAACTGAGAGCACTATAAGCAAGAAAGACAACTGAGTCAGAGTCAGCTTCAGAAAGCTCAAGTTTGAATGACAGAAAACCAAGCCCAAATGATGAAACAAGGTGTCTGAGCAAAGAATCAAGATGGGGTACATTAACCTGCCTTAATGACTCAGTATCTGGCACATACCCATCAGTCCACTGTTTCCTAATATAACCAGGTGGTATGCTCACAAAAAGGAGCTAAGATTTAGGAGTTTTGGGGGATTTTTGGTCAAGAAGTCTCACTTAGTAGGATCATTTAAAGGAGTAGAGAGTCAATAGATCCAGGGTTTGAAATATTTGATTAAAATGACAGTATGACATTCATAAACAAAAATATAATCTAAACTCTGGAAAGACAATGTACATGAACTACTGAGGCTAGAAATGGAAAAATGACATAGAGAAGCTACTTAAAAGCACAGTACTGAAGAATGAACACTAAGTCCATAAGAAATATGTGCCTTTAGAAGAATAAAGAGTGAGAGAAGGTATTTAAAAGAGCAGGTAGGATAGCTATGATAGATTCATGTTGATGTATGGCAGAAACAAACACAATGTTGTAAAACAATTACCCTTACTTTATTAAATTACCCTTGCTTTATTAAAGCAATTACCCTTGCTTTACCCTTGCTAATTTATTAAAAATAAATAAATTTTAAAAAAGAACAGGTTGGGAGACAAGAGAGAGGCTACTAGAGGCAAGAATGGTGTGAAAGCCAAGGTGTGAGACAATTTTCAAGAGTCAAGTCTACATAGTCAAATGCAACATGATCATAGAACATGATAATGGTGGTTTGTTTTAGCCACTGGACTTGACTGGAAGGAAGTCAGTGGCAATCTCCAAGAAAAAAATTTTAGTAACACAGGTATGACAGGGATTCTATCACAAAGGTGAACAAGAGACAGAACCAAGGGTACGGATTTTAGACAACTTTAACATGTTTGATAATAATAAGAAAAAAAAATAATGAAAAATAGGTAAAAATGGTAGAGGGTTTTTGATATGGAAAAGATTTAAAGAATCCTGAAAGGATGTATAAACAAAAAAAATAGTAAGAAAGTGCTTTGTGGAGATTTCTAATATCAAGGTATTTATGAACAAACTAAAACTTTCAAAATAATTTTTGTGTTGTGCAAATTTTTAAAATAGTAAGTATATATATATTTTGTCTGTTTAATCAGAAAAAAATAGTCATTTCTACTTTGGAAAAATGTCAAATATGAACTGAAATTTTTAAAAGGGCTCTGCTGCGGCTGCTGTTTAGTCACTAAGTCGTGTCCAATTCTTTTGGACCCCATGGACTGTAGCTTGCCAGGCTCCTCTGTCCATGAAATTTCCCCGGCAAGAATACTGGAATGGGTTTCCATTTCTTTCTTCAGGGGATCATCCCAACCCAAGGACCAAACCCATTAAAAATGCCTTGATATCCTTTAAATTCCAGAGGGAGATGTTCAGAGCACACTCCATTAAGTATTTCAAAAGTGACTATTTTCCTTCACTGAGTCACAAATACTCAAATGTTCTCTTCTCACCTGGATGAGTGTCTGGTGGGCTGACTCTTCCCATCATCCACTGTTCTTCCTGCTCCAACTGAGTGATCACCTCTGGCTTATACAGCTGATGCCCTGTTCAAAAGAAAAATGTGTATCTCAGAATTTTACACAGGGAACAAAAATCTTAGAACTCATTTCCAAACATTTTTATCTTTAGGGTCTTTGGATTTGGAAAGGGGAGGCTTCTGAGGCAGCAAAATAACGCTACCCATCTCAAAGTCAACACATTTCACCAGAGGAGAAAGCAGGAAACAGAGGTCTCTTGTCTCTAACTAATTGGCTTTCTTCCATCCTGGCCTCATGCTTTCTAACTGTGGTGCTGAAGAAGACTCTTGAGAATCTCTTGGACTGCAAGGAGATCAAACCAGTCAATCCTAAAGGAAATAAACCCAGAATATTCACTGGAAGGACTGCTACTGCTGAACCTGAAACTCCAATACTATAGGCACTTGATGAGATGAGCTGATTCACTGGGAAAGACTCTGATGTTGGGAAAGACTGAAAAGAAAGAGAGAAGGGGGCAACAGAGGATGAGATGGTTAGACAGCATCAACGACTCAATGGACATGAATTTGAGAAAACTCTGGGAGATAGTAAAGGACAGAGGAGCCTGGCGTGCAGAAGTCCATGGGGTCCCAAAGGATCAGACACGACTTACAGAGATGCCCTCCTTACCCAGTGCAACCAGATTCCTATAGTTTTCCAGCATCACATCTCGGTAGAGGTTCTTCTGAGCAGGGTACAGCTGGTCCCACTCTTCTCTGGTGAAGTCCACAGCCACGTCCTGGAATGTCAGTGATTCCTGAAACATCAAGTATATCCCTGCTCAGCCAGAAACCTTTTTGTTTTTCCTTTACAGGGGCCCTTAAGGGAAGAGTCAAAGGAGGTACAGTAGGCAAAGGATCCCTGATTCCTTCTAGTGGTAAAATACTGAGCTGCTCTGCTTCCCCAGCTGATACAGGGAGGCAGTCTGTCATGTTCTACTCTGTTGGTCAAATCCTTAAGTGCTATGCCTGGTTCCCTTTAATGAAAAATGGCACTGAGACCCCAAGATCTGGGCACTAGCTGCATCCAGTGCTACTAGAGTATCATTTCTTCTAGGCTCTCTCCAGGCTCATATCTAGGAAAGAGGGGAATATATACAGTGATGTACATATACACATAAACTCCATGTCCCACCATATATTTACTGATATTTATTAAAACCCATAGGTCAAAAAAGTGACTGGTTAAAAAAAAACCAAAACACCATGGGTCCAAACTGATATCTCTAAATCTAATCCAACACAGCAGGGTTCATTATATCCTCTCTTCTCATATCTGTAATTTCCTTCTCTGACCCATATCTCTCTGATCGTATAATTCCCTTCAAGAGAATTCCAGAAAAACATCTACTTTTGCTTCATTGACTATACGAAAGCCTTTGACTCTGTGGATCACAATAAACTGTTGAAAATTCTTCAAGAGATGGGAATACTAGACCACCTTACTTGCCTCCTGAGAAATCTGTATGCAGGTCAAGAAGCAACAGTGAGAACTGGACATGGAACAATGGACTGGTTCCAAACTGGGAAAGGAGTACGTCAAGGCTGTATATGGTCACCCTGTTTATTTAACATATAAATAAACAGAGCAGAGCAGATCATATGAAATGCCAGGCTGGATGAAGCACAAGCTGGAATCAAGACTGCTGGGAAAAATATCAATAATCTCAGATATGCAGATGACACCACCCTAATGGCAGAAAGCGAACAGAACTAAAGAGCCCCTTGATGAAAGTGAAAGAGGATAGTGAAAAAGCGGGCTTATAACTTAACATTTAAAAAACTAAGATCATGGCACCCAGTCCCATCACTTCATGGCAAACAGATGGGAAAAAAATGGAGACAGTGAGAGACTTTATTTTCTTGGGCTCCAAAAATCACTGCAGATGGTGACTGCAGCCATGAAATTAAAAGATGCTTGCTCCTTGGAAGAAAAACTATTACTTTGCTGACAAAGGCCCATCTAGTCAAAGTGAAAAGTGAAAGTCACTCAGTCGTGTCCGACTCTTTGCAACCCCATGAACTATACAGTCCATGGAATTCTCCAGACAAGAATACTGGAGTGAGTGGCCATTCCCTTCAGTGGATCTTCTCAACGCAGGAGTCGAACTGGGGTTTCCTNATTACTTTGCTGACAAAGGCCCATCTAGTCAAAGTGAAAAGTGAAAGTCACTCAGTCGTGTCCGACTCTTTGCAACCCCATGAACTATACAGTCCATGGAATTCTCCAGACAAGAATACTGGAGTGAGTGGCCATTCCCTTCAGTGGATCTTCTCAACGCAGGAGTCGAACTGGGGTTTCCTGCATTATAGGCAGATTCTTTTTTTTTTTTTTTTTAATTTAAATTTTTATTTTTTAGTTTGTTTTGCTTTACAATACTGTATTCATTNTCAGTCCTGAATATTCATTGGAAGGATTGATGCTGAAGCTGAAACTCCAATACTTTGGCCGCCTGATGCAAAGAACTGACTCACTGGAAAAGACCCTGATGCTGGGAAAGATTGAGGGCAGGAAGAGAAGGGGATGACAAAGGATGAGATGGTTGGATGGCATCACCGATTCAATGGACATGAATTTGAGCAAGCTCTGGAAGTTGGTGATGGACAGGGAAGTCTGATGTGCGGCAGTCCATAGGGTCTCAAAGAGTCAGATACAACTGAACTGAACTGGACTGACTAAACAATAACAACAAAATTATGGACAATGTATTTACTTATTTGCTCAATCGCCTGGAGAATCCCATGGATGAAGGAGCCTGGTGGGCTGCAGTCCNAGCTCTGGAAGTTGGTGATGGACAGGGAAGTCTGATGTGCGGCAGTCCATAGGGTCTCAAAGAGTCAGATACAACTGAACTGAACTGGACTGACTAAACAATAACAACAAAATTATGGACAATGTATTTACTTATTTGCTCAATCGCCTGGAAAATCCCATGGATGGAGGAGCCTGGTGGGCTGCAGTCCATGGGATCGCTAAGAGTCAGAGACGACTGAGCTACTTCACTTTGACTTTTCACTTTCATGCATTGGAGAAGGAAACGGCAACCCACTCTAGTATTCTTGCCTGGAGAATCCCAGGGACAGGGAGCCTGATGGGCTGCTGTCTATGGGGTCGCACAGGGTCGGACGTGACTGAAGCGACTTAGCAGCATCAGATTGTAAAGGAAGTGGTTTTGGTATTGCTAACACATGTGCTGTGCTTAGTTGCTCAGTCATGTCTGACTCTTTGCAACCCCAAGGACTATAGCCCACCAGGCTGCTCTGTTCATGGGGATTCTCCAGGCAAGAATACTGGACTGGGTTGCCTTGCCCTCCTCCAGGGGATCTTCCCAACCCAGAGACTGAACCCAGATCTCCAGCATTGCAGGCAGATTCTTCACAGTCTGAGCCCCCAGGAAAGCCCAAGGTTACTGGAGTGGTAGCCTATCCCTTCTCCAGGGGATCTCCCCAACCCAAGAATTGAACTGGTGTCTCCTGCATTGCTGGCAGAATCTTCTCCAGCTGAGCTACCAGGGAACATGCCTCTGCACAGAACAAGCCTACAAATGAGAGTTCAGTATTGAGAACTGTTTTGCTTTTAGCCTGAGGACATAGAGTACAGTAATGATTTAGTTTCAAAAGTTAACGCCTTTTCAGTGTGGTTATATCAGTAATTTGAAATACAGTTGGGCTCACTTATTTCTGTTTATTTTCAATTTTAAGCCTTCCTTGCATACTGCCCACCTCCATTCCCTCTTTTTCACCCCTTTTCCATCTAAGTCTTACAAGTAACCAATCTCATTAGATGCGAGTTTATCCTTTCAATGTCTCTTTTCCCTCAAACAAGCATTTGATACATTCATATATTTTTGTTTCTCCTTCTTTCTTGTACAAAGTAGCATATGATAGGTAATCTTTTGCTTCTGATTTTTTTCACTGAACACTTTATACTGGAAATCCCTCCACATCAGTTCATAGATTTCTTCCTCCTCCTTTTTTTTTTTTAAATAGCTGTGTGGTATTGTGTGACTATCCCACAGTTTATGTAACCAATCTACTAACAGACATTTTAGCTATTTTCTACTCTCTTGTTACTATAAATCATGCTGCAATGAAATATCTTCAAAGTATATTATTTTGCTATTGTATATAAGTCTATCTCTAGAATCCATTCCCCACAAGATGTCTGGCAAGAGTATATGAATCTGCAATTTTTACACATATTGTCAAGCTGACTTCTGTAGGGGTGGTATCAATTGCGTCATTATCTATTGCTGTATAACAAACCACCTCCAAATTTAGTGGCTCAAAACAATAACAATCATTTATTTTATTCAGAGAATCTGTAACATGGGCAGGATTCAGCAGGAGTAGCTCATCTTTGTTCCATTTTGTTTCAGCTGGGAGGCTCAACTTTGGGCTGTAAGATTCACGTTTTAAGAGGCTCATTCATGTGGCTTGCAAGTCAGTGCTGGCTGAAAGTTGGGAGCTCAGCCAGGTGCCTTCAGTCCTCTCCATACACGCCTGTCCACAGGCTGCCTGGGCTTCCTCATGGCATGGTAGCTGGATGCCAAATGCAAAATTCCCAAGAGAACCACCTTTCTTCATCCAGCCTCAAGAGTCACGTGTTTCAGTTCCACCACAGTCACAAGCCAGATCCAAGGGGAAGGAACACAATCACGCCTCTCCTGATAGAGTAGTTAAATCAGTATAAGAGGAGCCTAAGGAATGGGAGAAATTGTGCCATTTTCAGAAAATACAACCTGCTACTGTTTACCCTCTGAAGGTAAATATTCATATCCCTTCCTCATGCAAATTTCACTCATCTTCCTCAAGACCCCTACGTTTGATGCCATTATGGCATCAATTTGAAGTCTGGGATCTTATCATCTACACCAGGTCCACAGGCAGATGAGGCTCTTGGAGCATAGTTCCTCAGGAATAGTTCCTTGAAAGCTTTCTCTCTTTTTTCTGTGAGCTGAAGAAATAGGTATTTGAATAGGATTGCGCTGTTATCCCCACCCTTTATCCTTCACAAACTCAAAGTGGTGGGAAACTCATAGAAGTAACTGCCATACACACTTCCATTCAAATAAACAGCAATTCACAGCAATTCTATAATGTAGCTGAGCTGGGCACATGTTGAGAGGTGTGAATGAGAAAGTTTTATTTTCAAACTCAGTAATTTCTGGCTCCTTTATATATATATTTTTGATGTTTTAAAAAATTGAAATACTGTTGATGTACAATATTATTTAAGTTACAGGTGTTCAATATAGTGATCCACAGATTTTAAAGGTTATACTCCATTTATAGTTATTATAAAATATTGGCTATATTCCCTGTGTTGTAGAATCTTATAGCTTATTTTATACATAATAGTTTGTACCTCTTAATCCCCTACTTCTTGTATTGCCCCTCCCCTATTCTCTCTCTCCACTGGTTCTCACTAGTTTGCTCTCTATATCTGCAAGTCAGCTTCTTTTCTGTTTTATTCACTGCTGCTGCTAAGTCGCTTCAGTCATGTCCGACTCTGTGCGACCCCATAGACGGCAGCCCACCAGGCTCCCCCGTCCCTGGATTCTCCAGGCAAGAACACTGGAGTGGGTTGCCATTTCCTTCTCCAATGCATGAAAGTGAAAAGTCAAAGTGAAAGTTTGTCGTATTTTTCAGATTTCACATAAAAGTGATATTATACAGTATTTGTCTTTCTCTGAATTATGTCACTTAGCATAATGCCCTCCAAGTTCATCCATGCTGCTGCAAATAGCAAAATTTCATTCTTTTTTATGACTGAGGAGTAATTTCATTGTATACATACACCACATCCTTATCCGTTCATCTCTTCACGGACACTGAGGCTGCTTCCATGTCTTGGCAATTGTAAATAATGCCTCTTTGAACACTGGGGTTCATGTATCTTTCTGAATTTGTGTTTTAGTTTTTTGGGGTGGTATATACCCAGGAGTAGAACTGCTGGGTCATGTGATAGTTCTATTCTTAGTTTTTTGAGAAACCTCCATACTGTTTACCATAGTGGCTGCACCAATTTACACTGCAACCAACAGTGTGAGGGTTCTCTTTCCTCTACACCCTCGCCAAAATTTGTTACTCTGTTCTTTTCGATGGCAGCCATTCTGACAGGTGTGAGGAGACAGTACACTGCGGTTTTGATTTGCATTTCCCTGATGCTTAGCGAGGTTGAGCATATTTTCATGTCTGTTTCCTTTTTATGTAACAGTTCTTTACCTAGTTTATCTTTTCCTCTCACATTTTACTTTAACCAGCCAGAAGCTGACAGCTGGCACTTTCAATCTTCTACCTGAAAATCTCCTTAAATATATCATTGAGTCCATTAAGTATAGTTCCTATTTTTCTTGTTACTGAAGGTGACAATGTTGACCAAAATTCCTTCTTCAAGTGTCCCCTTTCTTCGGCTCATGACAAGATTTTCCTTATTATCCTTTAAGTCCTGTGAGAGGTCTTTTAGGGCCCCACTAACTCTCTTGGAGGCCCTTTAAGATTCCAAAAATAATCTTTTCCTTTCTGTCTTCTGCCCTTTGCTCTACTGGCTCTCTCTCTCTCCTGTCCCTCTCTCTTTCTCATCTATCTTTTCTTTTACAGCTTCTAGATTCTCAGTTGTAAGTTATAAAGGAATTCCCAAATTATTTTCTTGTGTAACTTTTGTGGCTTAGTTTTTCATATTTAAATATTTGATCAATTTGAAAACTGTTCTGATGTAAAGTATGAGGTATGGATTCAACTTTACCTTTTTCCACATGGCTCCACAGAAATATCATTGATTATTGAATAAACCATCTTTTCACCACTGGTTTGAGATGTGACCTTTATCGTATGCAAAATTCCTATTTGTTCAACAAATATTTATTCAGTGCTTCCTATGTGTCACCTATAGGGCTTGAGATACACTAGTGAACTAGAGAGACTAAAATTCTCTTCCTTTATGAAACTTCAGCAGGGGAAGTAGACAATAAAGATGATGACTGGATAAATTATAGAGTATGCTATTAAACAACGCTTGTTCTTTGGAAGAAAAGCTATGACAAACCTAGATACCGTACTAAAAAGCAAAGACATCACTTCACTGACTAAGGTCCACAGAGTCAAAGGTATGGTTTTTCCAATAGTCATATACGGATATAAGAGTTGGACAACAAAGAATGTTAAGTGCTGAAGAATTGATGCCTTCTAACTGTGGTGCTTGAGAAGACTTTCCTGAGAGTCCCTTGGACAGCACGAAGATCAAATCAGTCAATCCTAAAAGAAATCAGTCCTGAATATTCACTGGAAGGACTGATGTTGAGGCAGGCTTAATTTGTGGCATTAATTTGCCACATTAAATTGTGGCAGCAGAGGTCCTCAGCTATACTAATAATTCCATTACCTCCAAGTGGTCAGTGACCTGGGCATCATTCATTGTTTGAAGACTAAATGGCAAGTGTTTAAATTCTAGTGAGCTGTTTAAGGGAAGCGTGATTTAAAGAATTCGCCTGCCAATACAGAAAATGCAGGAGATGTGGGTTTGCTCTCTGGGTCGGGAAGATCCCCTGGAGTAGGAAATCGCAACCCACTCCAGTATTCTTGCCTGGAAAATTCCAGGGACAGAGGAGCCTGGTGGGCTACAGTCCATGGGGTCACAAAGAGTCAGACACGACTGAGCACACACACATGCACTATTGAAGGATAGTCTACGGCTTCTTGCGTTGCCTTTACAACATCCAGGACAGACATGAATCTATAAGCTGATAAAAGTCCTGAAGGAGAGAAGAGCTATAAAGAGGTATGGAAGGTGAGTGGGAAATGCCACACACAGATATGTCACATCTGTCACAAGAATCTCAAGGGCTCTGGACTTGGGGAGCTTAGTTCTGAGAATTGAAAAATAAAAGTACCTACATTCTGCGAACCACCATGGCATTTCAGAGGAGAGGAAAACAACTTACCTGGGGCTTCCCTAGTGGCTCCGTGGTAAAGAACCTGCCTGCCGATGCTGGAGACATGGCTTTGATTCCTGATCTGGGAAGATCCCACATGCCTTGAAGCAACTAAGTCTGTGCACCACAACTATTGAGCCTGTGCTCTAGAGCCTGGGAGCTGCAGCTATGGAGCCCATGTTCCCTAGAGCCCATGCTCTGCAGCAAGAGAAGCCATCACAACGAGCAGTCTGCAAACCGCAACTAGAGAGTAGCTCCCACTTGCCACAACTGGAGAAGAGCCCTCACAGCAACAAAGACCTAACACAGCCCAAAAAAAAAAACCCCAAAAATAAAGTTATTAAAAAAACAAACAAAACTGAACTTACCTGAGACATGACTGTCTGTGATCCAACATTCATTTCCTTCTCTGTATTTCCTTCTTGGGAAAGTACGGCATCCTGAGAGGGCATTCCTGAGAAAAGAAGAGAAGAATCTTGTCAAGGAATGATATTAGAGCTTCACCTAAATCTTGCACCCTTTGTCTTGTATCAGGATGGCAGATGGTTTAGAGAGAAGCCCTCTAAGACATAAGCCTAAAGGCTGGGTGACGTAACTCTGACACTCTTGTTCCTCTATTACACTGAGGAATTTAAAGTATGGCTGTCTCTCTTCTGTGGTACAATTCCACTTGTTGCGACATATGGGAAGCTCAGGGGTATTCACTGGTTTTTAGCACTAGCTACTCACTTTTGGGGGGATTTTAAAAAGATGCCAGTGCTCAGCCCCTCTTCCCTGAGATTTGGATTTAACAATCTCAGGTGAACCTGGGCTATAGCATTTAAAATTCTGAAGTCTCCAAATGATTCCAAGTGGCAGATGAGAACCACTGAGATGATGTGATCCAGAGAACTTATGTTGAGGAGTTATTCTTACTCTTTAAGGGCATAAACTCATCCCTAAACTCAAAGTCCAGGCATCTCCTCTACTCTCTTTAAGATGATCCTTCTATTCCACTCCTAGGCATATACCATGAGGAAACAAATATTGAAAAAGACATGTACATGTACAATGAACATGTACCCCAATGTTCACTGCAGCACTGTTTACAATAGCTAGAACATGGAAGCAACCTAGATGTCCACTGACAGATGAATGGATAAAGAAGTATACGTGGTGCATATACAAATGGAATATTACTCAGCCATAAAAAGAAATGCATTTGAGTCAGTTCTAATGAGGTGGATGAACCTAGAGCCTATTATACAGATGAAGTAAGTCAGAAACAGAAAGATAAATATCATATACTAACACATATATATGGGATCTAGAAAGATAGTACTGATGAATTTGTCTGCAAGGCAGCAGTGGAGAAATAGACATACTTATGGATATGGGGGGAGGGGAGGAGAGGGAGAGATGTATGGAGAGAGTACCATGGAAACTTGTATTACCATATGTAAAATAGATAGGCAATGGGAATTTGCTGTAAGTCTCAGGGATCTCAAACATTGGCTCTGTATCAACCTAGAGGGGTGGGATGGGGAGGGAGGTGGGAGGGAGGTCCAAGAGGGAAGGGACATATGTACATCTATGGCTGATTCATGTTGATGTCTGACAGAAAACAACAAAATTCTATAAAGCAATTATCCTTCAATTAAAAATTTAATTAATTTTTAAAAATGATTAAAAAATTAAAAAAAGCTGATCCGTCTACAGCTTCCCTGCTGGCTCACTGATAAAGAATCCCCCCGTTAATGCAAGAGACATAGGTTCAATCCCCAATCCAGGAAGATCCCACATGCCGTGGGGCAGCTAAGCCCGTGCANATCCTTCAATTAAAAATTTAATTAATTTTTAAAAATGATTAAAAAATTAAAAAAAGCTGATCCGTCTACAGCTTCCCTGCTGGCTCACTGATAAAGAATCCCCCCGTTAATGCAAGAGACATAGGTTCAATCCCCAATCCAGGAAGATCCCACATGCCGTGGGGCAGCTAAGCCCGTGCACCACAATTCCTGAGCCTGTGCTCTAGAGCCCATGAGCTGCAACTACTGAGCCCACATGCCACAACTACTGAAGCCCGTGCACTGTAGAGCCTCTGCTCTATAACAACAGAAGCCACCACAATGAGAAGCCCACGCACAGCAACTACAGAGTAGCCCCTGCTCGCTGCAACTAGAGAAAGCCTGCACACAGCAAAGGAAGACCCAGCACAGCCAAACATAAATAAATAAATAAAAGTAAACATTAAAAATTATTAAAAAGATGACCCTTCCAATACAGAAAGGAGATTTCACTCTTTCATTTTTCAGAATGTTCACCTTCCTTTTTGAGTACCTGGATTCAGTCCTCCACGAGGATGACTGCACCTCTTTGCAGTCCTTCAGTTGTAATGTCACCAAAGCCTTATTCTCTTCGGGCATGACAGTCACGAGACATACCAGTTCTAACAGCTTCAGCAGCCCTGTCAGTCCCTGAAGGCTGATTTTCCAGTGCCTTAAAGGCAACAGCCAGTCGCAGGTATTAAAGGTGCCTGATCGCATGAGAGGGTCACGAGCCAGTGGATATCCATGAGAGTGATTTCTGCTTCCCAGGGCAGCCACTCTCAGGATCTTGCCTTGTTCATGCAGAGTTGAGATGTGGAGGTTCCTGAAGTTGGCTATTACACTGTTGTTGTTTTCCACTAAAGGCATCAATCCTACATGTACATACGTCACTATGATATTCGAATTTGCCTCCCGGCAGAGATCTTGAGAGAGACAATCTCAGGCTGAGCACCTGTAACAAGATGCATCAGAGTCAGCAGAAGAACTCCAGCAGTGTTGGCCTAGAGACCTATGGAGTCTAAAAAGAGACACACACACTGTTCATTTATAAAGACAGAGCACTGCAGGAGGGGAATTCATTAAAACAATCAAAAAAGCAGTTTTAGAATTTTTCAAAGAGCAGAGAGATACAGAAGCAGCAACTACAACAAATTTAGCCTTAGTCCTCTCCCACCCTCTTCTCGGAACAGAAAACATGTGGTCCTTTCCCACAGAAAGACTTTCAAATAGAGTGGCTTTCTCCTCAGAAAGAAGGAAAAAACAGGCATTTCACCAGTACCAATAACAGAATGAAATGTATTAATCTGTTAATAATCATGAGAATACATTTGTTCTCTGTTCACAAAAGTTGACCTGAAAAACTCCTCTCAAAAACTACTGATAGAAACAAAGAATAAAATCATTTCTGAGAAGCAACAGGAAGAAAGAAAGGAAACTATGGTTCCAATGAAATGGTCCTGTTAGAGAAAGAAGCCACTCAAGCCAAGACATGCCAGGAATCTAACATTTTACAACCAGTTTTCACTAACAGGAAGATCTTTCAAGAATAACTTAAAAGCACTTTAAGGATCAGGCCCTTATTTTATCAAGCAAAAACTCTAAAAAGGTCCCATGGTCTGAAGAGCCAGGTTGAACTTGCAAGACTGTCTTGGGGTTTCAAACCCGATCACCTGAAAACCATATATTCATAACAACAAAAACTGCATTAACCATGTTAGGAAGACAGGTTTCTCCTCCTATGAACCCAAGGGAATGAGGAATATTTCAAGTATATTATACATTGTATACAAATACAGCTAGTTTGAGAATACTTTTTATGGCATCTGATGGGAATAGGGTTCCACAAAATATACCTTTGGAAATGCTGATCTTAGAGATCTTCCCTTTTATTAACTTCATAACAAACTACCTTATTCTACTTTCATAACAGCACAATATTACACTGCACAGATCTACCACAATACATTTAACCACACTCATAGTTAGCATTTCAGTGGTATCCCTTTCTCAAATTACAAACAGTATTGTAATGAACATCTTAGTACACACATTCCTGTGCACTTGTGCAAGTATTTCAGCAGGACAGATCTTAGAATAGAATTTCTGAGCCACAGAGTGAACTCACTTAACATTTTACTAAGTGTAGTCATACTGCCACTCAAAATACTTCCTCAATTGTACAACCTGGGCCCTGCCCCTCTGCATTTGCCTCAAACTTTGTTAGCACCAATACTGATATACTTGCCCAGTCTAAAGGGTGAAAAGTATCTTTGTCTTCATTTGCATTCTATAATTACTTATGAGGTTAAGCACTTTTTTTGTTTATTGGTTTCCTGTAATTCATCTATAAACTGCCTGTGCATATTCTTTGTCCACTTTTTTTTTTAAGTTAGGATTTTCACCTTTATTATTATTGTTTACTTGGCTGTGCTGGATCTTAGTTGCAGCATGTGGGGTCTTTAGCTGTGGCATGTGGGATCTAATTCCCTGATCAGGGGTTGAACGAGGGCCCCCTGCATTGGGAGAACAGACTCAGCCACTGGAATACCAGAGAAGTCCTACACTTTTCTTTTTTTCAACAAGTCTCTTTACATATTAAGGATACTTTCTCTAACACATGTTGCAAGTATTTTATGTCTCTAATTTTAAGCCCTTTGCTCTTTTCAAATACAGCAAATATTTTTCAAAATATTTAGCGCATACGCTTTTCTGATATAATTTTGAATAATTTAATTAATGCATTTTCCCCAGAGGGTTTTGGGTCCTGTCCTGGCAGTTTGGTATGCCTACAACATAAAGTGCAAGGACGGAAGGCAAAGCAGTACACAATATTAAGGTCATAAAGGGCTTTGTCGTTGTTCAGTCGCTCAGTCATGGCCAACTCTGCAACCCCATGAACTGTAGCATGCCAAGTTTCCCTGTCCTTCACCAACTCCCGGAGTTCGCTCAAACTCAAGTCCATCAAACTGGGGACGCCATCTAACCATTCTGTCCTCTATAGTCTCCTTCTCCTCCTGCCTTCAATCTTTCCCAGCATCAGGGTATTTTCCAATGAGTTGGCTCTTTGTATCAGGTGGCCAAAATATTGGAGTTTCAGCTTCAGCATCAGTCCTTCCAGTGAATATTCAGGGTTGATCTCCTTTAGGATGGACTGGTTGGATCTCCTTGCATTCCAAGGGACTCTCAAGAGTCTTCTCCAACACCACAGTTCAAAAGCATCAATTCTTCAGCGCTCAGCTTTCTTTATAATCCACCTCTTACATCCATACATGACTACTGGAAAACCACAGCTTTGACTACAATGACCTTTGTTGGCAAAGTAATGTCTCTGCTTTTTAATATGCTATATAGGTTTGTCATAGTTTTTCTTCCAAGTAGAAAGCAAAATCACTGCAGATGGTGACTGCAGCCATGAATTTAAAATATACTTTCCCCTTGGAAGAAAAGGGCTTTGAGGTCACCGCTAAGAAAGTAAAACATTATCCTGATGGCATTAGGGAAGTATACAAAAGTTTTCAGAAACAGAGTGACTTTCAATATTCTCCATTTAATAAGAGCACCTACTAAGTGCCATGATCAATTCTGTCTCTTGGAAAATGGTAATTTTGTACCTTTAATATTTCCCACAATTCAAAGTAAGTAAAAGAAACACAAAGTTCATTAAATCAAAAGACACAATTACGGGGACCTGCTCTGCCACATATTAAAACTTACTTTATATTAAAACAAAATGGTATCAGTGCAGAAACTGTGAGAGCAGTGTAACAGGCTAGAAACAGATGTNGTCGCATGAGGTGACCAAAGTACTGGAGTTTCAGCTTTAGCATCGTTCCTTCCAAAGAACACCCAGGACTGATCTCCTTTAGGATGGACTGGTTGGATCTCCTTGCAGTCCAAGGGACTCTCAAGAGTCTTCTCCAACACCACAGTTCAAAAGCATCAATTCTTCGTCCAACTCACATCCACACATGGCTACTGGAAAAACCATAGCCTTAAAATATGATCCAACAGTTCCATTTTGGGGTAGATAACCAAAAGAATTGAAAGCAGGAACTCAAAAGAGATATTTGCATCTCCATGTTTGTTGCGGTATTTTCACAATAGCCAAGAAGTGACAGAAATCCAGTATTCATCCACAGATGAATGAATAAGCAAAACGTATTTATATGTGTACTATGGAATATCATTCAACCTTAAAAAGGGAGGAAATTCTGAAACATACTACAACATGGATTAACCTTGAAGACATTATTCGAAGTGACATAATTCAGTCACAAAAGGCAAATACTGTTTGATTCCACTTATAAGCGATACCTAGAAAAGTTAAACACAGACACTGACAGAAATTACAGTTGTTGCCAGGGGCAGGAAGTGGGATGAAGATGGCTGGTTACTGTTTAATGAGTACAAACTATCAATTTGAGAATATGAAAAGAGTTCTGGAGATGGAGGAAGCTGATTGTTGCACAGAAATGTGAATTACTGAATGCCACTGAACTTAAAATGGTAAATTTTATATTATGTATTTTTAATACCATAAGATGAGAAAAAAGACAGCTGGATCCTTATGTCTGTTTTTACATTGAATCTTCTGAGATATGTTGTTTTGGTTGATGTTTCTGAAGAAAATCTGGCTTCATATAGATACTTAGTTGGAAGAAAAGAATCCTTTAATAAGTCTTCTCACATAATTGTGACTATTTTTCTTTGATACTCTACCAAAAGCTATTCCTTTCTCCAGGGGATCATTTCAACCCAGGGATCAAACCCAGGTCTGATGCATCGCAGGCAGATTCTTTATGGTCTGAGCCACCAAAATCTATTTGTCTGTCTCATTCCCCCAATGGATCTTGAACTCATGTATGACTTTGTAATGTCACACATTGGCCATTTGGAAAATAACTATTTACTGAGTTACCTAACTCAGTAGAGCCTACCTGGGTATGATTTTATCCTCCAGGAAATATTTGGCAATGTTTAGAGATTTGGTTGTCAAACTCTGGGGCTGCTACTGACATCTACTGGATAGAAGCTAGAGATACTGTGAAACATTTTACAGTGCACAACAAAGGATTATAGAGCTCCAAAAGTCTACAGTGCTGAGATTGGAAAATCTTAGTTTATTTAGGGCTGGCATACTTCACTATAAATTGTAAAAATGTATATTTGTTAATGTCATCACTAATCTTTTTGAAAAAATTTGTTAAGTATTTAGAAGCTGTCAAGATGGTAGATACAAATTCTCCAAAAACTTAAAGCTCAAATTTTATCATTTACAACATATATTTTCAGTTCATTTCCTTCATGTTACAAAACACACTTCATTTATTTTCAAGAACCTGTCTTAGAAATAACCAAGCCTAAACAACTAGTATTTGTCAGTTGTTTTTACAGTTGAAATTGACATTCCATAAAATAAGGAGTTAGTATTTCTCATGGCCATATAACTTGTTTTACTCGAGAGTGCCATCACACATGGTATTAATATTTAATGGATACTCACTACCTTGACTGAGCTTCCCTGGTGTCTCAGTCATTAAAGAATCTCCCTGCAATGCATGAGACCAGAGTTCGATCCCTGGGTCAGGAAGATCCCCTGGAGCAGGAAATGGCAACCCACTCCAGTATTCTTGCCTGGAAAATCCCATGGACAAAGGAGCCAGGTGGATTACAGTCCATGGTGTAGCAAGAGCTGGACATAACTGAGTGGCTAAACCACCACCACTACTACCTTGATTAAAGTAGCAGCAGATTTATCTACCATTGCTTTAGAACCATCAATGCAAATGCTAATCCAGTGGAAAAAGCAAATTAACCTTAGTATTATCAGAAAAAACTTAACTTTATGGGCTCCCTAAAAAAGAGTCAGGGATCCTCGGGGGCCCAGGGACTATACCTTGTAAACTTCTGCTCTAGATTTATGTGAGAGAAGTAAACTCCTGCTTGTTTAAGGTACCATTAATTAGGTTTAAAAAAACAAGTTAACTTGTACATTTAGTTTTCAAATTTTCTTCTGCAGACTTGCTAAAGAGTCGGCAGTAACACAGAGATACTCTTATTTTTTAAAAATCCTCTCTTTTTTCCAAAGTTACTGAGATATAATTGAAAATTATAAAACTTTAAATAGAGATAAAATTGAAAATATAGGTAGAAATTGTATATACTTAAGGTGTATAATGTGGTGTTTTGATACACACACACACACACACACACATTGTGAAATAACCACAATGAAGCTAAAATACCCATCACCTCACGTAGTTACCGTTTTGTGTGTGTGTGTGTGTGTGTGTGTGTGTGTGTGTCTTGGGGGGAGAAGAACACTTAAGATCTATTCTTGGAGCAAATTTCAAGTGTACAATATGGTATTATTATTAATTGCACTCACCATGCTGTACCTTAGATCTCTAGAATTTTCCCTTTCCTTCCTTGTTTGCCATTTTCTTCTCTGGGGGATCTTCCTGACCCAGGGATTGAACCCGGGTCTCATGCATTGCAGATGGCATCCCACATTGCAGGGGATTCTTTATTGACTGAAACGTGAGAATCTTAAATTTATACTACTTGACTTCAAATTCTGAGATAGGATAAGTATAAGAAGTTAGGAAGCAACCAGTTTTCAGTGGCTTGTTTGCTGTTAAGACCCAGAAATCACTGCTCTACCCACCATTGCTAAATAATTGTTAAATAATATAGAACCTTTATATATACTAGACTAGAGTAAACCATGGGCTTCCCCAGTGGCTCAGTGGTAAAGAATCGGCCTGCAATGCAGGAGCTACAGGAGATGCAGGTTTGATCCCTGGGTCAGGAAGATCCCCTGGAGGAGGGCATGGCAACCCATGCCAGTATTCTTGCCTGGAGAATCCCATGGACAGAGGAGCCTGGTGGGCTACAGTCCATAGGTTTACAGAGTTTTACATGACTGAGAATATATGCACAGAGTAAACCATATCACAGAACACAACATGATCTGTAATAGAAACCACTATTTACCATTAGGAGGAAAAAATGAGGTAAATTAATGTATTAAAGTGGAATAATCCTCAGGATATACCAAGTGCAAAGACCATGGGGTGTACAGAGCCATTCTTTAATTCTGTTTGCTTTTCTCTTTGCTATACTCATATATAATATTTCCTTTTAAAACATGCCTTCGTCTCAGTATCAAAATAGGGTAGCATGTCCTTCTCAGGCAGTGTTGCTTAGAAATCAGCACAGTGTGCTCTCCTGTACCTCTCCTCCCTCATTCCAAATTGTTGCAAAGACAGAGAATATTAAGTCCACAAGTGGGGACAGTGGAAAGAACACCAGCTTTGCAGTCAGTTCAGACCTGTGTCTGCAACAGAGCTGAAATCTTGAGCAAGTAAGTCCCTTAATTTTTCTGATTCTGAAATTTCTCTTTTGGCATATGGTGATGAAAATATGTATATCTCATATTTACGCTGGGGATTAAAATAAAAGCATATCAGCACTCAGCACAATGCTAGGTGCATAATAAATGCTTCATAAATGAGAGCTATCATTAATTTAGTTCCGTGTCTACGGGAGTCATTTAGATTTTTAGAAGATCTGCCTCCCCAGTTTTCCTTCAATAAGTACTCCCTAACACCTCAGCCTCTGCTGATAAGATGCTATGGAAAGTTAAGTAATTATGAGTGTCTTTCTGGTTCTTTTAGCACTTTTTAAGAGGAATGGGAGGGTGGGTGAGATAGGGATATAGGGTTAAGAGACACAACGTAGTATGTATAAGTCGCTCAGTTATTTCTGAGTCTTTGGGACCCCATGAACTATACAGTCCATGGAATTCTCTAGGCCAGAATATCGGTAGCCTTTCCCTTCTCCAGGGGATCTTCCAAACATAGTATGTATAAAATAAATAAGCGACAAGGATATATTGTACAGCACAGGGAAATATAGCCATTATTTTGCAGTAAGTTTAAATGGAGTAGAGTCTATAAAAATATTGAATCACTATTGTATACTTGAAAATATATAATACTGTAAATTAACTATGGGCTTCCCTGACAGTTCATATGGTAAAGAATCTGCCTGCAATGTAGGAGACCCTAAGTTGGGAAGATCCTCTGGAGAAGAGAATGGCTACCCACTCCTGTATTCTTGCCTGAAGAATCCCATGGACAGAGGAGGCTGGCAGGTTACAGTCCATGGTGACTATACTTTTTAAAAAATGGAGAAAGAAAAGCAAAATTCCCTATTTCCATTTTTCATGACTAGAGAGTCGTTTAAAGAAGAATGAATTGTATCCTTTTGATTTCAAAAGGGAATTTACCTTTCTTTAGATGCTTTTTGTGTGTTTAAGATTAAATGTATTACTGTATAAGTTGAATGTTATATATAATATTCTTTATTATATAGAAGCCTAACTAGAAAAATAGCCATAATTTAAAACAGTTCAATAGTATGGACTGAAAGCCAAAATCTGGGATAATGTCTATATTGGATTCTCTTCCGTTCAGTTCAGTTCAGTCGCTCAGTCGTGTCCGACTCTCCCATGAATTGCAGCACGCCAGGCCTCCATGTCCATCACCAACTCCCAGAGTTCACTCAAACTCACGTCCATTGATGCCATCCAGCCATCTCATCCTCTGTCATCCCCTTCTCCTCCTGCCCCCATTCCCTCCCAGCATCAGTCTTTTCTAATGAGTCAACTCTTTGCATGAGGTGGCCAAAGTACCAGAAATTCTCTTACTGATGTAAATTATATTGTAGGAATGTAGCCTTTTCATCTTCTTAAGGTTTTTGTTTCTTTGTTTTCAGCTCCTTCAGTCTGACATGGCAGAAAAACCAATATGTCCCTCCACACAAATACCTAATGATGAAGATACAGTTGAGTATATCTTTCAAAGAGAACTGTTTGTTGTGTACTTCAACAAGATTGTGTATTTTCAAAATATTGATTCAGTAAGCTGATATAGACCTAGCTAATAAAGGCTTATCTTTATTATTTTGGGGCATGAATTAACTTTTATGCTGACTGGACTTAATCATTCCTCTGCCAGTGGACATTTAGGTTGCTCCCGTGTCCTGGCTATTGTAAATAGTGCAATGAACATTGGGGTGCATATATCCTTCAGATCATGTTTTTCTCCGGATATAGGCCCAGGAGTGGGATTGCCGGGTCATATGGTGTTCTATTTTTAGTTTTTCAAGGAGCCTGCATACTGTTCTCCATAGTAGCCATACTGATGAACATTCCCACCAGCAGTATTGGAGGGTTCCCTTCTCTCCACACCCTCTCCAGCATTTATCATTTGTGGATTTTTTGATGATAGTCACTCTGGCTGGCATGAGGTGATATCTCATTGTATTTTTGATCTGCATTTCTCTAATAATTAGTGCTGTTGAACATCTTTTCGTGTGCCTCTTGGCCATCTGTATGTCTTCCTTGGAGAAATGTCTGTTTAGATCTGCCTGTTTTGGATTGGGTTGTTTGTTTTGATTCTGTTAGACATCACAAGCTTTTTGTAAATTTTGGAGACTAATCCATTGTCAGTCACATCATTTGCAAATATTTTCTTCCAATCTGCAAGTTGTCTTTTTGTTTTGTTTATTGTTTCCTTTGCTGTGCAAAAGTCCTTGAGTTTAGGTAGGTCCCTTTCCCTTTTTTTGCTTTTATTTCCATTATTCTGGAAGAGCAATCAAAAAAGATATTGCTGTAATTTATGTAAGAGAATGTTCTGCCTGTGTTTTCCTCTAGGAGTTTTACAGTGTCCAGTCTCACATTTAAAGTCTTTAATCCTTTTTGAGCTTACTTTAGTGTATGGTGTTAAAGAATGATAAAAATTCATTTTTTTACATGTAGCTGTCCAGTTTTCCCAGCACTATTTATTGAAGAGACTGTCTTTCCTACATTGTGTAGTATTGCCTCTTTTGTCATAGATTGTGAAGCTATGAAAGTCGCTGAGCTGTGTCCAACTCTTTGCCACCCAGGAATTCTCCAGGCTAGAATACTGAAGTGGGTGGCCTTTTTACCCAGGGATTTAATCCAGGTCTCCCACATTGCAGGAGGATTCTTTATTAGCTGAGCCACAAGGAAAGCCCAAGAATATTGGAGTGGGTAGCCTATCCCTTCTCCAGAGGATCTTCCCAACCCAGGAATCAAACCAGGGTCTCCTGCATTGCAAGCGGATTCTTAACCAACTGAGCTCTCAGGGAAGGCTTGTCACAGATTAATTGACCTTTAATCTATGACCAGGTGCATGGGTTTATTTCTGGGTTCTAATTGGAGTTAAATATCAATGACGGTTTAAATAATTGTTGTATATCTCTTGCATCTGCAGACTTTTAATGTATTTATTTTATTTATTTATTTGGCTGCATTGGGACTTAGCTGCAGCAGGCAGGATCTTTAGTTGCAGCATGTGGGATCTAGTTCACCAACCAGGGATTAAACCCAGGCCCCCTGCATTGGGAGCATGTGGTCTTAGCCCCTGGATCCCCAGGGAAGTCTTGCAGACATTTTTAGTAGTGCAAAAGACTATTCCAGTCTTTTTTTAAATTTATTTTTCAGTTCAGTTCAGTCGCTCAGTTGTGTCCGACTCTTTGCGATCCCATGAATCACAGCACGCCAGGCCTCCCTGTCCATCACCAACTCCCAGAGTTCACTCAGACTCACCTCCATCGAGTCAGTGATGCCATCCAGCCATCTCATCCTCTGTCAGCCCCTTCTCCTCCTGCCCCCAATCCTTCCCAGCATCAGAATCTTTTCCAATGAGTCACCTCATGTGAAGAGGTGGCCAAAGTATTGGAGTTTCAGCTTCAGTATCAGTCCTTCCAATGAACACCCAGGACTGATCTCCTTTAGGATGGACTGGTTGGATCTCCTTGCAGTCCAAGGGACTCTCAAGAGTCTTCTCCAACACCATAGTTCAAAAGCATCAATTCTTCGGTGCTCAGCTTTCTTCACAGTCCAACTCTCACATCCATACATGACCACTGGAAAAACCATAGCCTTGACTAGA
>SJYA01002951.1:1935356-2054718 GCA_006410615.1 Neotragus moschatus | reverse complement strand
TCTGCAGGGATTTTGGAGCCCCCCAAAATAAAGTCTGACACTGTTTCCACTGTTTCCCCATCTATTTCCCATGAAGTGATGGGACCAGATGCCGTGATCTTCTGAATGTTGAGCTTTAAGCCAATTTTTTCACTCTCCTCTTTCATTTTCATCAAGAGTCTTTTTAGTTCCTCTTCACTTTCTGCCATAAGGGTGGTGTCATCTGCATATCTGAGGTTATTGATATTTCTCCTGGCAATCTTGATTCCAGCTTGTGCTTCTTCCAGCCCAGCGTTTCTCATGATGTACTCTGCATGTAAGTTAAATGAGCAGAGTGACAAATATACAGCCCTAATGTACTCCTTTTACTATTTGGAACCAGTTAGGTACTGATAATAAATAATTTTTAAATAAAGTTATTTTAGAAAATGGCACGATGGCTGCTTTTTAACTACTTTACTGAGTGGGAAATTGAACCAAGTTCAATTTTAAGATGAGCCTCTCTACTAGGGAAAACATAGTACCTCACATAAAATGTTGCACTAAAAGAGAGTAGCATGTCTGAATGAGTGAAAACTGGGCTTTAGAACTGTCTTTGGCAGGAGGAGAAGGGGATGACAGAGGATAAGATGGTTGGATGACATCACCGACTAAGTGGACATGGGTTTGGGTGGATTCCAGGAGTCGGTGATGGGCAGAGAGGCCTGGCGTGCTGTGGTTCATGGGGTCACAAAGAGTCGAACATGACTGAGTGAACGAACTGAACTGAACTTGGTCAAAACATCTAATAGATCCATGAGTACTGAGCTATGTTAAGTAGTGGTTGCTTATGTCTGAATAATGGTTCTCTTGATGTTTTCCTCCAAACATACATGTTTTTTCTAGATCTTAGTTTAAATCAAACTATCATATTTTTTTACACTGTCGTCATCTTGGATTGAGGTATGGTGCACAGAGCTTCTCCATATGATATACCAGGTTGGGGTGTTGGGTGCAGTGGTCTGAGCCAGGAACTCTAATCCTCTGCATTTGGCCTCCTTAGGCAAGCAAAACTAGACTAAGCACAAAAGAAGAGGTTACATCTTATTTTATTGCCTAGATTCCGTCTTACTTTTCCTGGGGACCCTAGTGGGCTTCGCTGGTGTCAAAACTGACTATTGTCAGAGTCCTGTCTCAGTGACTAAACCACCGGCTTATGCCCATTCCATTTTATCTTTGGCCTCTCTGATGCATTAAATCACAGTGAGTGCTCCTTTGTTAACATGTCATTAAAAGAATAACATTTTAGAATAGGCCGATCCCCAAGGTCAACTAGTCAAACTTTAATCTGATATATAAATGTTTGCTACAAACACTTTAACAAGTAACCTTTCAACCTTTTTTTGAACCCTTTACAATTGGCAACTTAGTTTATTCTCCCTTTTGAAATTAAAAATACCATTCTCACATTATTAAAAGAAAAATTCAAACAGTAGGAAAGAGAAAATTCTCTTCCCAATCTAGTTTTTTACAGGCAATAACTAGTCTAATCTTTGGACAACTTTTTATGTCAGCACGTACAGATCAATCTTATTCTTTTTAGCAGCTCTGTTCTTGTACTGTTGTAAATACTTTTCTTCAGTAAGCAGTCCCCTCTTGGTAGCTATAAGGTAATTTCTGGTTTTGTTTTTGTTTTCTGTTATTCTACACATTACTGCTTTGAATATGCTTCTACATACCTTTTTACATATATGATAACATATTTTCCTAGAAATAAAATTGTTGCGTCAGATAGTATATGCCATTTAAATTGATAGTAATTATCAAAACACTCTATAAAGTTATGTTTACACTCCAGCCACCAACATATGAAGATGCCTGGCATTTCTCTCTTAAATTGGAATTCAAGGCTTAAGTAGATCCATTTGATTTTTGCATAACTTTAATTATGAGAAAATCTTTCTCATATGTTGTATAAAATTAGTCCTTTGGAATTTGTCCCCTTTTGCCATTCCCTTGAATGCCACAGAATAATGTAATCCTTTTTCCATAGATCAGTCTTCCTGTGTCTTCAGATCTGTCCCTCTAAAATGCTTCTTTTGCTCACCTTCAAGTATTCAGTTTATTACATAGTTTTTTAGAAATTGAGGTATCATTGACATATACTACTGGATTAGTTTTGAGTGTGCAACATACTGATTTGATGTTGTATATGTTATATACGTTAGTTGCTCAGTCGTGCCGACTCTTTGCGACCCCATGGATTGTAGCCCACTAAGCTCTGGGATTCTCCAGGCGAGAATACTAGAGTGGATTGCCGTTCCCTTCTCCAGAGAATCTTCCTGACCCAGAGATTGAACCCTGATCTTCACTGCAGGCAGATTCTTAACCGTTTGAGCTAAAGGGAAGTCCTTATTGCAGGACAACTACCATAATAGGTTAGTTAGCATCCATTACCACATGCTGTTCCATCTATTCTCTTCTCACATAATGTTTTAAATTCTGCTATTCGCCTAGACCGTCTCGTTTGGATTCCTATCTTCATTTCCCTCTCTCTCCTCTCTTTTCCCTTCTCTTCCTCTCATTCTCCCTTCCTCTTTTCCTTCTTTCTTCTCACCCCTTTCCTTCCAGGCTATTTACAATGAGCACCAACTATGCACCAGAAACTATGCACAATGTGAGATGATGTACAGTGTTCCACTGTCCTTCTTAGACAAAAGATGAATTTACAAGGAAAGTTCCGGCAGAGATAAGTTCACTGCCCATCCCTTATCTGGACACACTGACCACCCTAGGGTTTTTTTCTCTACAGTTATATTACAATGTTAAATTTTTACCGTTCTAATCATCTGAGTTTCTTGTTTCTTCTTCCTTTTTATGCTTTTATCAAACTTCACTTGCCATTAAGCCATGGATTGTAAATGCAACACGATGTGTTTAATTCTTTTGGATTTTTCCATAGTTTTTTCTCATCTGTCACAATATTTTTATAGTTCACACTATATTGATTCTTTTTTCTGTCTTCCTGTCTGGTCATTCTTCATCTTCTTTTTAGGCTTCTCTTTTCACCTTCTGAGAGTGGGCATTTTCCCATGTCTCATTCTTGTTCTTTTTTATCTTTCTTCAAGCCTCCACTGTGTTCAAATATATATAATCGCTTTCAGGGTATTTCTATACTTTCTTTAGAATTAAAATTTCAAAATTCAAACTTATCTTGTTCTCACACAAAAAATGTACTAACTTCATTTTCTGATTTTCCTATTACTGCTCATGGTATCTAGACCTGATTAGTGGTCAAGTTCTTTTGATTTTTTTTTTTTCCCCAGAAAGCCTCTTCATTTTCTATATTTTTCATTCACACTAGTAATTTTATTACCATTCATTTTAGAAAAATGTATTTATTTCTGGCTGCATTGCTGTCTTCATTACTACACATGGGCTTTCTCTAGCTGCAGGGAGCTGGGGCCACTCTCTAGCTGTGGTGCACGGGCTTCTCACTGTGGTGGTTTCTCTTGTTGTGGAGCGCAGGCTCTAGGCACAAGGGCTTCGGTAGTTACAGCACACAGGCTCAGTAGTCTAAAAGCATAAAGAGGAAGAAATAGTTTAAAGGCATAAAGAGGAAGAAGCAGGTGGCATACGGGCTTAGTTGCCCTGAGGCATGTGGGATATTCCTTGACCAGGGATCGATCTTGTATCCCCTGCATTGGTGGGTGGATTCTTAATCACCAGACCACAAGGGAAGCCCTACCACTCACTTTTATAAGGGAAGGTCTTCCCAACTCAGGGCTCTAGTTTCCTCTCCAGTCCACTTTGCATGCTAGTGCCTCATTCATCTTTTTGAAATGTTTCTTCCTTCTATTTTTCTCTGACTCAAATCTCCAGCCACTGCCCATTACTAATTCAGTAAAATCCATATTCCTTAGCCTCATATCCAAAAACTCCTTATTGTTAGGGTCCTTTTTATTTTTTAAGTCTTCCAATTTAAGTCTTTTTCTTCAGTTTTCCCAATTTAAGTCTTTTCCTTTAGGCAGGCAAGCTCTTTACAACACAAGGGCAAATAGTACATTGTTCATTTGCCATATTTCCCTCTTGCTCATATCATCTACTTCCTCCATACAAATCTGATCCTATTTTCAAGAGCCAGTCTGTCAACTTTTAAAATTATTTTTAACTACTCCACGTTAACAGTCATCTATCTTTCTTCCAATTCCTATATTTTAAAATTGACTTTTCTAAAATTTTGGTACTTAGTGTGATATTCATAAATACTTTAATTTTTTTCTGCATGGCTTTTATTCTCCTTGAAATTATCTGCTCTTCATAAATAAAACTCTCTGACTTATAGAACATTAGAGTGTGAAAGAATGTTAAGCTCACCTGGTCAAATGTTCTCATTGTATAGAAGAGAAAACAGGCATCAATGACTGTCCCAAAGGCTCACAATGACTAATGACTTTTTTTATTCAGCTACCTTTCCCCATATGACTGGGGAAAAAGCTCATTGATTACAGGGTAAACATCAGGGCTTCTCAGCTTGGAGAGTCCTTTGTAATTTACTGACTTTGCACGCAGTATCCCATTTTCTAGATGTAGTCTGTATGTCCTTGCTGTCATGAGAGATTAAAATAATGTATGGTTAGCATTTCAGTTTCACTTGAATGCATCTGAAATAATCCTTTTCATGGTAGGTTAAACCTTATATTTTCAAATACTTACCTTATGTATACCTTATATACCTTCTTAATTTGCTTTACTGTGGATGATGCAAAGGTGAAATCAGGAAAGAGGTTTGCATGACCATAAATGCCAAATTAGTAGAACCTGAAATATTGAAGTTTTCTATATAAATTATATCAGATTTTTGTAAAAATATATATTATAAAAAAGAACTTTCAGTCGAACAGAAGACATTTTGTTAAGTAATTATGATGATTCAGAACTTTGCTTGTTCTATTTGTTCTGTGAGTAAAACCTCAGTGCTAATAAGGCCAAGGTTTCTGGTCTTTTCCTGATAAGAAAATGGGCTATATTCTGTTCTATGGACATTTTGATCTGGTACCTCCCTGAGTTTCAGTTTTTAAAATGAGGGAAGCCTATCACAAGGGAGTCTAGGACACAGAGGACAGTAGAGCATCCAAATCTGTTATTGTTTCATACCACCTTCAGATTTTATGGGTCAGAATGTTCTCTTTGAATAGAGAACTCAGAATTTGCCACGTATATTAAACCCCACTAAGAGCACAAATAGTAACAAATTAAAATTTTTTCTTATTTGATTGTATTTTCAGTTTAGTATTGCTCAATATACTCTCTTTAAATATAAAAATCCCTATGGAATTTTTATTAATTAATCTTTGGTTGATGCCTCGATTCTTGATTGGGACCAAATAGGACCCTGGTAGGGTCCTATCCTTACCCTTCATTGTTCATTTAGCATCCTGTGGACGGAGGAGCCCGGTAGACTGCTGTCCAGGGGGTCGCTAAGAGTCGAACACAACTGAGCGACTTCACTTTTACTTTTCACTTTTATGCATTGGAGAAGGAAATGGCAACCCACCCCAGTGTTCTTGCCTCGAGAATTCCAAGGATGGGGGAGCCTGGTGGGCTGCCGTCTATGGGGTTGCACAGAGTTGGACACGACTGAAGCAACTTAGCAGCAGCAATTCAGCTAAAGCTGAGCGCTTGAAATATTGTTGCTTTTGAACTGTGGTATTGGAGAAGACTCTTGAGAGTCCCTTAGATTGCAAGGAGATCCAACCAGTCCATCCTAAAGGAAATCAGTCTTAAATATTCATTGAAAGGACTGATGCTGAAGCTGAAACTCCAATATTTTGGCTACCTGATGTGAAGAACCAACTCATTGGAAAAGACCCTGATGCTGGGAAAGATTGAAAGCAGGAGGAAAAGGGGACACCAGAGGATGAGATGGTTGGATGGCATCACTGATGTGATGGACCTGAGTTTGAGTAGGCTCCGGGAGTTGGTTTTGAACAGGGAGAGCCTGGTATGCTGCAGTCCATGGGGTCACAAAGAGTTGGATATGACTGAATGACTGAACTGAACCGAATTGAATTCAGCTAACAACTTTTGTGTATCATCATCTTTTGTGTATCTAAAATTACCTATTGGGAATTCCCTGGTGGTCCAGTAGTTAAGATTCCACACTGCCAATGCAAGGGGTAATGGGTCCAGTGCCTTGTCCGGAAATGAGATCCCACATGCCAAGTGATGTGGCCAAAAATAAAACAAAATAGCCTATCACTTAATCCATTATACCCATCTTTTTCTGTAGATTCTTAAACATGTTCATCATAGTTGTAGCATTTATCTGCCAATTCCTCATTGTGTGGGTGTTTCTATTGACTGTATTTGTCCTTGGCTGTGAGAGAGATTCTTTTCTGCTTCTTCATATCTAGTAGTTTTGATTATACATTGTAGAAAGTCTAAATTCTATTATTATATTTCTCTAAAGAGTAATGAATTTGTTTTAGCAGTTAGATTACTAGCAAGTCATTTGAACCCTGTTGAGTCACCATATTCTTTGTAAAGGTGGATTTACCTTCATTGTACCCTTTGACTTGGGAGTAACTCTTTAACTTAGAACATAATCCTTGATCCTATAGAAAGTCCTTTTACAAATTTAAAGTTCAAAGTGTTTATTTAAAGTGTTGATCAAACTTGTCTAACTGGGAAGAAAGTTTAAACTCCAAACTCTGTCCCCTTGGGTCTTCCCAGTACCACTGCTAAGATACCAGCTCAGCATTTTTAGAATGCCAATTCTTCTCTCAGTTTCCACTGGGCTCTTTACAGTCATGCCTGCATGTATGGAGTGAAACTTAGCCAAGTGTTCTAAATTCTGCAAATTTGGGTCTCCCCATGCTGTGGCTTGCTCTTCCAAGATTTCGTTCTCTGTATCCTGATATTTTGGCAGCCCCAAATTTTAACCTTAGATTTCCCAGCTCAAGATTGTCACTCTCTGCTTGAGCTCTACATTTCAAGTTTCTCATTTACTGGGGAGTCGCTTTATGGGAGTACGTGGATAAATCTAGTTTCCCCTATTATGCTAACTTGTTTCCACAATTTGATTTGTTCTTGTTTCTGCCTCCTTTTCTTTCTGTTCCAATGCCTTCAAACAGCTGTTCTCGTTGTTAATGCAAGGAAACTAAAATGCTGTTAAGTTACTCTGCTATCACCAAAAGTTAGGCATGTACACACAATTTTATATCTTACTCTTTAAAGACTTTCATGTATTTTTCAATTTATCAAAGCATTTTTATAAATATCTGTAATGACTGAAGAATGCCCCAGTGTGTATGTGAATAAATATATTATCATTTACTTGAATATTCTATTACAAAGAGTCATATATTTGGATATTAGAGAACTACAGCAAACACTTTTCTGCATAAAGCATCTGTGAAAATTTCTAGTTGTTTGGGAGAGATTTCCAGGGCTGAGACTAGTATAGATTAATAAGCCTTCTTTGAATTATTTTCCACTTTAAAAAATAATCAATTGGTAAATTTATGTATAATAAATTATAATAAGTACATTATTAATGGATTTCTGGGTTTCTAGGTTTGTGTTACTAGCAGTGGATTCCTTCAACAACTTGATACAGCACAAGTTCTCAGAGGCATATCACAAATATGAAGTCAAAGTTTTTAGTTACTTTTTAAAAAATTCAAATAAAGTTTGATTTCCTTGCATGTATTAACATATAGTGGATCTCCTGAATATATTACCAAACTGAAATAGAATGAAACAATGTTGTTTTCTTTTTTACCCAAAAATAATTTATTATTGTAGAGTAACATACTGGCCTTTCTTGTGGTATGTCTTTAATTTCCTACTTTTAAACTTAGAAACATAGTCTATTTGAGTGTGAACAGAGATAGCGTCATTATTTATAAAAATGACAAAAATCTGTATTTCTGGTTGTGATCTCTCTTCTTATAAATTTACTTCATTTGCATCTTGTCTGAAGTATGATAATAAAAGATATTTAATCATTTGAATGATCATATGAAATGATATCATTTCTCAAGTAATCACTTCCATTTCTTTGCCATATTAATATAGTCATTGTCAAGTGATATCTTCTATCTAATCAAAATATTGTTTTTTTCTTTAAGCAAAAAGAAGATAATATACGTTGCTTAAACATGCTTGGCCATTTTGGTTTCGATTGTTTGGCTCATCAGCTGGTGGACAAATCTATTCAACAAGGATTCTTTTTTAATATTCTTTGTGTGGGTAAGTGCCAAACCCCTCCCATGAATTATTTCTTAATTGTTCATTTCAGTTTATTTTAAGCGGTGTAACACTGGTGCTGTTTCTTTAAGACTGTATCTTTGTGTTTGTATTGGTTTGCATCTTCTTAGCTGTGTTAGTTCGACATTTTTTCTTTAAGTGTTGCAGCGCTCTTCAAAATCTGATACACCTTTGTGCATTTTATCTTTCCATATTATGTTAATGATGGATGGAGTCAGAAGTATCATATATATTTCAAGAATATTCTAGTCTTTGAAGTATTTGGGACCATTCTAGGGAGGGGACAGGGTGTCACTTCACAGATATCTTATGCCTCTATGATGTATCTGTTTCCATACAGGGGAAACTGGAATTGGAAAATCAACCTTGATTGACACACTGTTCAATACTAATTTGAAAGACAAAAAATCTTCACATTTTTACGCAAGTGTTGGACTTAAGATTCAGACATATGAACTCCAGGAAAACAATGTTCAGTTGAAATTAACTGTTGTGAAAACAGTGGGCTATGGTGATCAAATAAACAAGGAAGCCAGGTGGGTGTTTTCTTATTTTAATTTTAAAAGTTATTGTTATTTCAAGGAATGTGCTTTTTTTCACCATATATTAAAAGTCATGTTCTTCTAGAATATATCTAAAATTGATCACTTTGCTGTATAGCAGAAATTAGAACAACACTATAAATCAACTTCAGTTAAAAAATAATAAAGTTAGGGTTAGTGTTAGGAACTCATGTACACCCGTGGTGGATTCATGTCAATGTATGGCAAAACCAACAGAGTAATGTAAAGTAAAATAAAGTAAAAAGACATAAGTCACAACATGGAAAAAAAAATAAAAAAATAATAAAGTGGGTTTATTGTAGATGGCGTGTAGTTGGATTTTTTTTTTTAATCCATTCAGCCACTCTTTGTCTTTTGATTGGGGAGTTTACTCCTTTCAAATGGGCTTCACTGGTAGCTCAGCTGTTAAAAAATCTGCCTATAATACAGGAGATCTCAGTTTGATTCCTGGGTTGGGAAGATCCCCTGGAGAAGGGAAAGGCAACTCTCGTCAGTATTCTGGCCTGGAGAATTCAGGGTCTCAAAGAGTCAGATTCGACTTTCACTTTTCATTTTTTTCAGATAAGTGTATGTAGTATATACTCTATAGTATATAGTAATACATATGAGTAATTATTCACAAGGAATGACTTACTATTATCATTTTGCTATATGTTTTCTGTCTATCTTGTAGTTCCTTTGTTCCTCATTTCCTCTTTTTAGTTTCTTTGTATTTTGTTGGTTTTTGTAGTGATGTGTTTTCTTTCTTTCTCTTTTTCTTTTATGTATCTTTTATAGGTATTTTCTTTGTGGTTATCATGAGGCTTATATAAAGCATTTTATAACCATTTATTTTAAGCTTATAAGAACTTTAATCACTTGCACAATTTTACAGTTTTACCTGTTCTTTACTTTTGATATCAAACTTCATATTTTTATGTTGTTCATCTATTTGAAGATTTTTGTATTTATAGTTATTTATACTTTTTTCTTTTTCTTCTATGTTACAGGTAAAAGTGATTAACATACCTTTTTCATTATAGTGTTACAATATTCTCTATTTGTCTATATTTACCTTTATTGACCTTTACCATTGAGTTTTATACTCCTGTGTGCTTTTGTGTTATTATAACGAGTCCACTTGTTTCAACTTGAATAACTCCCTTTCCCGTTTCTTTTCAGGTAGATCTAGTGGCATTTCTTCTAAGGCAAATTTAGTGGTGATGAACTTCCTCAGTACTTATTTGTCTGGGAAGTATTTTTTTTCTTTCATTTCTAAAAGGCAGTTGGTAGGTTTTTTTTCTTTTTATCACTTTGACCGTATTATCCCATTCTTTTCTAGCCTGCAAATTTTATGCTAAGAAATTGGCTCATGGTCTTATGGGGGCTTCCTTATATGTGATGAGTTGCTTTTCTGTAGCTGCTTGCAAAATTTACTTTTTGTCCTTGACTTTTTAAAAAGAAATTTTATTGGAGTATAGTTGTTTTACAATGATGCATTTGTGTCTGTTGTGCAGCAAAGTGAATCAGCCATACACATACATGTGCTGTGTGCTCATTTGCTCAGTCATATCTGATTCTCTCTGACCCATGGACTGCAGCCCACCAGGTTCCTCTGTTCATGGAATTTTCCAGTCAAGAATACTGGAGTGGGGGGTTGACATTTCTTACTCCAATACATACATATAACCCCTCTTTTTTTGGATTTCCTTCCTATTTAGATCACCACAGAGCACTGAGTAGGATTCCCTGTGCTAGACAGTAGATTCTCATTAGTTATCCATTTTATACATAGTCGTATTTATATGTCCATCTCAATCTCCCAGTTCATCCCACCCCTCCATTTCCCCCCTTGGTGTCCATATATTTGTTCTCTACATCTGTGTCCCTATTTCTGATTTGCAAATAAATTCATCTGTACCACTTTTCTAGATTCCACATATATGTGTTAATATACTATATTTGTTTTTCTCTTTCTGACTTACTCCACTGTGTGACAGTCTCTAGGTCCATCCACACCTCTGCGAAAGGCACAATTTGTTTCTGTCTATGGCTGAGTAATATTCCATTATATGTATATATGCCACATCTTTATCCATTCCTCTGTTGATGAACATTTAGGTTGCTTCCATGTCTTGGCTATTGTAGATAGTGCTGCAGTGAACACTGGGGTGCATGTATCTTTTGGAATTATGGTTTTCTCTGGGTATATGCCCAGGAGTGGGATTGTTGGGTCATATGGTAGTTCTATTTTTAGATTTTTAAAGCAACCTCCATACTTCTCTATACTGGCTGTATCAATTTACATTCCCTCCAACGGTATAAGAGGATTCCCTTTCCTTCACACCCTATCCAGAACTCATTGCTTGTAGATTTTTTTAATGGTGGCCATTCTGACCGGGATAAGGTGATATCTCATTGATTTGCATTTCTCTAGTAATTAGTGATGCTGAACATCTTTTCATGTGTTTTTGGTCATCTGTATGTATTCTTTGGAGAAATGTTTACTTAGCTCTTCTACCCATTTTTGGACTGGATTGTTTGTTGCTTTGATATTGAGCTACATGAGCTGTTTGCATATTTTGGAGATTGACCCCTTGTCAGATGCTTCATTTGCAAAGATTTTCTCCCATTCTGAGAGTTGTCTTTTTTTGTCTTGTTTATGGTTTCCTTGGCTGTGCAAAAGTTTTTAAGTTTAATTGGGTCCTCTTTGTTTATTTTTGTGTTTATTTTCATTCCTTTAGTTGGTGGGTCTAAAAAGATCTTGCTGCAATTTCTGTTGAAGAGTATTCTGCCTATGTTTTCCTCTGAGAGTTTTATAGTGTCTGACTTACATTTAAGAATGCATTGAGCTGTATACCCACCACCTCAGCTGGGACCTAGAACAGTTGTAACACATCCAAAAATTATCTTGGGCTTTAGTCAATTTATCCTTGTGCTGATACCATGCTGTATTAATTATTTTAGCTTCACAGTAAGTCCTAATACAGGAAGAAAATATATCTTCTTCATTTTTTTCTCCCAATATGTCTTGAGCATTCTTGGTTCTTTGCACTTATATATATGTATACATACAAAAACCTTGGATTCTAATTGGGACTGCATTGAACTGAGAGAGCATTTTGCCTTTTCTGTAAACAGTGGCTCCTTACAAAAATTGTTCATTTTTGACTGTGAAGTATCTTCCTTGCTGCTCATGGGCTTTCACTAGTTGTGGCAAGTGGGGGTTACTCTTCCTTGTGGTTCACAGGCTTCTTGTGGTGGTGGTGGCATCTCTTGCTGTGGAGCATGGGCTCTAGGCATGTGGGCTCAGTAGCCACAGCACTCAAACTCAGTAGTTGCAGAACCCTGGCCCTAGAGTGTGGGCTCAGCAGTTATACTGTGCAAGGTTAGCTGACCCTCAGCATGTGGAATCTTCCTTGACCAGGGATCGAACCCGTGTCTCCTGCATTGGTAAGCAGATTCTTTACCACTGTACCACCAGTCAAGTCCAATAATGGGTCTTCTTATTGGTTTATAATTGTTATCTCTATAAGGACATGTTATGAGCATTTTAATTGCTGGGGCAAGCTAGTGAGTGCACATATTCACTATATAGTAAATGATAGAATCACAGACATCAGATGATATTAATCTGTTATGTTAAATGTTTGAATAATCTTTTTTTCCAGCTACCAGCCAATTGTTGACTACCTAGATGCTCAATTTGAGTCCTATCTTCAAGAAGAATTGAAAATTAAACGTTCCTTAGGTGACTACCATGATTCCCGCGTCCATGTGTGCCTTTACTTCATTTCACCTACAGGACATTCTCTGAAGTCTCTTGATATACTAACCATGAAGAACATTGACAGCAAGGTGCGTTTGGTAAATCCATCAACCTATCAAGATTTGATACTTATTTTGAAACAATACAAATCTTGAACTTCCCTAGTGGTCCAGTAGTTAAGAATCCACCTGTGGGTGCAGAGGACATGGGTTTGATTTCTAGTCCGAGAAGATCCCATATGCCACGGGGCAACTAAGTCCGTGTGCCACAACTACTGAACCTAAGTAACAGTGCAAATCTTGAAAGCATTTGCACACAAGAACTTGACTTCCCCAGTGGCTCAGATGATAAAGAGTCTGCCTTCCGTGCAGAAGGCCAGGTTTGATTCCTGGGTTGGGAAGATCCCCTGGAGAAGGAAATGACAACCCACTCCAGTATCCTTGCCTGGAAAATTCCGTGGACGGAGGAGCCTAACAGGCTACAGTCCATGGGGTCACAAAGAGTGAGACACAACTGAGTGACTTCACTTATATATCATTTTTTCTGTTAATCTTTAAAACATTTGTGTTAGTTTTCTAGAGATACCATTACAAAATGTCACTTAGTGATTTAGCAATAGAAAGTGATTTAAACAATAGACATTTATTTTCTTACAGTTCCAGAAAGTATCACCAAGTTTTGTTTTTTCTGAAACCTCTCAGTTCAGGAAGTAGATGGCCACTTTCTCACTGTCACCTCACATGATCTTTTGTTTGTACACACATGTGATGTCTCTGTGTGTCCAAGTTTCCCACTTTTATGAGGACACTGGTGGAACTGGGTTAATGCTATTTTAATGGGCTTAGATGAAAATGAATGATAAGTAGAAGGAAAAAGTTGATCTGTTCTACAATGTTGATGAAAGGTCTCTTCTGACATTTTAATACTCAATTGAATAGGAAATCAAATTGATCATACTTCATTTTGCTACTTACATTTTACTAAACCCAGATGCATTGGAAGTGTAAGAAAATTTGAGAAGAGAAAAAACTGAGCCTTCTAAACCTGATTTCTGATTAAAGTTTAATCTTCAAAAATACTGATGATTTTGGAAAGCAATTTTATGAAGAAGTCATGAAGCTAAGGATTATTTGGTTACAAAAATGTGTCAGATATTGTGAGGTTTTCACTGTAAAAATAACATTTAATAATTAATTCTCAATGGTGAGTTTTTCTTTGCTTCTTTCTTAATAGGTGAACATTATACCAGTGATTGCCAAAGCAGATGCAATTTCTAAAAGTGATTTACAGACATTTAAGTGTGAGATAATGAATGAATTGATTAGTAATGGCATCCAGATATATCAGTTCCAAACAGATGATGAAACTAGCACTCACGTGAACTCCTCGATGAATGTAAGCATCTAACTACTGAATCTCAATTCGATTTGACGGGGGGAATGAAAATATAATTTATAAGTAACCTTATTAGCAATACAGAAAAAACTGGAAAACACCCTGATGGGGGAAAGATTGAGGGCAAGAGGAGAAGGGGGCGACAGAGGATGGGATCACTGACTCAGTGGACATGAGTTTGCACAAACTCCAGGAGATAGTGAAGGGAAAGAGCCGGACATGACTTAGCAGCTAAACAACAATGTTAGTGATATAGTGTCACTTTTATCTGACAAAGAGACTATAAGTAAGGTATTTTCTCCCAAAATCCACTGTGGGAAAATGTTTCTTTTTCTTGATTTTGAAAATATTTGCTGAGAATCAATATTTTAAGAAGCATTTTATTCTTTTAAAAATCCTTTTAGAAAGATATAGCTCACATACCATATAACTCACCCATGAAAGTATACAATTTAATGATTTTTAGTCTGTTCACAATGTGTGCAACCATCTCCACAACCAAACTGAGAACAATTTTATTATATGACAGAAATAGAAATGTTATCTCAAAAAGAAACCCCATACTCTTTAGCTTTTCTCCCCTACCGCCTGTCAGCCTTCCTCTCCACCAGCCCTCAGTTCAGTTCAGTTCAGTCACTCAGTCATGTCCGACTCTTTGCGACCCCATGAATCACAGCACACCAGGCCTCCCTGTCCATCACCAACTCCTGGAATTCACTCAGACTCACGCCCATCGAGTCAGTGANGATAATGAATGAATTGATTAGTAATGGCATCCAGATATATCAGTTCCAAACAGATGATGAAACTAGCACTCACGTGAACTCCTCGATGAATGTAAGCATCTAACTACTGAATCTCAATTCGATTTGACGGGGGGAATGAAAATATAATTTATAAGTAACCTTATTAGCAATACAGAAAAAACTGGAAAACACCCTGATGGGGGAAAGATTGAGGGCAAGAGGAGAAGGGGGCGACAGAGGATGGGATCACTGACTCAGTGGACATGAGTTTGCACAAACTCCAGGAGATAGTGAAGGGAAAGAGCCGGACATGACTTAGCAGCTAAACAACAATGTTAGTGATATAGTGTCACTTTTATCTGACAAAGAGACTATAAGTAAGGTATTTTCTCCCAAAATCCACTGTGGGAAAATGTTTCTTTTTCTTGATTTTGAAAATATTTGCTGAGAATCAATATTTTAAGAAGCATTTTATTCTTTTAAAAATCCTTTTAGAAAGATATAGCTCACATACCATATAACTCACCCATGAAAGTATACAATTTAATGATTTTTAGTCTGTTCACAATGTGTGCAACCATCTCCACAACCAAACTGAGAACAATTTTATTATATGACAGAAATAGAAATGTTATCTCAAAAAGAAACCCCATACTCTTTAGCTTTTCTCCCCTACCGCCTGTCAGCCTTCCTCTCCACCAGCCCTCAGTTCAGTTCAGTTCAGTCACTCAGTCATGTCCGACTCTTTGCGACCCCATGAATCACAGCACACCAGGCCTCCCTGTCCATCACCAACTCCTGGAATTCACTCAGACTCACGCCCATCGAGTCAGTGATGCCATCCATCCATCTCATCCTCTGTCGTCCCCTTCTCCTCCTGCCCCGAATCCCTCCCAGCATCAGAGTCTTTTCCAATGAATCAACTCTTCGCATGAGGTGGCCAAAGTACTAGAGCTTCAGCTTTAACATCATTCCTTCCAAAGAAATCCCAGGGCCAATCTCTTTCAGAATGGACTGGTTGGATCTCCTTGCAGTCCAAGGGACTCTCAAGGAAGCCACTAATCAACATCTTTCTCTTTAGATTCCTCTGTTCTGGATATCATATGAATGGGAAAATATAGTATTTGGTCTTTTGATGCTTTAATTGGCTATTAGTATGTCTTCCCAGGGGAAAAATTTACTTAGATCCTTTGTGCATTTTTAAATGAGCTCTCTCTTTTTTTTTTATTGAGTTGGTAGAGCTCTTTATGTATTCTAGATACCAGTTGCTTATGAGATATATGATTTGCAATTATTTTCCCCTAATCTATTACTTATTTTTTCATTTTATTTCTGGTGTCCTTTGAAACATAAACTTTTAAAAAATATTGATGAAGTCCAATTTATATATTTTAGTTGTTACTTGTGCTTTTGATGTCATATCTAAGACTGTTGTGTCAAATCCAAGGTAATAAAGATTTTCTTATGTTTCCCTCTAAGAGGTTTTAAATTGTGGTAAAATATACATTGACTGAAATTTACCACCTTAAATTTTTAATTCTTTTATTTTTAAAATTTTTAAAATGTTTTTGATGTGGACCATTTAAAAAGTCTTTACTGAATTTGTTACAGTTTTATGAAGTCTTTACTGAATTTGTTATGGTTCTGTTTTATGTTTTGGTTTTTTTGGCTGCGAGGCATGTGGGATCTTAGCTCCCTGACCTGGGGTCAAACTTGCAACCCCTGCGTTTGAAGGCAAAGTCTTAACCACTGGAATGCCAGGGAAATCCCCAATCTAAATTTTTCAAAGTTCACAATTGAGTGGCATTATCTGTTCATAGCTGCTATCATCACCACCAACTATATCCACAGAATTTTTTCATCTTGAAAAACTGAGGCCCTGCAATAAATAATAATTCCCTGTCATCCCTTCCATCAACTTTATGAATTTGACTACTCAAAGTACTGCTGCTGCTGCTGCTGCTGCTAAGTCGCTTCAGTCGTGTCCGACTCTGTGCGACCCCATAGACGGCAGCCCACCAGGCTCCTGCATCCCTGGGATTCTCCAGGCAAGAACACTGGAGTGGGTTGCCATTTCCTTCTCCAATGCATGAAAGTGAAAAGTGAAAGTGAAGTCGCTCTGTCGTGTCCGACTCTTCGCGACCCCATGGACTGCAGCCTTCTAGGCTCCTCTGTCCATGGGATTTTCCAGGCAAGAGTACTGGAGTGGGGGGCCGTGGCCTTCTCCTCAAAGTACTTCTAGTAGATAGAATTATATAATATTTGTCCTTTCCTATCTGTACAAATATTCCTTTGAGTCTCTGCTTTCAATTCCCTTGGACCAATTCTTGTCTGTGCCAAGAAGTGGAGTTGCTGGCTTGTATGATAATGGTAGGTTTAATTTCTTGAGGAACCGCCATACTTTTTTCCATAGTGGCTTCACTTATTTTTGCATTCCCACAAAAAGTGCACAAGGTTTCCAGCTTATCCACATTCATACCAACACTTGTTATTTTCTATTCTTTTTTAAACGATAGCTTATCTTAATGGATATGAGTTGCTATCACACTGTGGTTTTTGTGTATGTGTGTATAGGCATCTTTATTATAGTTCATGAGTTCTGACATGGGTTTCTTTAGATTGTTATGGGCAGTTGCTTTCCACTTTTACTTGAGAATGGTAAAGAAGCCAGTATTAGTGTCATTACATACATTTCACCTGACAGGAAACCTGAACAGGTCTCTTGGATCTTCTAGGTCACTGTTATACTGTCCCCAGACCTGCCTGCACCCAAGCGTCTCTGGAATTCCCTATACATTTCAAAAGGCACTTGGGCAAGAGAACACTATTACTCTGCTTGTTTTTAAGGTGCAATTCCTGGGTTAAATATTGTGCATATACATCTCATAATTGCCCAGGCTTATCTTCCAAATAATGCATTACTCATTTTACTAATCTCCCTGCCAAACAAAGGACCCCAAAGCATTGTGTTAATCTCAAAGAAGTCAGGTGAGGCTCTTCTCTCCTCAAATCAAGTTATTTGAAATCCCAAATGAAATGCTAGTGCCAAAGCGCAAAACAGTAGCCTTTCCTGAAAAGCTGCATTGTGATTTGTTTAAAAAGTTTATTTGTATATTTACCTGTTGGCTGTGCTGGGTCTTCATGTTGCAGCACGTGAGCTCTAGGTGCTTCAGTAGTCGTGGCACAAGGGGCTTGTTGCTCTGTCGCGTGTGGGATCTTCCTTGACCGGGAATCAACTCTATCCCTTGCATTGGCAGGAAGATTCTTTACCACTGGACCACCAGGGAAGGCCTCCCTTTTTTAAAAAATGGGTTGTTTGCTTTGATATTGAGTTGTATGAGCTGTTCATATATTTTAGGTATTAACTCCTAATTAGATATGTCATTTCCAAATATTTCCTTCCATTCCGTAGGTTGTCTTTTCATTTTTTGACAGTTTCTTTTACTGTGAAAAAGGTTTTGAGTTAAATTAGGTCCCATTTGTTTAGTTTTGGTTTTGTATCCTTTGTCTGAGAAGAAAGATCTAAAAAATATTGTGACCACTTATGTCAGTGTTCTGCCTAGAGTTTTCTTTTAGGAGTTTCATGGTTTCTGGTCTTACATTTAGGTCTTTAACTCATTTTGTATTTATCTTTGTATATCTTATGAGAAAAATTCAAATTTCATTCCTTTGCATATTAACTGGGTAGTTATCATGTAGTTATCCCAACGCCACTTATTGAAGAGACTGTCTTTTCCCATCGTATATTTTCCCCTCTTTTGTCGTAGATTAATTGGCCATATGTGTATAATTTTATTTCTGGGTTCTCTGTTCTGTTCCACTGATCTGTTTGTCTGTTTGTGCTAGTACCATACTATTTTGATACTGTAGTTTTATAGTATAGTCTGAAGTTAAAGAGTGTGATACTTACAGTTTTGTTCTTTTTTCCTCAAGATTGCTTTGGCTATCTGAGCTCTTTTGTAGTACCATACAATTTTATTATGTATTATGTAACAATTCCATTAGTTTTGTGGAAAATGTCATGTGTATTTTGACAGGGATTACATTAAATCTGTAGATTACTCTGAATATATGAACATTTTAACATTATTAATTCTTCCAATCCATGAACATGGTATATTTTTTTCACTAATTTGTGTCATCTTCATATTCCTTCATCAGTGTCTGATATTTTTCAGAATGTTGATCTTTCTTCTCGTCTTTTAAGCCAATTTCTAGGTATTTTATTCATTTTGATGCAATTTTAAATGGATTGTTTCCTTGATTTCTCTTTTTGATAGTTCGTTATTAGTAAATAGAAAAGAAACATGTAGAAATTTGTGTGTTAACCTTTATTCTTCAACTTTATTGAATTCATTTTTTTATTTTTAGTGATTTTTTTGGTAGAGACTTAAAGTTTTCTGTATATAGTATCATATCATCTGCAAATACTGACAGTTTTACTTTTCCCTTCCAACTTGGATACCTTTTATTTATTTTTGTTGTCTGACTGCTGTGACTAAGACTTCTAATATTATGTTAAATAGAAGTGAGATCTCACACAAATGGTTGCAGAAATTAATCTGCACTTATTTAATGCTAAGTCATAAAATCTGAGGCAGGATAAATCACTTGTTTGAATAAACTTATTATGTATTCTTGTCTCTGTTATTTCCATAACAGAAATAAGAGTAACAGAGTAAGTCATATTGGTATAAGAAAATATGATGAAATTCGTTTTTACTTTCTAGAGCCTCTTACCTTTTGCTGTAGTAGGAAGTACAGATGAAGTGAAAGTTGGAAAAAGGACAGTCAGAGGACGTCAGTACCCCTGGGGAATTTTACAAGGTAAGCATAACAAACCTCCATGAGAAAGCTTGCTCTGGAGTGATTATGCTTAAATACATATAATTATAAAATTATGTAAAATATAACTATAAATATATAAAACAAAATATTTTAACTTGAATCAATATTGGTAACTCTCATTAAACAGCAAATTAACAGTTACTGATAAAGAGCACAGATTGTTTCATTTGAAATAGTGATTATTTTGACTATAACTTATTCTCATGGGGATTTTAAATTCAGAAACTGAGCAGAACCTTCTCATTTACCTCAGTCTGCCATATACAGATTATCTCTGTGGTGCTAAACCATCATATTCAGAATGCTGAAAAGTTCTTTGAACAAAATAATTTTGAACAACATGGAAACATAAATATTGGTACTTGAAACATGTTATAAAAAAAGTTAATTGCTACCCAATTTATAAAGCACTTTTAAGTGGTTACTAGTAAAAGGGATGGTAAACTATTTCAAAAATAAAGTAATATAATTTATTTTTGGATAAATTATACCTAGACATTTATATTAGTTATCTAGCATCATGATGAATTAGAATATTGTCATAACAGTCATTTATTGTCTGATTCATATACTTGTGATACTAATTATTGAGGACTGGATTATCTCTATCTGTAGAGATAATGTTCCAAATGTTATTTTCAATTAATGTATTATAAATTTTTTAATTTATTAAATGTACTTAAAGACAACATATTTTAATGAATATTATATTTGGTTACAATATCATACCCAATACCCAAAATATTGTGATCAGTCTTTTGGATATGACAGGCACGGGAGAGAGCCATGCGAATTTATTGAGTGATTTTGAAAAGTGACTAATTCATTCTCATACATATGGCATACAAATATGATTTAATAACTACATCATGTACAATTGTTAAGGCCTTTACGTTAGCAGGAGTTAATTAAATTACTTTAGTGAAATTATCTTTTTTAAAAGAAGATAATTTATAGTTTATTTATAGACCAGGAAATTTGCTTTAAGTTTATTAACTAGAGGCTAAATAGGAAACAGTGAAATAATATGTTACATTATATTAGTATATAGCATCAGTTCATCAGTACATCAGTTTACTGCTCTGTAAAATACTTTGAGAATGTTCATTTGAAAAATACTAAATTATTAAAGAAAATTTATGCTATATAAGTCTCAAAACCACAAAATTAAAAGACTCTTGCTCCTTGGAAGAAAAGCTATGACCAACCTAGACAGCATATTAAAAAGCAGATATCACTTTGCTGACAAAAGTCCATATAGTCAAAGCTATGGTTTTTCCCTTAGTCATGTATGGATGTGAGAATTGGGCCATAAAGAAGGCTGAGTGCCAAAGAATTGATGCTTTCAAATTGTAGTGTTGGAGAGGACTCTCGAGAGTTCTTTGGACTACAAAGAGATCAAATCAGTCAATTCTAAAGGAAATCAGTCCTGAATATTCATTGGAAGGACTAATGCTGAAGCTGAAGCTCCAGTATTTTGGCTACGTGATGAGAAGAGCCAACTCATCAAGAAGAGTCTTCTCCTCATTGGAAAAAAAGACCCTGACGTTGGGAAAGATTGAAAGCAGGAGGACAGGGGACAACAGAAGATGAGATGGTTGTATGGCATCACCAATTCAATGGANGAAGCTGAAGCTCCAGTATTTTGGCTACGTGATGAGAAGAGCCAACTCATCAAGAAGAGTCTTCTCCTCATTGGAAAAAAAGACCCTGACGTTGGGAAAGATTGAAAGCAGGAGGACAGGGGACAACAGAAGATGAGATGGTTGTATGGCATCACCAATTCAACGGACATGAGTTTGAGCAAATTCCGGGAGACGGTAAAGGACAGAGAGGCCTGGTATGCTGCAATCCATGGGGTCCCAAAGAGTCAGACACAACTGAGTGACTGAACTGAACTGATGCTATATACTAATATAATGTAACTTATTATTTCACTGTTTCCTATTTAGTCTCTGGCTAATAAATTTAAAACAAATTTCCTGGTCTATAGATAAACTATACCTATAATTGACATGTACCATATAAGCATAGTTACATGGTTAAAAGATTTATAGCTATTATTCAGAATGCTCTAAGCTCATTCAAGAATACTTATTGAGTGATAGGGATTGATAATAAGCTTTGTGACTTTATTATTTTTCTGCCTAGTGGAAAATGAAAACCACTGTGACTTTGTTAAGCTCCGGGATATGCTTCTTTGTACAAATATGGAAGACTTGAAAGAACAGACTCACACTTGGCACTATGAACGTTACAGGCGCAACAGACTTCACATAATGGGATTTACTGATATGGGTCCAAATAACCAGCCAGTTAGGTGAGTGGAGATTTCTCTTGAACAAGATGATAGGTAACTTGGACATCCCCTACAACCGTGAGATGTGATTATTTTGGAATGAGAATAGCTCTGCTTCTTATGTTCTGGGCCATCTGAATCTTGTGGTTTTTCATTANGAATGCTGAGCATCTTTTCATGTGCCTAATGGCCATCTATATATCTTTTTTGGAGAAATGTTTATTTAGGTCTTCTGCTTGTATTTCATTTGGGTTGTTTGGTATTTTATTTTCAAGTTATATGAGTTGTTTATATTGGGTTGGCCAAAAAGTTCATTTGGGTTTTTCCATACAATGTTACATATTATTAATATACAATATATATATTTATATGTTTATTTATGTTAACATTTTAATATAAGAGCACACACATTTCTTTTTAGTTTTCAAGAGATCTATGAAGCCAAAAGGCAGGAGCTCTTGGAGCAATGTCAGAGGGAAGAAGAAGAGTTGAAACAGAAGTTTATGCAGCGAGTAAAGGAGAAAGAAACAGCATTGAAAGAAGCTGAAAAAGAGGCAAGTCCTGCTAGTTTGATATAATCCATATTCAAGTTTAGGTGTCCTATTAAATTGGGGGTTTTCATCTCAAGAGTTCAGATGATTTTGTTGAAGGATACTTTCTGTTCTTCAAAAAGTAGCTATTTACCATGTCAGTTTTGGATGCAGCCTTTAAAAAAATGATTGCCTGTAATCTTATTTTTCCTAGAGCATTTGGACAATCAGCTTTTTTGAATTTTTTTAAACTGAAGTATAGATTGACTTACAATATTATATCAGTTTTGGGTATACAACATTGAATCAATATTTTTCTATATTAAATACCATCTGTCAATGAGGAGGGCATGGCATCCCACTCAATATTCTTGCCTGGAGAATCCCATGGACAGAGGAGCCTGGCAGTCTACAGTTCAGAGGGTTACACAGAGTCAGACACGACTGAAGCGACTTAGCATGTATGCATGCACCATTTGTCAGCAGAGAAAGTTATTAAAATATTATTCACTATATTCTGTATGCCGTATGTTACATCCCCAGGACTTATTATTTTATAACTGGAATTTTGCATCCTTTAATCTTCTTCACCCGTTTCATTCATCCCTCTCCTCTGGCAACCCCCAGTTTGTTCTCTGAATCTATGAGCGTGTTTCTGTTTCGTTATGTTTATTCATTTGAATTGTTTTCTTTAGATTCTCTGTATAAGTGAAATCATATGGTATCTATCTTTCTCTTTCTTATCTATTATCTACCTCTGACTTATTTTATTTAGCATAATACCCTCCAGGTCCTTTCATGTTGTCTCAAAAGGCAAGGTCTTTCTTTTTTTTAAACGGCTAATGTTCCATTGTATGTATGTATATGTATACATATAGCACACCTTTAAGTAAAAAGTTTTCTCAGTGATTTTGCTATCATTTATAAATACCACAATCTCACATCCCCAGCGTTTCCGATCATTCTTCTTGACCTTGTATGTAGATGCTCATTTGCCCTCAGGTCTGAAAATGTATTTACGAGGGATATGACTCCAGCAGAGATACTTTTTGGGACTACTATTAAGATCAAGTGCTATTCTAATGATTAGGGTAGATTTGATAATCAGAAGGAAAGAAACATGTTCCTGGGGATGTGCCCCCATAGGGCGCTTTAAGTCACAACTTGGGGTTTGTTTTACAGCTACAGGACAAGTTTGAACATCTTAAGAAGATCCAACAAGAGGAGACAACGAGACTTGAGGAGGAGAGGAGACAATTGGAAGAAGAAATCCTAGCATTTTATAAAATGAAAGCCTCCTCTGAAACCTTGCAGAGTCAGGTGTGTACCAGTATAAAGAAGGACAAAGAGCGTAAGAAATAATCCTTTACCATTCTGTGTGGGAGAGAGCCCTTTCACTCTCTGGCTCATCCTCCTGTGAGACTTTCCTCATGGCACTTAATTCTGATTGAAATTATGCTAAGTTTTAAAATGTGTTTACTTGCTGTGTATTTCCTCTCCTTAGAAGGTGAGCTCCTTGAGAGCACATACCTTGATCATCTTGTTAGATGCTCTATCATCAGCGTTTAGAACAAGAGTAGCCTAGAACTGGTGCTCAATAAATATTTGCTAAAATGAAAGAAGATCAAAGATGTATGTAGCACAGTGTAAGTGTTGATTTGTGGAAATTCTTTTACCATAGCCCTACCCGTGACTCTGGTGACCAAGTATATGTATTATTTCATATCTAAATAGAAGTAGGGGATTTCTTGGCATGCAGTATTACAAAAAGCGAATCCTTACGCTCATATTCCTTATAAAATTCTACTGATAATAGTTTCTTGATAGTTTTTAGTAAATAAAATGCTGTTTCTGATTATAACTCTTATACTTTTATGTTAGACCTTGGAAAACTAATATTGGAATGAAACTTCAGAAGTGAAAGAGAGTCAGAGAATAATGGGAAACCATGAGTAACATTTGGATGATAATATTATGCCTTACATACTAACATTTACTTAAAACTAAAGTTATCAAAGTTTTAGAAAATAAAGTAGATTTTTAAAACTATTTCCAAAGTTTCCTTCTGACTATATATCCTGAATTTTCTGCATTTACAATGTCAGTTCACCTGTTTGTGTGGCTGAACTTTACCATGACTTATTCAGCAAAAGTACTACCCTTGAGGGTCTGTGTATATTTACTCCAAAATTTGTCTCATATTGCTGAAAGAATAAAAAATTTTTCTGTTGTAATTTTTTTTGCTGCTTTCATCTCAAAGGCAGCATTTTTTCCGGGCATCAAGATATTGTGATTTAGGTTGGAAAGGGAAAACCTGAAATATTGAAAAAGTTGAGAAACAATGAAGAAAGTAATATCAATACCTCAAAGCAATGTTTAAAAAAGCAATGTTAGAAAATAAACAAAACATGTGGTATCATTGATTTAAAGGACATGGGGTAAAAAAAAAAAAAGGAAAAAAAAAAAGACATCTGAAGACAGCAAAAATATCAGACTTTTTGGATGCCAATCTTGTTCTTGGCTACTTATGGGAACTTCTCCAGCCCCAAGGTAAACATTCCTGTCACTCATTGAAAGTGAGAGTGCTGACAAGACTTTTCAGAGCCCCCTTTATGTCCTTGTTCCTCAGAGAGTAAATAAATGGATTCAGCATTGGGGTGACCACAGTGTACATCACAGAGGCTCTTGCACTGGTTCTGGAATTGTGGGTAGCAGCAGAACTGAGGTACACCCCAAGACCTGTGCCATAAAACAAGCAAACGACTGAAAGATGAGACCCACAGGTGGAAAATGCCTTGTACTTCCCCCTTGCTGATGTAATCCTCAGTATGGAGGAGACAATCCGAGAATAAGAAACAACAATGCCAGAGAGGGGAATAATGCCCATGAGCACAGTGGCAAAATACATCTCTATGATACTGAGAAGATTGTCAGAACAGGCAAGTTGGATAACCTGATTGATTTCACAGAAGAAATGGGGGATCTCCAAGTCAGTACAAAAGGACAGCCGTAACACCAGCAAAGCGCGTAGCAAAGAGTCCAGGACACTCAGTATCCAAGATGCCAGCAACAGCAAGCCGCAGAGCTGGGGGTTCATCTTGGCTGTGTAGTGCAGTGGATGGCAGATGGCTACGAACCGGTCATAGGCCATCGCAGAGAGGAGAAAAATGTCCAGTTCTGCAAAAAGGATGAAAAAATACAGCTGAGTGAGGCAGCCTTCGTAGGTGATGCCTTTGTTCTGGATGTAGACGTTCAGCAGCATCTTTGGGATGGTGGTAGAGGTGAAACAAATGTCTGAAAAAGACAAATTGGAGAGGAAGAAGTACATGGGTGTGTGGAGGTGGGAGTCATAGATGGTGGTCAGAACGAGGAGCAGGTTTCCAGCAATAGTTACCAGGTACATGGAGAGGAAAAGCCAAAAGAGGAGAGGCTGCAACTCTGCCTCATCTGACAGTCCAAGGAGAAGAAATCCTGCAAACTGTGTGTGATTTTTCTGTTCCATATAGCTGCTGTGACTGTCTTGAAAGAGGCAATAAAAAAATACAAACAAATAAACATTATCAACCAACTGAACTATTACCGAGTATATTTTTCATATCATATAAATACAGTTAATATTACAGTTTACACGTAATATAAATACATCCCTATATTTTGTTAATGGATCAGGATCAGTATAGCCCAAAAGTTCAGAGGGTTAAAAATGTAGCCAATCTCCTTCTGCCACTGTCCCCACTTCAGTATGCAAACTAGCCGTTCGTCATATAACGAACGGCTATATTCCTCAAAGCCAGCGTTATTCCTACCATTTCTCTGAGATAGAATTATGTAGCCCCTTGCTCTTCATTGTCACTCCTGGACTCACAGCATTAGCATCATCTGGAAAGCTTGTTAGAAATGCAGAATTATATAAGAAAACTTAGGGATTTCCCTGATGGACCAGTGGCTAAAACTCTGTGCTCCCAGTGCAGGAAGCCCAGGTTTGATCCCTAGTCAAGCAACTAGATTCCGCATGCCACAACTAAGACCTGGCACAGCCAAAAAAGAAAAAAAAATTCTTTTTTTTTTTAAAGAAAACTTTTATGAAGCTCATGGCTAATAAGAATGCAGCCATGGTTCTAACCAACTTGTTCATCAATTCATTTGATCCTCATAGTGCTACGAGGTAGGCAAATTGCCACTTACTGGCCGCTTAAAGCAACAGTGCCTCAGCAGTAAAGAATCTGCCTGCAAAGCAAGACACCCGGGTTCAACTCGTGAGATGGGAAGAGCCCCTGGAGGAGGGCATGGCAACCCACTCCAGTATTCTTGCCTGGAGAATCCCATGGACAGAGGAGCCTGGTGGGCTGCAGTCCATGGGGTCACCAAGAGTCAGACATGACTGAGGTGCCTAACACAAGGCAACACCAGTGTATTTTCTTACAGTTCCAGAGTCTATACTTTTGAAATCAGTTTCACTGAGCTAAAGTCAAGGTGTTGGCATGGTTGGCTCCTTCTGGAGGCTCTATAGTGGCGTCTGTCTTTTCCAGATTCTGGAGGCTGTCTGGATTCTTTGGTTCTTTTGTTCACATTACTCCAACCTCTTGTTTCCATCATCTCATGGTCTTCTGTCTCTTTGAGCTTCTGCCTCTTTTACAAGGAATGTTATGATTAAAATAAGTCCACCCAGACAAGCCTAACCCTAACCCTGCCGCTCGGACCTCCCTCCCACTCCCCTTATTCCACCCTCTAGGTCATCGCAGAGAAGCCAGTCGAGCTTCCTGTGCTTCATACCAGGTTCCCACTAGCTGTCTGTTTTACACATGGCAGTGTATATATGTCAGTCCTAATCTCCCAGTTCGTCCCACCCTCCCCTTCTGCCCCTGTGTCTACATGTCTGTTCTNAGTACAAGTCATCTTGTATCAAGCAGGACATCATTATACCTTTATTATCATGAAATTATATGCTGCAGTCTCTTCTGTGTTCTGAGTCTATAGTCAGTGGTCAGTCTCTACACTGTTTTTAAGGCTCATCCAAATGGCACCCCACTCCAGTACTCTTGCCTGGAAAATCCCATGGACGGAGGAGCCTGGTAGGCTGCAGTCCATGGGATCACGAAGAGTCGGACACGACTGAGCGACTTCACTTTCACTTTTCACTTTCATGCATTGGAGAAGGAAATGGCAACCCACTCCAGTGTTCTTGCCTGGAGAATCCCAGGGCCGGGGGAGCCTGATGGGCTGCCGTCTATGGGATCGCACAGAGTCGGACATGACTGGAGTGACTTAGCAGCAGCAGCAGCAGACTGTGTGTGGCTGAATGCGCTTCCAATTTATGATGTTTACTACATTCCTATATTTAGGTTAATCTTCTATTTACAGTAAAATGAGTTTATTATGTCAATTACTTAAAATCAATTCCATTGTTTCTATGTCTATATATAGCACTTGGCTTTCTATCTAGTTAAGAGATATTTTCCATGCTCTAAAGTAAGAATCAACTACATGTGCTCCAGATACTACCCTTAGCTATGCACCATGCATTTCTCCTTTTTATCTAAATTATTGGAGTATAATTGCATAAATAATATATTATAAATTTTATATATTAAAAATTACATATAACTGTATAATTGCACAAAATAAACTGCATATTTAAAGTGTGCATTTGATGAATTAAAGGAGCTATACAAAAATCAAGGTACATATTGCTTGCTTCCATTTGTGTTTAACTTAAGACAGTGCACATTTAATTACTGTTTTTTAACTACAGTGAATTTTAACTACTGTTTTATGTAATTGTCAACAAATTTTAAAATAATTGTTTAATTTAAAAAATTTAGTCTCTCTGAGCCTCAGTTTCCTTATTTCTGAAGATAATGTGGGATACTAAATATAACTTCATATAGATGCTGTGAGGAATGATGAAAAGTGTGGTAATTTATTTTTAGTACAGAGAAAATATTCACGGGCAAAGGTGATATCTGTGCACATGTGTGTATACATTTTTTTCAAAAATATGCACCCATATACCCACACAGAGATGCATCTTTTAGCCCATCTTGTATGTTACAGGGAAATATGAAAATTGAAAATGATAGAAATAAAAAGAATGAACATTTGAATTAATATGAAATAAAAGAAAGATGAAATAAAGTTTAAAGTAAGGTGAGTAATCTTAATTTTGATAATACATTGCTTTTCATGTTTCAGTGCCAAAAATGCACCACAGTGAGAACCAGAGTTACATTTATGCAATAAGGAATTTACTGTGCCAGCTGACAGAGTGGAATATATCCAAACTGATTTAAAATTTTTTTCTACTTAATGTGAATTTTCAACATATATTGCCCTTACTCAAGGGACGCTAAGTGAATGACTTGATAGGCTTAAACTTATTTCCCTAAAAAATTTTTTATTGAATCAATGTCTCTATTATATGCTTATTGCTGCTGTCACAAAAGGCCACTTATTGGCTGAAGAGAAACCAATTTATGCTCTTAAAGTTCTGAAGTTCGGAATCCTGAAATGGGTCTCAATGGGCTAAAATCCAGATGTATTTGACTGTGCTGGGCCTTAGTTGTTGCACACAGGAGCTTCAGTCTACCCTGTGCCACGTGGGGCCTTTTAGGTGTAGCGTGTAAACCCTGGAGTAGGAAATGGCAACCCACTCCAGTATTCTTGCCTGGAAAACTCCATGGACAGAGGAGCCTGGAGGGCTACACTCCATGGGGTCACAAAAGAGTCAGGCGCGATCGAGCATGCACACAGGTGAACTCTGAGATGCAGCATGTGGTATCTAGTTACCTGACCAGGGACCAAACCTGAGTCCCCTCCATTGGGAGTGTGGAGTCTCAACCACTAGGGAAGTCCTGATAAACTATTTTATTTGCTTCTATTCTTTCCTTATCATTGAATTGTAGGGGCTTTGTTTTTTTCAGCACCTTGTACTTATTGCCTAGATAGCGCCTGCATTGTGGTAGGCACTTGGGTACTCCTCAAGTGCGTGAAAGATATTCTCAGTAAAGCAGGAGAATGCATGACTTTTAAGGGAAAATGTTGAGATGTGACCAAAATTCCTAATCAGAGGTGAAATAGGAGACCCTCTAAAGGAGACAAACCCATACACAAAATATCGAAATTACTTTCTTGAGCGCAAATATATATTGTGACCTTGCAACCCAGCAAGTACCGTCAGTTATGTGAAAATGAGTCATGCTATTTTCCTCTTCCCTGTTAGTCCCCTTCACCACATGGAACCATGGAATCTTACAGGAGTTTCAGAATTTGTTCTTCTGGGGTTTTCAAAGGAAGAAGAATTACAGACACTCATACCTGTGATTTTCCTCTCCATGTACCTGATCACTGTGTTTGGAAATCTGCTCATCATCCTGGCCACCGTCTATGACTCCCACCTCCACAAGCCCATGTACTTCTTCCTTTCTAACCTGTCCTTCGCAGACATCCTTTTTACCACCACTGCTCTCACCAAGATGCTGGTGAACATCCAGACACAGAGCAAAGTCATAACCTAGGCAGGTTGCATCACCCAGTGTACTTTTTCCTATTCTTTTCAGGGTTGGACATCTGTCTTTTGACCGTGATGGCCTATGACAGGTTTGTGGCCATCTGTCATCCTCTGCATTACATGGTTATCATGAACCCCCGACTCTGTGGACTGCTGCTTCTGGTGACCTGGATTATAAGTGTCTTGCATTCACTGTTACAAAGCCTAGTGGTGTTGCGACTGTCCTTCTGCACAGACGTGGAAATCCCCCACTTTTTCTGTGAACTCAATCAGATGGTCCAACTTGCCTGCTGTGACACCTTTCTTAACAACGTGGTGATGTATTTTGCAGCTGTGCTGCTGGCCGGCGGTCCCCTGGCTGCTCTCCTTTTCTCATACTCGAAGATCGTTTTCTCCATATGTGGAATCTCATCAGCTCAGGGGAAGCAACAGGGTTTTCCACCTGCGTGTCTCACCTCTCAGTTGTCTCTTTATTCTTTTGTACAAGCCTAGGAGTGTACCTTAGCTCAGCTGCTACTCACAGATCACACTCAATTGCAAAAGCTTCAGTGATGTACGCTGTGGTCACACCCATGCTAAACCCCTTCATCTACAGTCTGAGGAATAAAGACATAAAGGGGCTCTGAAAAGATTCTTGGGGATGGCAGTTATAAAAGGAACAGTGGTCACAGGGCTGAAGCGTTGCCTATGATTTCGGGGCTCAAAGTCTGTGTCAGAAGTTATAATTCTTCAATCAGTCTGCGCAAGTAAAACTTACTCTATTTATTTATTGAAAAAGTTTTAACTGTACTAGGTTTTAGTTGAGTCGTGCGAGATCTTCGTTGTGGGATCCAGTTCCCTGACCAAGGATAGAGCCCTTGGCCTGGGAATGTGAAATCTTAACAGCTGGTCCACCAGGAAAGTACCTGGAATTTTTATTTTTTCAACTTCTGTGTACAATTTACTTGATTACACTTTCTTCTGTCTCTGATATCTAACATATTTCTCTTCATTTTCTTTCTGTTTTCCCCAATTTATTCCCAACCATCAATATGATGAGAAATTTTCATTTATCTCATGAAATTGCTTGGATTTCTTAAGAATAATTTCTTCTCAAATGACAAATAGTACCCCATGTAATATGTCTTTAGTTTTAGTAGAAGAAGAGTCATGAGTTTTGCCATCCCAATGGGAACAACCAAGCGTGGCAACTTTGCTATTTCTGTACTTTTATAGGAGAGGAAAATCTGAGACCAGTTTTTCACTTTTGGATTCTTCATTCCTCTCTCTCTCTCTCTCTCTATTCCCTCAGCTGTGTCTGACTCCTTGCAACCCCGTGGATGTAGCTTGACAGGCTCTTCTGTCTATGGGATTCTCCAGGCAAGAATACTGGAGTGGGTTGCCGTTTCCTTCTCCGAGGGATCTTCCTGACCCAGGGATCAAACCCCGTCTCCTGTATTGCAGTGAGACCGTTTACTGTCTGAGCCACCAGGGAAGACCTCTATATGTAAAACTATCTTACCTGGTCTTCTTGATAATGTAGACCTAACCTACTAGTTTTTTTTTTTTTTTTGTCATTGGTTTTGATTCTCTTTATTAAGATACTGTACTCTTTTCCAGGCTCTAGTCCACAGTGCCTACTATTGTCACTGAAATAACTGAATATCAAATACATTTATTCTAATGGCATCTACACTGAACAGAAAGTTGAGTAATGTGGCCTTAGAGTCAGACAAAACATTATGATGAAGCATATTTTAAATTATACTCTGTATTTCATGAATTAAGTTTCTTTTCAAGCTGTACATCTACTCACTGAACTATGGAATACCAACGTCAATGTGTAAGGGGATTTATTCATTGAGATGAAGGATGTTAGCAGATTTTATGCTTTCACATTCAATTTCCTCACTGTTTCTGCTCAAAAACGTACAGTGAGGCTACAAATATGACTTCTTCCATTGTTCTAAATAAAGTATCTCATTCATTTCCAAATTTTGTCATAAGCACTAAACAGTGAATGAACAATATCATCCATTATACATTTCTTATACAGAAAAGAATTCCTTCTATTTGTATGATCCAGACTAACTTGTAAGAGAACATGAATAGTGCTTAGTCATATGATTCAGGGTCAGCAGTTTTTCTTCACAAACATGCATATTCTTGCAAACTCTCCTGGGAACCTGGAAAGAAATATCAATGTAGTCATTTTTAATATAGTCATCTGATAAAAACTTGAATAACAAAGTGATCAGAAATGATGTCTTCAAATGTCAGAACAAAAGACAAAAATAAGAAGCAATAGGGCTCCCCTGGTGGTCTAGTGGTTAAGAATCCACCTGCCAATGCAGGGGGCAGGGGTTCAATCCTGGGTGGGGTAGATCCCACATGCCATGGAGCAGCTAAGCCTGTGTGCCACAACTACTGGGCCAGCGCTCTAGAGCCTGGGCTCTGCAACAGGAGAAGCCACTGCAGTGAGAAGCTGGCATCCTGCAACTAGAATAGCCACTGCTCTCTGCAACTAGAGGAAGCCCGTGCACAGCCATGAAGACTCAGAGCAGCCAAAATAAATAAATCTTTTTTAAAAAGAAGAAGAAACAACAGGTTATTACAATCACCCTTAACTAAGTTCACTTTGATTGTTGTATCTTTCGCTATTGCTGCATAAATAGCTATACAAAAATCAAATGGTTTAACACAACGTGTTTAGTATTGAATGAGATGATGGTGGGGAGGCGTCTTGAGCTCTAAGACGCTTCATGAATGTGCAATTAGCTGCCAGTGTCTTCACTGTGTTTCTAGGCTCATTTATGAGTCTGTGCATTGCTGTAGTGCTCTTCTGTCTCAAACCCAGTTACAGTCAGTTCATTCATTTCTATATTGGGGTTAATTTTGTCTACAAGAAAATGAGTCTTTAAAATGTGAATTGCCTTCATTTAATATCATTGTACATATAGCCACAAATAACACTTTCCTTTTTCCCAGTTAGAAGACATATATCAAATACCTATTCAATGTGACTCAACTACCTGTGATCAAGATCAGACAGTATGGCACTGGCACAAAAACAGAAATAAAGAACAATGGGACAAGATAGAAAGTCCAGAGATAAACCCATGCACCTATGGTCACCTAGTCTATGACAAAGGAGGCAAGAATATACAACAGAGAAAAGACAGTCTCTTCAATACATGGTGCTGGGAAAACTGGACAGCTACATGTAAAAGAATGAAATTAGAACACTCCCTAATACCATACACAAAAGTAAACTAAAAATGGATTAAAGACCTAAATGTAAGACAGGACACTGTAAAACTCTTAAAGGAAAACATAGAAAGAATACTGTTTGACATAAATCAGAGCAAGAGCTTTTTTGACCCAGCTTCCTAGAGTAATGAAAATAAAAATAAAAAGAAACAAATGGAACTTGATTAAACTTAAAGGCTTTTGCACACCAAAGCAAACCATACATTAGATGAAAAGAGAATCTTCAGAATGGGAGATATTTGCGAACAAAGCAACCGACAAGGAATTAATCTTCAAAATATACAGATAGCTCATGCAGTTCAATATCAAAAAATAAGCAACCTAATAAAAAATGGGCTAAAAACCTAAACAGACACTTCTCCAAGGAAGACATACAGATGGCCAAGAGGCACATTAGAAGATGTTTACCATCACTAATTATTGTTATAGAAATGCAAATCAAAACTACAGAGAGATATCTGCTCACACTGGTCAGAATGGCCATCACCAAAAAATCTACAAACAATAAATGCTGGAGAGGGAGTAGAGAAAAGGAAACCCTCTTGCACTGTTGGTGGGAATGTAACAGCCACTATGGAGAAAAGTACAGAGGATCCTTAAAAAACCAAGACTAGAACTATGATACGATCCAGCAATCCCTACAGGGCATATACCTTGCTGCTGCTGCTGCTGCTATACCTTGAGAAAACCATAATTCAAAAAGGCACATACACCCCAGTGTTCACTGCAGCACTATTTATAGCAGCCAGGACATGCAAGCAACCTTAATGCCTATCAACAGAGGAATGGGTAAAGAAGCTGTGGTACATATATACAAAGGAATATTACTCAGCCTGCTGCAACAAAAACAGAAATGATTTTTTTTTCCTCCCGAAAAACAAGGAAAATAAAGAGGACGGTGAACAGGCTAGAGAAGAAACATAAAATGGCCTAACCAATCTTAGTTTTAATTGTTACTAATCTGTAGTGTGTATAACTAGATTTGTCCATCTCAAAGCTTACCTCCTATCATCCCTAATATTATATAAATTACCTCCTGCACCTGGCATTTCCTCTCCCTCACTCTCTAGCAGATCANTGGCCTGAAAGAGCTAACCAATCTTAGTTTTAATTGTTACTAATCTGTAGTGTGTATAACTAGATTTGTCCATCTCAAAGCTTACCTCCTATCATCCCTAATATTATATAAATTACCTCCTGCACCTGGCATTTCCTCTCCCTCACTCTCTAGCAGATCACCACTTATAGCTGTTTGCATTTCAGAAAGAAGGTTGCAAGCCAATAAGCCAGAGGTGAATGGACCCAGTTACGGGGCTGTTGGACCCAAGTACCAGGCCACATGATGCCAAAAGTGACTACTTTATAATAATGCCCGCAGAATGCAAAACCTTCACCACCTTGTTCCTTATCACATACCCTGGACTACAGGTTTCCACCTATAAAACCCCATGTAATTCCCCAGGAAGGGGGACACAGTTCTTGAGGTGCTAGCCTATCACGTTTCTCTTTTGCTAGGCAAAATAAAGCTACTCTCTTCTATTTCCTCCAAACTCTATCTATGTATTTCTATCTGGCCTCAATAGACAGGTAGCCAAGATTTTTGGCAGCAAGCTATCAAAAGGAACAAAATTGGGTCATTGGCAGAAACATAGATGGACCTAGAGACTGTCATAAAGAGCGAAATGAGAAAGAGAAAAACAAATACCGGATATTAACACATATGTGTGGAATCTAGAAAGTGATACAGAGGGACCTATTTACAAAGCAGAAATAGAGACACAGATGTAGAGAACAAATGTATGGCTACTGAGGGGGTGGGAGGAATTGGGAGACTAGGAATGACAAGTATACACTGCTATGCACGGAATGGATAATTAATACGAGCCTGCTATAGCGTGTGGGGAACTCTACTCGATGCTTTGTGACGATGGGAAGGCAGTCCAGAGGGGCGGGGATATATGCATACACATGGCTGATTCACTTCACTGGACTGCAGAAACTGAACGCCGTGAAGCAGCTATGCAACAATAAAAAAAGATCCTACGTGAGTCATGCATCATTTCATTTTTTCTTTTTAATTAATTTACTAGAGTGTGCTGTGCTTAGTTGCTCAGTCATATCCGACTCTTTGCAACCCCAGGGACTGTTGCCCGCCAGGCTCCTTTGTCCATGGGGATTCTCCAGGCAAGAATACTGGGGTAGGCTGCCATGCCCTCCTCCAGGGGATCTTCCCAACCCAGGGATCGAAGCCAGGTCTCCATAGTGACATAAAATAAACTGCAAATATTTAAAATATATAGGCAATAGAAGAAGTAGAGGACTTTCCTAGGATGATGTCAACTAGACAACAGTAAGGAACTTTCTACCATCTGTCTGTCCCCACCCAGAAAGAGCAAGTTGATAATGATATAATTAAGATAATGATATCCATAATTATAACTACTATATATATGTATTTATATAATTTTAGCACATGAAAGAAAATGGCCATATCAATATGGAGGCCCAGATTTATCTATCATGAAAGGCTTAAAAAAGTTGATTTACAATGTTGTGTTGGTTTCAAGTGTAAGAAAAGTGATTCAGTTATACATATATGTGTATATATATATATTATTTCAGATTATTTTCTCTTATAGGTTATTACAAAATATTGAGTATAGTTCCCTGTGCTAAACAGTAAGTCTTCGTTGGTCATCTACTTAATATATAGTAGTGTGTGTATGTGGAGAAGGCAATGGCACCCCACTTCAGTACTCTTGCCTGGAAAATCCCATGGACGGAGGAGCCTGGAAGGCTGTAGTCCATGGGGTCGCTGAGGGTCGGACACAACTGAGCGACTTCACTTTCACTTTTCACTTTCATGCACTGGAGAAGGAAATGGCAGCCCACTCCAGTGTTCTTGCCTGGAGAATCCCAGGGACGGGGGAGCCTGGTGGGCTGCCGTCTGTGGGATCACAGAGTCGGACACGACTGACGCAACTTAGCAGCAGCAGCAGCAGCAGCAGCAGTGTGTGTATGTTAATCTCAAACTTCTAATTTATCCCCCCCTTTTCCCCTTTAGTAACTGTAAGCTTGTTTTCTATGTCTGAGTCTATTTCTGTTCTATATGGAAGTTTGTCTTTATCATTTTCTTAGATTCCAAATATAGGTGATATTATATGAGTTGTCTTTCTCTGTCAGGCTTGCTCCACTTATTATGAGAGGCTACCGAATTGGGAATTCTGGGTACCATTTCTACATTCGTAGAGACAAAATAATACATCTGGCTGGTGTGAGTTGTATTTGTTGTTGTTGTTCAGTTGTCCAGTTGTGTCTGAGTCTTTTCGACCCCATGGACTGCAGCACACCAGGCCTCCCGCTCCCTCACCACCTCCCAAGTTTGCCCAACTTCATGTCCATTGCATCAATGATGCCATCCAGTCATCTCATCCTCTGATACCCTCTTATCTTTCTGCCCTCAATCTCTCCCAGCATCAGGGACTTTTCCAGTGAGTCAGCTGTTCACATCTGATGACCAAAATACTGAAGCTTTGGCTTCAGCATCAGCCTTTCCAATGAATATTCACGGTTGATTTCCCTTAAAATTTACTGGTTTGATCTCCTTGCCGTCCAAGGGACTTTTAGAAGTCTTATCCAGCACCATATTTCAAAGGCATCAATTCTTTGGCATTCTGCCTTCTTTATGGTCCAGCTCTCACAACCATATGTGACCACTGGGAAGACCATAGCCTTGACTATACGGACCTTTGTCAGCAGAGTAACGTCTCTGCTTTTCAACACACTGTCTAGGTTTGTCACAGCTTTCCTGCCAAGAAGCAATCGTCTTCTGATCTCTGAACTTCTGGAGTTGTATTTACTCCTCACCTAATCAGTAAGCCTGGGAATGGAAAAGGCAAAAGTAACAGCCCAGAAGACCATGGTTAGATATATGTGTGTGTTTGGGTATTTGTGTACCTTGTGGGATGANGCCCTCCTCCAGGGGATCTTCCCAACCCAGGGATCGAAGCCAGGTCTCCATAGTGACATAAAATAAACTGCAAATATTTAAAATATATAGGCAATAGAAGAAGTAGAGGACTTTCCTAGGATGATGTCAACTAGACAACAGTAAGGAACTTTCTACCATCTGTCTGTCCCCACCCAGAAAGAGCAAGTTGATAATGATATAATTAAGATAATGATATCCATAATTATAACTACTATATATATGTATTTATATAATTTTAGCACATGAAAGAAAATGGCCATATCAATATGGAGGCCCAGATTTATCTATCATGAAAGGCTTAAAAAAGTTGATTTACAATGTTGTGTTGGTTTCAAGTGTAAGAAAAGTGATTCAGTTATACATATATGTGTATATATATATATTATTTCAGATTATTTTCTCTTATAGGTTATTACAAAATATTGAGTATAGTTCCCTGTGCTAAACAGTAAGTCTTCGTTGGTCATCTACTTAATATATAGTAGTGTGTGTATGTGGAGAAGGCAATGGCACCCCACTTCAGTACTCTTGCCTGGAAAATCCCATGGACGGAGGAGCCTGGAAGGCTGTAGTCCATGGGGTCGCTGAGGGTCGGACACAACTGAGCGACTTCACTTTCACTTTTCACTTTCATGCACTGGAGAAGGAAATGGCAGCCCACTCCAGTGTTCTTGCCTGGAGAATCCCAGGGACGGGGGAGCCTGGTGGGCTGCCGTCTGTGGGATCACAGAGTCGGACACGACTGACGCAACTTAGCAGCAGCAGCAGCAGCAGCAGCAGTGTGTGTATGTTAATCTCAAACTTCTAATTTATCCCCCCCTTTTCCCCTTTAGTAACTGTAAGCTTGTTTTCTATGTCTGAGTCTATTTCTGTTCTATATGGAAGTTTGTCTTTATCATTTTCTTAGATTCCAAATATAGGTGATATTATATGAGTTGTCTTTCTCTGTCAGGCTTGCTCCACTTATTATGAGAGGCTACCGAATTGGGAATTCTGGGTACCATTTCTACATTCGTAGAGACAAAATAATACATCTGGCTGGTGTGAGTTGTATTTGTTGTTGTTGTTCAGTTGTCCAGTTGTGTCTGAGTCTTTTCGACCCCATGGACTGCAGCACACCAGGCCTCCCGCTCCCTCACCACCTCCCAAGTTTGCCCAACTTCATGTCCATTGCATCAATGATGCCATCCAGTCATCTCATCCTCTGATACCCTCTTATCTTTCTGCCCTCAATCTCTCCCAGCATCAGGGACTTTTCCAGTGAGTCAGCTGTTCACATCTGATGACCAAAATACTGAAGCTTTGGCTTCAGCATCAGCCTTTCCAATGAATATTCACGGTTGATTTCCCTTAAAATTTACTGGTTTGATCTCCTTGCCGTCCAAGGGACTTTTAGAAGTCTTATCCAGCACCATATTTCAAAGGCATCAATTCTTTGGCATTCTGCCTTCTTTATGGTCCAGCTCTCACAACCATATGTGACCACTGGGAAGACCATAGCCTTGACTATACGGACCTTTGTCAGCAGAGTAACGTCTCTGCTTTTCAACACACTGTCTAGGTTTGTCACAGCTTTCCTGCCAAGAAGCAATCGTCTTCTGATCTCTGAACTTCTGGAGTTGTATTTACTCCTCACCTAATCAGTAAGCCTGGGAATGGAAAAGGCAAAAGTAACAGCCCAGAAGACCATGGTTAGATATATGTGTGTGTTTGGGTATTTGTGTACCTTGTGGGATGAGAAGGCAGAGTTGTTGTTGAGTTGCTAAGTTGTGTCAGACTCTTCGAGACCCCTGGACTGTAGCCCACCAGGCTGCTCTGTCCATGGGATTTCGCAGGCAAGAATACTGGAGTGGGTTGCCATGTCTTTCTCCAGGGGATCTTCCCGGATTAGGGATTGAACTTGGGTCTCCTGTATGTGGCCCCATAATTCCAAGGTGACTTACATTATTGACACCATAAATAAACCAATAGGTTGTACTAAAGAGCCAATCAATTCAGGGGAGGCCCTTGCAACAAAATTAAAAGTGTGGAAGAGGACCATAGTGTGGATGAGGGATTCCCTCTGACTTCCTTTTAGCAGCAGCAGGGAAGCCACCTGGTTCCTCAAATTTTTCTAACACCATCTCTCATCATGCACCTTCTTGCTCACACCTCTCTGACATACCTCGTTCCTTTGAAGCCTTGATTTTTCTGAAACGAACATCTTCCTCAGAGCTGTTGTGCTGGCCATTCCTGCATTGAAGCATACACTTCAGATAACTTCCTGGATCCAACCCCATCTTCTTTGAGATCTATGTTCAAATGTGGGACTGCCCTGGGGGTCTGGTGGTCGAGACTCAGCGATACCACTGCAGGGGGCGCTGATTCCATCCCTGGTCCAGGAACTAAGATTCTGCATGCCTCACAGTGTGGCCAAAAAAACAAACAAAAAAAAAGTCACCTTGTTTGCTGGTGTTACCTAAACACTCAGTTAAAAAAAAAAAAAAAAAAAAAAACCACTCCTTGTCTACTGTTTCCTTTATAACTGATTTCTTCATCCTGGCAGCGCTCAACGTCTGACATGTTATATGTAGTGTCTTCAGTTAGTGTGATAATTTCTAGGCCCATCATATTTCCTTGATTTTTAAATAGCATTTGTAGGTATGTACTTCTATTTCAGGTTAGAATTCAGGTTACAAATAGCAGAAACCTCCTTAACTAAGCTTTGAAGTCTTGTGTTCTTAATTCAGCAGGCAGGCTGTTAGAATCCTTTCTTCTGTTTTCCAGAAGGTGGCGCTACAGCCCGTTTGTATTTTCTCCCTTGGCCTGAGCACCCTAGGGCTCACTCTGGCAGAGGTGCCTGGGAGCCGGCAGCAGAGTACAAGGAGGTATGGGTTTAGCCCTTGGGGTTCTTGGGGTGCCCACAGTTTGTAGGGGTTTCCTTGGTGAGGTTCTCCAGCTGGTTCATGGGCAGACTTCTGGCGGAAGTACTGGAGCGGACAGCAGGAAACGAACCATTAAAGCCCTGGTTCTTATGTTTCCTTCCGTGTTCCCCTCTCTCCCCTCAGTTATGGAGATTCCTCCTCAGAAACCTGGGTACTGCTGGGGAGAAATGGGTTTCTCCAGTTGGAATGTGCGCAGCTAGGAATGGGAGGCAGTCACTCACCCCTCGCGCTTCCCACCCACTCTGTGCGAGGGGTCAAGGCTTTCCACCTCCTTTGCCTGAGGAGGGCAACCCTGCTGCTATGAAAAGCTCAACCCTGGGGGAGTCGCCCTGGGGAGATGGGCCACCTTGGCAAGCTCCTTCCTCTCGCCTCCGGCCTCTTCCTTACCTTGCTCTAAGGACATGCTGATGTCCCCTCCAGGCAGTCTGGACTTCCACAGTCTCTCTCTCCAGAAGGGTCTCTTGGTCTCTTCCCAGTTTGCCATCTCCAGGCTTCACCCCTCCACCCCTGCCCCCTTGTGACCAGTGGAGACAGGGGAGATTTGTATCTCCCTTGGATCTGCAGCCCTTACTGAGGTCCTATTTGTTAATTTTCAGATACACAGGTGAGTTAGAAACCTCCTGGGCCCCTTGACGGAGTGTGCAGAGGCATTTTTGTTCCCTTATGGATGTCTACTTAGTTGTTTAAAAAGGGAGAGGAGGGACTTCCCTGGTGGTCCGGTGGCTAAGACTCCGAGCTCCCAATGCAGGTGGACTGGGTTTGATCTCTGGTCAGGGAAATAGATCCTACATGCCACAACTAAGAGTTTGCATGCTGCAACTTACACCTGGCGTGGCCAAATAAATAAATCTTTTTGTAAAAAGGAGGAAGGGGACAGGGAGAGAAAAGAGCAACTTAACCCACCGGCTATATGCCATCATCACACCGTCTGTCTGTGCTGATATTTCTAACTCCAATCCATTACCACGTAGATTATTCTAACCACCCCCCACCTTGCTTATCCTTAAATTCCCGCTCCGACATTGAGAAACTCGACTCCCATTATCCACCATGTATTTATGCCTATTGTTCAATTCCAATGAGCATGTGCAACAGTATCAGAATTATTAACCAGTCCTAGGGCCCAAGGCTTGTATGCAGTTATTTGTGGCTTAGTCTTAAAGATTCCGTCATTTCCACAGTCCGATACATGAGTACGTTTCATTCCCCAGCCCTCTACCCTTCCCCAGTGAGGTTGTCTCGTACTTTGTCCTAGTTTGATTCTCTTGTCACATGCTGCAGTGTAAGATAAACAAGACTGGGAGATTCCAAAAACTTTCTTCTAGACAGCATGTCACAGGACCATGCTTTCTGGTGAGCCTTTATCTCCTTCTTTTTGTCCCCTTCCCTGTCCCTCAGCACTTACAGTTATGCTCTGTCAGCTGGCCCCTCCTTCAGGCTATCTTAGTACTTCCCAGTAGTTACTTAAGGCTGCAAACCTCCGCTCTAAGAAGTTTGATCTTCGAGACCATATTTAGGAAGCAGGGCGGAGGGAAAAGGGACTGACTGTCTTCACGATTCAGGGATCAGAACCAAAGAAGAGCCAACGAGCCAGGAAGACAGCCACAACCAGAACTGGTCTTTATTGAGGTGTCAGCCTGCAGCAACACCATGAGGGGGTGGAGCCTGAGGACTAGAACACAGGCAGCGTTTAAGGGTTTCTTAGACTTGCAGCCTGGGTCTCTGGGCTAGGAGAAAGGCAGCGTGTGAAGGGCTGCTCACGAGGACTTCAGGAAGTTCCTATATTTGTCCAGGAAAGAGGCAGACAGGATATTGAGCTCTTGCTGAAACTCCTGCAGAGCCTTGTCTTGCTCCTGTTGCTCCCCCGACAGTTGCTTCTTGTAATAGTTGATGTAGAAGCTCACCCAGTCGTTCACCACAGTCACCATGGATTCTTCAGAGATGGCAGGATCACTGAAGACCTGGAGGGGACGTAGGGTGGAGTGGGGGTGGGGGGTGATCAGAATTTGGCAAAGGAGACCCGGCTCAGACATGTGATTCAGGAATAACCACAAACTCTGACCTCCTTTTCTATGATTTGTATTCCCTGACTCTCTTGGTTTCCATCAAGTCCACCATTACCCTCCCTGCTCCAAGTTATTCTCCTTTCTCTGTCCTCGCCCACCTCCCAACACTTCAGGCCTGTCCTCTGAAACAGAGCACCAGGCTTACCTGCTGATTTAGCAGGATGTTGAATTCCTTTATTCCTTTGGAAATGAGATCCTTGTTGGTCTGAATAAGGGCCATCTGCGTGGTTAGAGAAAGAGATGAAATTTAAGTATCCTTTTCTCCCAATTTCCTCACTCCCTCCAAGGATTCCTGGTGCTCTGCAGGGTCACTTCCCCTGCACCACCTTTCTGGCCCTGAACTGTCCTGAATTCACATTTCTCCCCGGCTGGCTCACCTTCAAGTCCAACGGTGCTGTGTAGGTCTCAGCCACACTTTTCAGGCTCTGGCTGTCCCTCTGTGCCAAGCGAGATGTAGACAAGGGGTCCAGTGTCAGCCAAAGAGGGAAACGCCCTGCATTTCAGTCCTGAGGGAGGGTGATATGTCCAACCAGGGAGGGGAAGGAGGGAGAGGTTTCCCTGAAATTAGGAAGATAGCAAAGCCAAGAGAAGAGATAAGTGGGGAGACCCAGAAAACCACACCAGGGACAGCCTTGCCCTCCCCACCACATCCCAGAAGCCAGGTTCCAAAGGCTAACAAAATTAACAGTGACTGATTCCCCCATTGCAAGACAAGCACTTTAAAAATCATCCCCCTACAAGTGATGGCAATTATTCTTCCAGTTCATAGATGATATATTCATAGCAGCTAACATTACAGTTATGATTTGTGTGAGGCATTGTTTCAAGCAGTATTAAGGTATTTTTTCTTGGGAGTTCCCTGGAGGCCTAGTGGTTAGGATTCAGGGCTTTCAATGCTGTGGCCTAGGTTCAATCCCTGGTCAAGGAACTGAGATTCTGCAAGCCACACAGCATGGCATTAAAAAAAAAAAATGAACACCTCACAAAGTATGTATTCTTATAAAAGCTCCCATCAGTACAGTTCCAATAACAGTCATAATTTTGCAGATGAGCCATTTGTAAGATGGGAGGACTGGACGCTACCAGGCTGAGTTCCACTGGAATGGACACACATTTGTCTTACTCTCTACCATATCATCAGGTGCTTGACAGAGCAAAAATACCCTTTTTCATCTTTAAAAATATTTTCCTGATGTTTTCCATTTTAATAGATTTTTCAAATTTCTAAATCCCCATATACTAATTGAAATAAATGAAACATTATAAAAATATACACTGAAAAAGTGGATCATTTTTGCTCTTTCCCCCAACAAAGTAGCCAGCATTAAAGAGATAAGTATTTTCTGTCACATCTTTCTCCATTCAAAAACCAATGTTCAGGGACTTCCCTGGTGGTCCAGTGGTTAAGACTTTGCCTTCCAATGCAGGGGTTGTGGACTTCATCCCTGGTTCAATCTTTGGTGGGGGAGCTAACATCCCATATGTCTGGAGGCCAAAAAATGAAAATATAAAACAAAAGCTATTCAAAAACAATAACGAATTCAATAAAGATTTAAAAAATGGTCCACATAAAAAAAATCTTAAAAACAAAACCCAATGTTCACAGGCACCTGTACACTCAGTTTGTTGATATATTTCTTGTTTATTCCATTATCTTAATTAACATACAGCAAAATTAACTTGCTTTGGTATACAATGTATGGATTTTAATATATAGATTCATGTAACTACTACTACCACAATCAGGATATAGAACATTTCGATCACCCCCAAAACTCCTTTGTGCTACCCCCACTCTGATCCCTGGTGGTGTTTTAGTCGCTAGGTTATGTCCGACTCTTGTGACCCCATGGACTGTAGCCCACCAGGCTCCTCTGTCCATGGAATTTTTTAGGCAAGAATACTGGAGTGGGTTGCCATTCCCTTCTCCTGGGGATCTTCCCAACCCAGGCATCAAACCCAGGTCTCCTGCACGGCAGGCAGATTCTTTACTGATTGAGCTATGTGGTAGTCCCCTCTTATCCTTAAACCCTGCCAACGACTGATCTGTTTGCCATCATTACAGTTCAGTGTTTTTGAGGACGTCAGTGCAGGAGACCCACGTTCTATCCCTGGGTCGGGAAGATCCATTGGAGAAGGGAATGGCTACCCACTCTAGTACTCTTGCCTGGAGAATCCCATGGACAGAGGAGCCTGGCAGGCTACATTCCATAGCGTTGCAGAGTTGGACATGACTGAGAGACTAACGCATACTATGATGGAATCATACAGCATGTAACCTTTGAGACTGTCTTTTTTCACTAGAATAACGCCCTTAAGCTCCATCCAAGTTGTTGCAAGTAACAGTGAGTTAGTTGTTCCATTCCACTGCTAAAGTGTGTATTGCAAGGATGCACTAGATGCTGTTTATCCATCAACCCACTGGAGAATATTTGGATTGTTTGCAGTTATTGGTAAGCATCAATAGAATAGCTATAAATATTTGTGTACAGGTCTTTGTGTGAACGTGGTTTTATTTATTTAGGGTAGAAAGGATTTGTTGTCACAAAGAGGAATAATCGCAATGCAACCTGACAAAGAACATGTATATAGAACTTAAAATTAACTCTGATAGTTCAATAATAAGATAATGCAGCTTTTTAAATGGCCAAAAGATTGGAACAGGCACTTCACAAAGAAGATATGCAAATAGCCAATAAGTCCATAAAGAGATATTCAACTCTCCAGGGAAATGCAAATATAAGCTACAATGTGATACCACTACATACCAACTACAATGACTACAAGTTTAAAAGACTGATTAAGTGGTGGTAAGGATCTTAGAGAACTAGATTTCTCATACATTGCAAGTGGGAATGTAAAAATGAAAAGTCTGAAAGATAATTTAGCAATGTCTTATAAAGTTCAGCATACACTGACCACATAACCCAGCAATCCCACTCCAAATGGAGTTAATAAGAAATGACCATACAAGTATACAAAAGTAGTTACACGCAAGTGCAAATGTTCATAGCAGCTTTATCACAATAACTCAAAACTGGAGACAACCCAAATGTCTAATAATCAGTGAGTACAGACACAAATTGTGCCATATTCATACAATGGAATACTACTCAGCAAGAAAGAGAAACAGACTAATCAACAGACTACTCAGCAATAAAAAGAAACGTGCTGTACTCATGACAACATGGATGAATCTCAAACTCATTAGGCTGAGCAAAAGAAGCCAAGCATAGGAGACATATACAGTGGAATTCCATTTCTATGAAATTCTAGAATAAGCAAAAGTAATCTATAGTGGCAGAAAGCATTGTCCGTGGTTATCTGTGGCCAGAATACAAGAGTGGAGCTTAAAATGCAAACATGCCAAAGGGAAATTTTTTAGATAGAAATACATATCTTCACTATGATGAGTGTTCTCATAAACTGTTGTAGGAATGTAAGTCTGTAAGGCTTTCTTTTTCTTTTTGTTTATGCACATGGGCTTAGTAGCTCCAAGGCATGTGGGATCTTCCTGAATCAGGGATCAAAATGTTTCCCGCATGGGCAGCAGATTCTTTACCACTGAGCCACCAGGGAAGCTCCGGTATGGCTTTTTTAGAGGGATAATTTAACAATACTTGTTCAAATTAAAAAAACACATAGGGCAGGGAGGGGAGAGTGAGACGAATCAAAAGAGTATCATTGACATATACACACTACCATTTATAAAACAGATAGCTAGTGGGAAGCTGCAGTATAACACAGGGTGCCCAGCTGAATGTTCTGTGATGACCTAGAGGGTGGGAAGGAGACTCAAGAGGGAGGGGATATACATGTACCTATAGCTGATTCACGTTGTTGTACAGCAGAAACTAACACAACATTATAAAGTAATTATGGGGAATCTTTATAGAAACTGGCACATTCATACCAAGGCATGACTTCCAACTATTAAAATAATGAGATAGCTACACAAGTGCTGATATGAAAGGTATCGAAGATGTTAAATGAACTACAGTTAGAGCAGGCTATCTCAGGTTGAAAGTATGGCAGTGGGCGTTAAACATTAAACTATATTTCCCTCTCTCAAATGGCAAACAATGTTTACTTCTGGGCATTGACTGGTATTTGTTGAAAACGGAAAGAGGGATAAATGTCAAGGGAGAATTTGACCTCCATCTACGTTATCGTTTGAATTATTTTACAGTAAGAACGTATCCTTCCATTATTTTTATAATACTTAAGAAGAATACAAAATAGGGAATTCCTTCACGGTCCAGTGGTTAGGACCCTGCACTTTCACTACAAACAGCCCAGGTTCCATCCCTGGTTGGGGAACTAAGACCCCATAAGCCACGTGGCCAGACAAAAAAGAAAAAAAAGGATGTAGTTCTAAAACCATTAGCCTCCAGTTGGACTCCTGTCTCAGAGCCCAGAAGAGTAGCAGCTTCTTACTAAATAACTGTTGAATGACTAGGTGAACACGTGACGCTTTTCAGCTCTGTCTTCATCTGTTTGACGAAGTCCAAGTCCCAACAAACTCCAGTTTGGGTATGTAAACTCTAGTTTCCTTGTCCGAATTAGAAATAAGATAATACCTACAAGGGCTACTGAGAAAATAAATTCATTCATTTCACAAAAAGGTAGTTGGCGCCTGATCTGTGTCAGGCCCTGGGACAAAGACAAAGCTCAGTGCCAAAGACAAAGTTCTTCTGCCCTGGGAGTTTATGTTCTAGTAGGGGCAGTGAGAGGATGAATCAGTAAAGGGTAAAGTCTGAGCAATGGAGCAGGGCCTAATCTACAGAGCTCTGTGGGTCATGACAAGAAGTTCATAGTTTATTTATTTATTTGGAGAAGGAAATGGCAACCCACTCCAGTACTCTTGCCTGGAGAGTCCCATGGACGGAGGAGCTTGGTGGGCTACAGTCCACGAGTCGCAGAGTCGGACACGACTGAGCGACTGCACTTCACTTCCCTTGGAAGACTGAAGGGCAGAAAATTTCCAGTGGAGGGTCAGAGACACCAGAAGGAAAGCAAACAAAAAACCCACAAATCAACCAAAAGGGAAGCTTAACGGGGCCTCAGCGATCATTTGGTTCACGTTCTCAACACGCATGCATTCACTGATTCATAAATATCGTTCAGGCACCTACTATGTGTTGGGTACTAGGAATAGGAGTAAAATATAGTCTCTGGCCTCACAGCAGAGAAGGCACCTGAGGCCCAGAGGGGACACTGACTTGCTCAAGGCCACACAGCTAAAAATTCTGTGGCTGCACTGGGTCGCAACGCAATTCCCTAGGGAAGCCCTCTTCCCTTTTCCTCATAACCGGAAGTCGCGGGTCACAGCAAAGCCAGTACCTCCAGAGTCTGGCGGGTCAAAGGGCTCCCGCGGCCCCAGACAAGATGCTACAAAGAACCAGGACGAGGAACGACCAGCCCCGGGAGGTCGAGGCAGGGCCGGTAGGCTGGAAAGGAACCATGTCGCTGGTTGAAAGCAGACACCAAAGCAGGAGGCCCTTTCGCGGAGGAAGATTGTCCTTCTGCAGCCGCCGTAGTGGAGGCGGAAGTGTCCTGTGGCCACGTTTCCCTTTGTGCAGGCCTGAGGGCGGGTTTCAGGATGGCTGATGTCTTGTGCTCCGAGCAGTTCGGCTCCGGGACGGCCCGGGGCTGCCGTGCCGCCCCCGACGGGAGCCTGCAGTGGGAGGCCTGGGGGCGCAGCTGGTGGGGGTTCTCCGGAGCCTTCACAGAGAAACCCGGAGGACGAGATGGGGGCGGAGGGGTGGCTCCCGGGACTGCCTCCCCACCTCTCTCCCGGCTGTTGGCCGTGTTCCTGCCTCAGGGCTTCCCCGATAGCGTCAGCCCGGACTACCTGCCCTACCAGCTGTGGGATTCCGTGCAGGTCAGCCCGGCCGACTGGGGAAGGGAGAGACACGTAGCCGGGGCAGGGGAGACAGAGCGCCACCTGTCCCTTCCCACTTACAGACTGGACACTGAGACCCGGAGACGAGCTGTGACACGTCCCAGGCCACACATCCCGGTGATGTGGGGCTGATGATAGATTTCAGACCTCCATGCACCTGCGTTTACTCCTCACCCCACTTATTTTCTTCTCCAGGCCTTTGCTTCCAGCCTCTCAGGCTCCCTGGCCACCCACGCAGTCTTGCTGGGCATAGGGGTAGGGAACGCAAAAGCCTCTGTTTCAGCTGCCACGGCCACCTGGCTTGTGAAAGGTGAGCTGGGCCCCTGAAGTCTCACCCATCGCTCGTCTCAGCCCTGCCATCATCTCTGTCCTCTTTTTCCTTCGACGGGGAAGCCCAACCCCTCCCTTTTCCTTCTCCTAGTGTTTTGACATCTAACTCTGAGCTGTGATGAGTATGTTTATGCATTCCTGTCTGATTAAATCCAGGAGCCAAGTCTCCCCGGTTCCTTGAAGAGTGCCTTGTACCGTTAAAAAGCAAAGTTCAACTGAGTAAAACATTTGTATTGTCTTTATTGACAATTGATTTCAACACAGGGCAGGAATACCCTTATCCCGCCCACCAGCCTTGAAGCTGCACTTTGTTCCGTATACATGCTGTTCAATGTCCCTTAATCATCTGGAGCCCAGATCCCTAAGCAAAACGTTCCGCTTCCCTTTACTCCTCATCTGTGGAGGACTGCCTACAAGTTCAATTATTGAATAAAACTGCCAACTGCCTAGGGTGTGGGAAATTAGTTAATTCTAGGAAAAAACAATTTTGTAATAGGTCCTGAGTGGCACAGAGGCAGTTTGGGTAAGAATGAAAGGTGTTTTGGATCCTCTGGGAAAGTAGATGATCTATAAATAATAACTATAGTAACCATCTGTTGAATGTATACTGCTTTTTGAAAAAACGTTAGGGGGGAGAGGTGGGGCATGCACAGAGATACAGTTTGCTGCCATGCCCTCTAGAGAGTGAAGCAGAAAAGAAGGGGGGAACTGTTTTCCATCAGGAGGGCCCTTGGTTGTCTCTTCCATCATCTTTCACTATTGTTCCCAGTGGGGATTTAAATCAGACCCAAGGCGCATTGCTCCTACCATCAGCCTGGCCACAGCTCTGGTGAGCCTCCATGGATCTTTTGAAGAATCTGGAGGCTCCTGCTTGTACCCTTAGCATTAACCAAACTGTCCAAATGTGAGTCACCTCTGGAAAGAAGCTCTTTCTCTGAGAGTACATGGCAGTGGAAAAGTGGTGGTGATCTGTGGCTCTTGTTTGAGTTGTCTTTCTTTTAATAATAATAGTTCCTGCATGCTACTTATTACGTACCAGTCTTTGTTTGTTTGTTGTTGTTGTTGTTGTTTTTAATTTTGTCTGTGCTGGCTCTTCATTGAGCATGAAGGCTTTCTCTAGTTGCCAGGCACAGGCTCCAGAGCTTGAGGGCTCAGTGGTTGCAGCTCACAGGCTTAGGTATGTGGGAACCAGTTCCCTGACCAGGAATCAAATTTGCGTCCCCTGCATTTGAAGGCAGAATCTTAACTGCTGGACCACCAGGGAAATCTCAGTATACCAGTCTTTAAATGTATTGATTCAGCATTTACAGTAGCTCTGAGATGGGTGTTGTCATTGTGTCCAATTTGTAGATGGGGAAACAGACATAGAACAGTAACTTGCCCAGGGTCACAGCCAGTAAGCGGTGGGGCTTGGATTTGAACCCAGGAGTTTTAGCTGCAGGGTACGTTTTTATACCTCCACACTGTTTAATTTTGATCTTTTCTATTGCACTCCTGTTGCCTAAGTGTTTGGAATACAGTGGGTGCTGGGGTCAGTAGTTTCGTGTCATTTCTAAGCACTCTAGTCTAATCGCCAACATATTTATATATATCTTCAGCTCAGGCATGTTATTAAGAAAAAACAAGACCATTTTAAGATGAAAAAATATTCCCTTACTATAAAGCCTGTTGTTGATATTAAAAGAAGCCCCATTCATTAGAAAGGATGTTACATACTTGTTTCCATCAAACATGAGAAATTTGCATGCAGAGCTTTACATAAAAGACTCCCTTGGAATTTTTTGATACGGTCATTTTTAGTTACAGGTCTCCTTATGGAATATGATGTTAACTGTCTTAACTAGTGATATTAATCCTGCGAGCAGCCAGTATTTTGACAGCCTGCTGTGTGCCAGTCATTTTGCACACTGACATGTAATATATAGCTTAATCTCTGCAACAGCCATACCCGGTAGATGCTGTTATGAATTCCTTTTCCAGAGTGGGAAGCTGAGGCACAGAGAGGTTTAGCAATTTGCCTATGGTCACAGGGCCAAGATTTGCACCCACACTGACTCCTGTGACCTACATTTTTAAAAAGTTGAAGGATAATTGTTTTATGGAATTTTGTTGTCTTCTGTTGAACATCAACATGAATCAGCCATAGGTATACATATATCACCTCCTACTTTTTTTTCTTAGCAGCTGTTTTTTAAAAAATCATTTATTTTTGGCTGTGCTGGGTCTTCGCTGCTGGCAGACTTTTCTCTAGTTGCGGGAAGAGGGGCTACTCTCTAGTTCTGGTGCATGGACTTCTCTTGTTGGCGAGCGTGGACTCTAGGCACACAGGCTCAGTAATGGGATTTTTCCAGACCAGGGATCAAACCTATGTCTCCTGCACTGGGAGGTGGTTTCTTTGCCACCGAGCCACCAGGGAAGCCCCTGGGTCCCACTCTTAACTGCCACACTCTTTTGCCAGTTAGAGTTTTCAGAGGGAGCCAAGTACAATTTGTGGACAGCTGATCCCTTACTAGGATTCAGAAGTTTTTAGATCTTGCAGCTCAGCCAGTTGTAAGTGAGGCAAAGAGGACCAGGCGGGAATTAAGTTTCCTAGAGTGGTGTACAGTGTAGACTTTGAAAGACAGCGAGGATGTGTGTCATTATTGTACCCTAGTGCCAGCCTCCACAGCTAACAAGGGCCTTGCAGATGGCCTCCAAGAGAGTAGTCCCCTTGTCAGGTGTGTATGTCCTTCATCATGGCTGCTGTCTGCTTTTGAGCCTGGAACCATGACTCTCTGGTTCACTGTGGTCCGCTACACCCTGCCACACATACACCTCCTGGCCAGACCCTCACCTAGTGCCTGGCACACAGTGGGGAGCCAGTAAGCCCTTGTGCAAATGAAAGTCTAGTGNATGCACCTGCGTTTACTCCTCACCCCACTTATTTTCTTCTCCAGGCCTTTGCTTCCAGCCTCTCAGGCTCCCTGGCCACCCACGCAGTCTTGCTGGGCATAGGGGTAGGGAACGCAAAAGCCTCTGTTTCAGCTGCCACGGCCACCTGGCTTGTGAAAGGTGAGCTGGGCCCCTGAAGTCTCACCCATCGCTCGTCTCAGCCCTGCCATCATCTCTGTCCTCTTTTTCCTTCGACGGGGAAGCCCAACCCCTCCCTTTTCCTTCTCCTAGTGTTTTGACATCTAACTCTGAGCTGTGATGAGTATGTTTATGCATTCCTGTCTGATTAAATCCAGGAGCCAAGTCTCCCCGGTTCCTTGAAGAGTGCCTTGTACCGTTAAAAAGCAAAGTTCAACTGAGTAAAACATTTGTATTGTCTTTATTGACAATTGATTTCAACACAGGGCAGGAATACCCTTATCCCGCCCACCAGCCTTGAAGCTGCACTTTGTTCCGTATACATGCTGTTCAATGTCCCTTAATCATCTGGAGCCCAGATCCCTAAGCAAAACGTTCCGCTTCCCTTTACTCCTCATCTGTGGAGGACTGCCTACAAGTTCAATTATTGAATAAAACTGCCAACTGCCTAGGGTGTGGGAAATTAGTTAATTCTAGGAAAAAACAATTTTGTAATAGGTCCTGAGTGGCACAGAGGCAGTTTGGGTAAGAATGAAAGGTGTTTTGGATCCTCTGGGAAAGTAGATGATCTATAAATAATAACTATAGTAACCATCTGTTGAATGTATACTGCTTTTTGAAAAAACGTTAGGGGGGAGAGGTGGGGCATGCACAGAGATACAGTTTGCTGCCATGCCCTCTAGAGAGTGAAGCAGAAAAGAAGGGGGGAACTGTTTTCCATCAGGAGGGCCCTTGGTTGTCTCTTCCATCATCTTTCACTATTGTTCCCAGTGGGGATTTAAATCAGACCCAAGGCGCATTGCTCCTACCATCAGCCTGGCCACAGCTCTGGTGAGCCTCCATGGATCTTTTGAAGAATCTGGAGGCTCCTGCTTGTACCCTTAGCATTAACCAAACTGTCCAAATGTGAGTCACCTCTGGAAAGAAGCTCTTTCTCTGAGAGTACATGGCAGTGGAAAAGTGGTGGTGATCTGTGGCTCTTGTTTGAGTTGTCTTTCTTTTAATAATAATAGTTCCTGCATGCTACTTATTACGTACCATTCTTTGTTTGTTTGTTGTTGTTGTTGTTGTTTTTAATTTTGTCTGTGCTGGCTCTTCATTGAGCATGAAGGCTTTCTCTAGTTGCCAGGCACAGGCTCCAGAGCTTGAGGGCTCAGTGGTTGCAGCTCACAGGCTTAGGTATGTGGGAACCAGTTCCCTGACCAGGAATCAAATTTGCGTCCCCTGCATTTGAAGGCAGAATCTTAACTGCTGGACCACCAGGGAAATCTCAGTATACCAGTCTTTAAATGTATTGATTCAGCATTTACAGTAGCTCTGAGATGGGTGTTGTCATTGTGTCCAATTTGTAGATGGGGAAACAGACATAGAACAGTAACTTGCCCAGGGTCACAGCCAGTAAGCGGTGGGGCTTGGATTTGAACCCAGGAGTTTTAGCTGCAGGGTACGTTTTTATACCTCCACACTGTTTAATTTTGATCTTTTCTATTGCACTCCTGTTGCCTAAGTGTTTGGAATACAGTGGGTGCTGGGGTCAGTAGTTTCGTGTCATTTCTAAGCACTCTAGTCTAATCGCCAACATATTTATATATATCTTCAGCTCAGGCATGTTATTAAGAAAAAACAAGACCATTTTAAGATGAAAAAATATTCCCTTACTATAAAGCCTGTTGTTGATATTAAAAGAAGCCCCATTCATTAGAAAGGATGTTACATACTTGTTTCCATCAAACATGAGAAATTTGCATGCAGAGCTTTACATAAAAGACTCCCTTGGAATTTTTTGATACGGTCATTTTTAGTTACAGGTCTCCTTATGGAATATGATGTTAACTGTCTTAACTAGTGATATTAATCCTGCGAGCAGCCAGTATTTTGACAGCCTGCTGTGTGCCAGTCATTTTGCACACTGACATGTAATATATAGCTTAATCTCTGCAACAGCCATACCCGGTAGATGCTGTTATGAATTCCTTTTCCAGAGTGGGAAGCTGAGGCACAGAGAGGTTTAGCAATTTGCCTATGGTCACAGGGCCAAGATTTGCACCCACACTGACTCCTGTGACCTACATTTTTAAAAAGTTGAAGGATAATTGTTTTATGGAATTTTGTTGTCTTCTGTTGAACATCAACATGAATCAGCCATAGGTATACATATATCACCTCCTACTTTTTTTTCTTAGCAGCTGTTTTTTAAAAAATCATTTATTTTTGGCTGTGCTGGGTCTTCGCTGCTGGCAGACTTTTCTCTAGTTGCGGGAAGAGGGGCTACTCTCTAGTTCTGGTGCATGGACTTCTCTTGTTGGCGAGCGTGGACTCTAGGCACACAGGCTCAGTAATGGGATTTTTCCAGACCAGGGATCAAACCTATGTCTCCTGCACTGGGAGGTGGTTTCTTTGCCACCGAGCCACCAGGGAAGCCCCTGGGTCCCACTCTTAACTGCCACACTCTTTTGCCAGTTAGAGTTTTCAGAGGGAGCCAAGTACAATTTGTGGACAGCTGATCCCTTACTAGGATTCAGAAGTTTTTAGATCTTGCAGCTCAGCCAGTTGTAAGTGAGGCAAAGAGGACCAGGCGGGAATTAAGTTTCCTAGAGTGGTGTACAGTGTAGACTTTGAAAGACAGCGAGGATGTGTGTCATTATTGTACCCTAGTGCCAGCCTCCACAGCTAACAAGGGCCTTGCAGATGGCCTCCAAGAGAGTAGTCCCCTTGTCAGGTGTGTATGTCCTTCATCATGGCTGCTGTCTGCTTTTGAGCCTGGAACCATGACTCTCTGGTTCACTGTGGTCCGCTACACCCTGCCACACATACACCTCCTGGCCAGACCCTCACCTAGTGCCTGGCACACAGTGGGGAGCCAGTAAGCCCTTGTGCAAATGAAAGTCTAGTGGATTCCAGAAATTTGTCTGACTCACCCCAGCCTGAGGAAGCCTCTCCTTCTGCCCTATACTCCCAGCTCTCTTGTCCCCAGCCTGCAGTTCAAATCCTTTTCCTTTATTTATACTCTAATGACCATCTGTGAACCCACTGCCCAGCCTAATAGCTAGAATATCAATAATAACCTCTGAACTTTCTACAGAGCGTTTCCTGCTTTTATTAAAAAAAAAAATAGCTTTACCATATTGATATATATACCTCGACATTATAGTGTTTAGTTTCAGTTGTCTTCAAGCTTCATGAAGAGCATTTGTTTAGTCACTAAGTCGTGTTTGACTCTGCAATCCCGTAGACTGTAGCACACAGGCCTCCCTGTCCTTCACTATCTCCCAGAGTTTGCTCAGACTCATGTCCATTGAGTCAGTGATGCCATCCAACCATCTCATCCTCTGTTGCCCCCTTCTCCTCCTGTCTTCAGTCTTTCCCAGCATCAGGGTCTTGTCTTTTATGAAAGACCAGATTTTTTCTTTTATGAACAGCATATTGTGCTGTATGTAGTCTTCATGACTGACTTTTTCATATAGGATGATGATACTAGGATCCATCCATGCTGATGTGAGTAGTTGTGGTCCATTGGGTTTTCATATCTGTCTAATATATCCCTAAGTGAATGAGCCAGAATTCACTTATACATTCTCCTATTGGTGAGCATTCAGTGTCCCAGTTTTTAGCTGTTATAAACAGTGCTGCAAAGAATCCTTCTGGTCCATGTCTCTTGATGTGTATGGGTACCTAGTTCTCTGGGGTGCATGCTGAGGGTCTAGGCACTTCTGACCCCATCATGCAGCTAGAACTTATTAAACTGGACTAAGCTCCCAAAGACAGTGACCCAAGATGGAAAGCCATCTTGGTGCCAGGCCCCACAGCACCCAAGGCTCTTGCTTGTTCCTTACCACTGCCTCTTTCCCCCAGATTCAACTGGCATGCTGGGCCGCATCGTCTTTGCCTGGTGGATGGGGTGAGTTTTTCTTCCTGATCCGCAGAGTCATGTCTGTCTCAGCCCTGGCTGTGTTTTCAGCTCCCCCTCTTTCCCACCCATCTCCAAGGGAGGGGAAATTTAGCAGGTACATCAGAGCTAATGAGTCTAATGAGTACCCGGTACAGGTGCCTTCCTGGGGTCACCAAGCAGTGAAGCCACAGAGCCACTGCCTTTAAGAGCACTGATTGGCCCCTCTGCTGCCCATCATGGGAAAAACAGAGAGAGCCAGGATGCTCTGAGCATCCTTTGCTGGTTTGTTCAAAGAGATGCCTGGGTGGGACAGTGCCCAGCTCAAAAGGAATGACCCTCCTGCAGTGTGGTGGCGTAGACATGTGGTTGAATTGTGGAGAGTGGGCTCGGGGAGGTCATCAGAATCACCATCTATCCAGAAGGGACTGAGGGCCTTGGGCTGCCTGCCTCCTCTTCCCATCAGTACTGGAGGACCTCAGGAATGGTTCAATATCTGCCATCAGTCGTGGTTGTGAGGTGCAGCAAGCTAGTGTATCTAAAGTGCCTAGCACGTGATCAGTGCTCAGCAAATGCCAGCTGCGATTACCAACCCAAACTGGGTCTCACCAGCTCTCTGTGTGTCCTCTCTAATCCTTCTAACAAGTGTGTAGAGTAGGATCGAATGTGTCCCTTGTCCAGATGTAAAGTATACCAGGTCACAGAGCTTGTAACTGGTGAGATGGGATTTGAACCTAAAGCCTATGCTTTTTTGAGGCGTCGGCGCCCCCGTCTTCTAGTCCTGCCTTCTTCATGTATTAGTTTCCTCAGGAGCTCCCCATGTGCGCCCCATGCCTTACCCAGGAATGCTCTCTTTCTGTCTAGAAGATTTCAAATCCAGGGTCAGTGTTAATGCTGTAAAGTCTGAGCTCGCCCGAGGGCTATAATGTCTCCTGCCACTGGGATCTTGGAGAAGGGGTCCCTGGGGGTTTGTACAAGGGTCCAGGGGTCGCTCCACCTGCAGAGGAGGGAACCGTCCATGGTGTCATGAAATAGAGATGTTCTAGGCTGGGTGTCAGAGCCTGGCTCTTTCTCTTGGCCATTCCATCCCCATTCTCCACGTGATAGAGGGAAGTTGTACCCCTCTCCAGGCTGGTTGTCTGTAACGCGCAGGGTAGCGTTTACGCTAAATGCAGTGCTTACAGAATGTGCGGGCTTCTTGCTGGGTACCCGCTGAAGCAGGAGGGAGAGAGGAGAGCAGAAAGCAGAGAAACCCAGCGATGGCCTTTCTCCCAGGAGGGCCAGCGGATGGGGAGCAGCCACGGGACAATCAGAGTTCCCTTCAGTGCCTCGTGGGTTAGTAAGGGGGACATGTGAGTGACTGCTGAATGTGAGTAACCACGGAAGGTCCTCTCTGCTGATGGTGGCATTTCAGGCAGCAGTGACAGGGTGTGGGGACAGAAGTCTGGTTGGGGTGTGGGTTCTTCTTCTGAGCCCTTTGGACCTTCCCAAGTCCTGATGGCCGCAATGCCCACAGGATGTGTTTTCCCCTTAAATCCAAATTGTTGACCAATGTCTTCTCCTCCATAGGAGCAAAATGGACTGTAATGCCAAGCAGTGGAGGTGAGAAGGGGCTGGAACTGAGGAGAGGGGAGTCTTCTAGCATGAAAGTCTCTGTCCTCTGACCCCTTATCCCTTCCCCAGGCTTTTTGCTGACATCCTCAACGACATCGCCATGTTCCTCGAGATAATGGCTCCCATCTTGCCCTTCTGTTTCACCATAACCGTCTGTATCAGCAACCTGGCCAAGGTACCCATCTTGGAGCACCCCTATACCCAAGATTCCTGCCCTGGTGGTGCTTTGTGGGGGCTCACTTGGAGCCCCGAGGGCAGCCCAGCCTGGGCCCTGTGTTCAAGGCACTTCTAGAAGAGTGAAAAAGTTCAGATGTTTCTTCTCAGACCTGGTGGTGTATTCTGATCCTCCTCTACAGCCAGATGCCCTCTAGAGTCTGAGATGGTCTAAGGTGGTTTCTGGAGCTGGAGGTGGGTGAGGGACCTCTGAGCAAGAGATAGAACAGGGGATCCATTGTCAACACCATGGGACCAACCCTCTAGCCACCTTTCATTCTTTTCATAAAATATTTAGAGTGCCTGCTGCATGTTTGGCACAGAATACAGGCCCTCCCATCTTTGAAAGAAAGCTACACATAATTAAATATTTATTGAATGATGGCTATAGGTATTCCAGATGAGAAGTATAGGGGCTGCAGGAGGATTCAGCAGGGACTCTGGCCTGCTCAGGGGATGTAGGAAGGTCTTCCCTGAGAGTGGGCCCTGAAGAATGAGTGTGAGCTGCAGGGTGAGCATTCTGGGCAGAAAGAGCATTGCAGGTCAAAGTCAGTGGCAAGACAGAGCACAGACCAGACAGCAGGGCTGCAGGGGCAAGTGGGGTGAATCTGGGCTCCTCCTCCCTGCCAGGCTGCTCATCCTGGTGGTTCCTTCAGGTTGGCCTCATCTGAAGACGGAAGCTGAGGCCCAGCCTGTCTTCCACAGAGTTAAGTACCAGGCGCAGAGTAAAGAGTCAGGAAGACACGTAATTGATCTCCCTGGCACTCCAGTGGTTAAGATTCCACACTTCCACCACAGGAGGCTTGGTGTTCGATCCCTAGTTAGGGAAGTTCTACATGACTTGTGGTGTGGCAAAAAAAAAAAAAAAAAACCTAAGATCTATCACAAAGCCCCAACCATCCCTTCAGAATCACGTGTGTTATTCCACATGGCAGGACTGACATTTAGGAGCCGACAGCTCTTCAAGGTGGAGGCCGCTGAGCTCCCCGGCCCAGGACTGAACCCTGTGAACACCTCGCCCCCTCGAGGGCAGGAAACCCCAGAGGAAAAATAGATTGTGACCTCTGCCGAAATACTGCATTGAGCTCTGCTCTGAGGGCCTCAGTCTCTCCATCTGTTAAATAAGGGAATCCAACAGGGCTGTGAGCTTCCCCCTCCTCCTTTCCCAGCCCTCTCCAGAGTTCCAGTCTCCAGTGACCAGCAGCACCTCCATCCCTCAGATGCAGCAACCAGAAGCCTGGCTGTCATCCATGCCTTCGCCTCCTCCCTGTCACCTGTCGCCCTCACCCAAGCCTGCATTCAAGACTGTATTTTCCCCTCTTAAATCTCTCCAGTCCTGTTATGACTGCATCCCCATGTCACCTGGTGGGTCCTTGTTGCTTAAAAAAAAGCACAGTACTTTCCCGAGGTCATCTCCCTGAATCTGTTCTCACCCTCTTCAGTCCTCAGAGCAACCCCATAGTCCTTATTAGAGTGGAAATCAAATCAGGTCACCGCCTTGCCTGTTGCTCTTGGTATAAAGACCTTAATGAGGCTTTTGCGGTTCTGTGTGATCAGGTCCCCACCCATCACTGCAGCCTCTGTTCATATCGCATTCCTCTTACCTTTGAACAGATGCTGACCGTGTCATCACTGTTTATTTGTTTACTGGTTTATTTGTTTATCTGATTCCTAAGTTTCAGGAGGTCAGCAGTTGTATCTGAAGTCTACCACAGCACCGAAATGCGTATCTGACATCTAAGAGATTTGACAAATGAGTGAAAGCCTTCAGTGGGCCTAGTCGATGAGCTCTCCCATCTCAGAGGGAGAGCCCTAGGTGGTCAGGGCCACGGTTGTGGGTTTTGAACTGGCCTGGAAGGCTTGGCTAGCCCTCGACTGGGGCAGGAAGAAAATGGAGTTAGTTCCAGGCAGGGAGAATGTAAGCGCCAAGTTGCAAGGCAGACTGGGCCTGGGAGCTCCGCCAGGGGAGGAGGCAGCTAAAGCAGACATTGGAGGCTGGGGAAGTTCTGGATTAAGAATGGCCTTCGGGTCTCCACCTTGGGGGAAGAAAGTGAGTTTTTTGGATCTGGGTCCACTGGGTGGCATGGCAGGCACACCTTTAGTTTTCTGCTGGAACAAGACAGGGGAGGTGGGCCTAGTGGAAATGCAGGGTGAGAATGGACAGCATTCAGGGTTTCAGTGTGGGGTGGCCTGAGGCCTGCACTTTTCAAACTGGTTTGAGCCATTTGTTTGTGCACCCCCAGAAACGCTTGTGTTGCCGCAGCTCACAGCCCCTCTGACTTTTACTCTCCCTTTCCCCACCCAGTGCCTCGTTGGCGTGGCTGGTGGGGCCACTCGGGCTGCAGTGACCATGCATCAAGCCCGGAGAAACAACATGGCCGACGTGTCAGCCAAGGATGGCAGCCAGGTGGGAGCTGGAATCCGAGGGAGGGGGCGGGGTGCAGGGAGGGAGTGGGCGGGGCATATGGGAGTGGGGGGCCGGGCACAGTGTGGGAACAGGAAGTGACGCAGCTAAGGGCTTTGTGGGAGCGATGGGAGACAGGTGGGAGGAAGCATCGATGAGTCTTTGGACAGGTCATCAGGTGCTAGGGCTCGGACTCTGTGGCAATAAGTCCAGGCCCTGCCCGCTGCCCCTGTGGCCAGGAGTGAGCCCCTGGCATGGACCTCTTCTTTAAGCAGAGCCTCACCCTGTGAGATACGTGTTCTGACCACGTGAGGCCCCACATGTTAAAGCTCCTGGCAAGTTAGAAAGTGAGGTGCCTAGAGTCACTGGCCTGAGGCTTCCGCTTGACAGTGTAGCAGGCCTTTCCCGCCCAGCCCCTCTCCTGACCAGAGGAGCCTGGAGTGGGGATGGGGACGTTCCTACAGCCAAACCCTTAAGGAATGGGATCTCTCTGTACTTCTGTGCTAAGTGCTTGTGTGAATCCTTTAACTCACCCCAAGCCTCTAAGATAGATACTATTACTGTCTCTGTTTTACAGATGTGGAAAGTGAGGCCCAGGGAGGTCACAAGTGTGACACAGTTTTGACACTGAAGCAGTTTAGAAATTTATTCTCGGGACTTCCCTGGTGGTCCAGTGGTTAAGACTCTGCATTATTACGGGGGGCGTGGGTTCGATCCCTGGTCAGGGAACTCAGCTTCCACATGCCCGTGGGGGTCGGGGGTGGAGGGAGTAGGGGGTGCATGGCAAAAAAAAAAAAAAAGAAACCTCTGTTCTCTCCAGTCCTACTTTCTGGCCATCTCTTGTGTTATTCTGTGAAATAGAACTTCATTTTTTAAAAAATTAAAATTCTTTTTAATATTAGTACAAGTTCTTTTTTTTGCCATGCTGTGCAGTGTTTAGGATCTTAGCTTAGTTCCCTGACCAGGAATTGAACCTGTGCCCCTTACATTGGGAGCAGTGTCTTAACCACTAGACCACCAGGGAAGTCCCAACACAGTTTAATATTTTTTAAGCATTAACTATGTGCCAAGTATTTCACTTGTCTGAACTCATGAAATCCTTATAATAGATTCATGCAGGGTGTCATTGTCGCTACTCTACAGCTGAGCCAAAAAAGACCCAGAAAGGTTGATTCTCTCTGGGTCCCTCTGGGCTTGTTTCTTCTCTCAAGAAATGGTTGAATGAGTTCTTCCCCATTGTCTCTTCCAAGGTTGTTAGGGAGTAAGTACACCAAGCCCTGCTCTTTAGGATCTCCCAGCCCCGTGCTTACTGTCTCGCCTGCTCTCTTTCTAACCTCCAGCCCCTTCCACCCCCAGGCCCATTTTCCAGGGCCCTGGGCTTCCTCAGTTCACAGAGGCGGTAGGGTCACTGCGGCACCTGAGACCGGTGCTCAGCTCGGGACCAGGCCCCTGCTTTCTGAAGCTGTTGCTTTGCTGCCCACTCCATGTGGCTGCTGGAGATGACTGTTCCCACCTCGGGGAGGGCCCTCTGTTCCTGAGCTCCCAAGGCCCCTGATTCCCAGTTTACACCCACAGCCCACCCCTGTGCACCAGGACCACCTATCCCAGGGACCCCCCATACTCAGGGACCCCAGTTCAGACTTCTCCTCTCTCCTGATGAGTCGGGGGTCATGGCCAGTCTTTTCCCCTAAGGTAGACTCAGTCAGGCCATCTNCGGTGCTCAGCTCGGGACCAGGCCCCTGCTTTCTGAAGCTGTTGCTTTGCTGCCCACTCCATGTGGCTGCTGGAGATGACTGTTCCCACCTCGGGGAGGGCCCTCTGTTCCTGAGCTCCCAAGGCCCCTGATTCCCAGTTTACACCCACAGCCCACCCCTGTGCACCAGGACCACCTATCCCAGGGACCCCCCATACTCAGGGACCCCAGTTCAGACTTCTCCTCTCTCCTGATGAGTCGGGGGTCATGGCCAGTCTTTTCCCCTAAGGTAGACTCAGTCAGGCCATCTTCGGCCATCAGTGGGGTCTGATAACATTGATTCTCCAGGGAAGTTGGGATTTTGTGCATTTCTTCCTAGGTGGTTCATTGACCCCTTTGCAGAAGTGTCTGCCTGTTACTGCATACCAAGGGGCTGGGGGGGATCGGCCTCTTTTTTTGTTGGCCACACCATGCAGCATGTAGATTCTTAGTTTCCTGATCAGGCATTGAACCCATGGCTCCTACAGTGTAAGTATGGAGTCCTAACTACTGGACCGCCAGGGAAGTCCCAGATCGGCCTTTTTAAACCAACAAATAAGGTCCTTCCACGCTGTGGATACTTACTTGCCTGAGTATAGGGCTACACAAGTGATGTTTGCAAAACAAAGAAATGTTCCACAGGCATTGCATCTAGCTGGACAGAGAAGCAGATGGTATCTCAAAAAATAGCTCACTCATCAAAAACATTAAAAATTTCCTAGGCAGGGAGTGTCTGGGGCAGGGAGAACTATGGTGAAGTGAAAGGCACTCAGGGATGTTCAGTCTGGCCTGGAGGGAAGCCCTGCAGCTCCCAACCCCTCTGCCATTTTCCAGGAGACTCTGGTAAACCTGGCAGGGCTCCTGGTCAGCCTCTTGATGCTGCCCCTGGTGTCTGATAGCCCCAGGTAAGCCGGAATCCAAGGCCGGGAGGAGGCACCCAGCTGGGCCTCTGCTCCCACAGATCAGCTCACTCTCTCGCCCCAGCTTAAGCCTCGGCTGTTTCTTCTTCCTCACTGCCCTGCACATCTACGCCAACTACCGAGCGGTCCGGGCCCTTGTCATAGAGACCTTGAATGAACAGCGGCTCTGGCTGGTCCTGAGGCACTTCCTTCAGCGGGGAGAGGTACTGGGCCCCACATCAGCCAATCAGATGGAGCCACTGTGGACAGGTGACTCAACCCCTTGGGCTCAAGTCTTATGTCTCCTAGCTCCTTCCTCTGCCCAGGCATCCTGACTGCAGCTTCCCACAGGTTTCTGGTCATCTGTGTCTCTATCCTTGGGGGCCCCCCTACACTGCGTGACGTCCAGGTGAGTGTCCCAATGTCTCCCACCCATCACTGCTGTCACCCTTCCTGCCATGTGCTCCTTGTTCTTTTTGTTTTTTAAATAATTTTATTTATTTTAGGCTGTGCTGGGTTTTTTGGTCATTGCTGCATGGGCTTTTCCCTAGTTGCAGAGAACAGGGGCTACTCTCTAGTTGCAGTGCAGGGGCTTCTCGTTGTGGTGGCTTCTCTTGTTGCAGAGCACAGACTCTAGGATTCGAGGGCGTCAGTTGTTGTGGCACTTGGGCTCAGCAGTTGCAATTCCCAGGCTCTAGAGCACAGGCTTAGCAGTTGTGGTGCACAGGCTTAGCTGCCCCGTGGCATGTGAGCTCTTCTTGGATCAGGGCGCGAACCCATGTCTCCTGCATTGGCAGGTGGATTCTTTACCACTGAGCCACCAGGGAAGCCTGTTCTCCTTGTTCTGATTATCACTGGCCTCCCCTGACCAAGCCCTACCTCTTTGGTTCTTCATTTCCATTGGCAGTTGAGGGGGCAGGGGTGTCACTGTGGGTGCTTGAGGGCAGTCGGTGTATAACATGACTATGTGGGATCTTAGTTCCCTGACCAGGGATTGAACCCACGCTCCTTGTAGTAGGAGCACTAGAGAAATCCCAGATCAGGCTTTCTGAACCACCAAATAAAGTAGTTCTACTCTGTGGATGTTTACTTGCCTGAGTGTAGGGCTACTCAAGTGACTCTTGTAAGACAAAGAAGACATGTTTGTTGATGTGTTTGTTGGATGCGGGAAGAAAGGAAGGGTTGATGCGGGGGAGGGTAACAGCTGAGGGGCGGATGGGAAAGAGGTGCAGGATAGTTTGGGTTAACGATTAGGTGGCTGTGCAGTGACTGGATGGTCACGCCTGCTTTGTCTTCTCCCCTGCCACCGACTGCACACTCTTGTTTCCTTCAGTGTCTCTGAGCTGCAGCAGCTGGTTGAGGGACACCAAGAACCCTACCTCCTTCGCTGGGACCAGTCACGAAGTAAGTGTGCCGTGTTCTCCCAGCTTCAAACTCACCCTCCTGGGCTCAGCCTCTCATTCCTCCAGCCCCTGGGCCCCAAGCTCTGGACACAAGCTGGACAGTTTGGAGTCTGCCTGTTGTCCTCAAGGGAGCTTGAAGCTGAGATTTAATCCATTTAAATTATATAGCTGCGTGCCCCTGTAAAGTTCCCTTGACCACTCTGTAAAGTGGAGCTAATAATACCTGCCTTATTATCTGCAGGGTTTTTGTGAGGATCAAAAAAGGCAATTATATAAAAGCACTTTTACATTGCAGCACACACAAATGAGATTGTGACTTTTGGTTCTCCCTGAGGAACCTCTTTCATCTCCTATTCAGGTCACCTCTTGAGGAAGCAGGCACTAAAGTTTAATGGTCTGCTGGTAGTGTGTTAAAAGATGCTTATTCTCACTAACTATTAAAGACATGCAAAATAAGCCCACCTCAGGGAGCTGCTTTGAAGTCTATCTGGGAAATTGGGCGTTTTAGCTTGGCCAGAGCACTGGGGAGCGACAGGAGATGAAGTTGGAAAGGAAAGGGTGGGAGCTGACCTTTCATGCCAGGCCAAGGCCTTTGGGCTAGACAGGGATGAAGCAGGCTAGTAGGCCTGAGAGAGTTTTGGAGTTGGCCCCTCCCTGGTACCAGTCTGTCCCTGGGTCTCTCCAGACCAGGTACAGGTTGTCCTGAGTCCGATGGCAGGACCTGAGGCCATTCTAAGGGCTGCCACTCACGGGCTGGTGCTTGGAGCCCTGCGGGGAGATGGACCCCTCCCAGAAGAGCTGGAGGAACTGAGGAGCCAAGTACAGGCAGGTAAATGCCTCGAAGTCCAGGCTTCTTCTGACCAAAGCAAGGTGGAGAGGGGAAAGAGCCTTTTTCTGCTTGGGACACCTGGGAGCTTCTGGTTCTTCACCCCTGTCCAGGTCCTGAGAAAGAGAGCTGGGTCGTTGTCAGGGAGACACATCAAGTGCTGGACAAGCTCTTCCCAAAGTTCTTGAAAGGTAACATCCTTCTGCTCCACGGCTCCTGGACCTACTCCCCAGAGGCCCTGCCTAGCCCCATCCCTACCCCTCTATCTGGGAGGTGGAAGACCTGGATTTCTCTCTGTGATCTCAAGTCTGGGTCTCAGTTTCCCAGTCTGCAGGTCAGGGAGGTTAGGACGGTCTGTGAGGTACTCAGTGTTGACAGACTATGGAAGCCCAGTTGGCACTGGAGAAGAGGAGTGGGGTGGTAGGTTTGGGGGGAGGGGGAAGGCTGACAGATTACTGATGATGATGATCTTTCATTTAGCCCCTACTCCATTCTAGCTCTTTTCCCTGTGCTGCTTAATGAATTCATACGGCAACCAGATGGGGTTTTAGCCTCATTTTATACCAGAGATCACCCCGCAGAGGCAAGGGGAGTCTGAGCAGGACACCCAGCCCGTGCTGCGCCTTACCCCTCTCCCCAGGGTTAGCCCAGAGTCTCCCCTGCAGCACCACCCCCTGCTCTCTCCCCAGGTCTACAGGATGCGGGCTGGAGCACTGAGAAGCACCAGCTAGAGGTGGATGAGTGGAGGGCCACGTGGGTCCTGTGCCCAGCAAAGAAGGTCTTGTGAGCAGCCCCACCGGAGGCCCAGGTCTCAGGACAGGGGCCTGGAACAAGGACACTCTGGCTGCAGCAGGACTAGGCAAGGCAGCTTTATTTGTTCTTAGGGGAACCACAGTGGCCAGCTGGCTGAGGCCCCACAGGGTGTGGCTACCAGTCAGATGGACTGGGCCCCAGGCAGAAACAAGGCAGAGAGTAGGGGTCCCTGGGCCTCCCCGATACTCTCTGGCCCTAGGCCCTTCTCACCACAGCTGGCTCCCCACGCCCACTCATCTCAAGGCTGTGACTCAGGGTATCCAACACAGTGAGCCTCAGGCATAAAAGCCCCAGAGGAACGTGGCCACGGCCATCATCAGCAGAGCATTGAGGTTGACCACGCGGGCCCAGCGTGGGTCCTCACTGATGTCCTCCAGCCGCCTGGCTGCGGCAGCCGTCTCCTCCTGGGTAGGGCGTGGGGGGCTGCCCGCCCCACCCCTGCTCACGCCACAGAACCAGAGCAGGCACTGCCGCAACAGGCCTGGCTTTGGGGTCGGGGGCGCTGGGAGAAGTTGAGGCCTGACAGTGAGTCTGAGGACACTCAGCTCCCACAGCTGCCCGGCCCCAACTCCCGGGGGCAGTGCCTTACCCTCCATCTCCACTGCGTGCTCAGGGCGCCCGTTCTGCACGGGGCCTGCGGTCGGACCTTCTAGCTCCTCAGCATCCAGGTCCTCCCTATCCTCCTTGCTGTGGCGGAGACTGAAAACCAGGCGGTGGAGCTGGGGAAGGAGGGAGCAGGGGCTGAGTGTGAGCAGGAGGTCTCCCGTCTACACCAGCACTCCCTCACGTCTCTCTGTCCAGCCTGCACAGCAGCCCGGGACCACCTTCCATGGCTGCCCTCAGGCTAAACCCAAGCTCCTCAACTAAGTGTTTAAAAACTCTTGGCCCTGCTCTGCCCTTGGCTTCATCACCCCCATGTCCCCCGTCTATTCTCAGTTCTAATACTTTAGTCTTCTAGTCCTGCCAACACGGTGTTCCTCCCTGTGGGTATTTGCTACCAGGGCTTCCTCTTGCTGCCTTTGCCCCTTCTGCACCTGTGGAGTCCTGCCCCTCCTTCTCGGCCCCCGCTCTTTTGTCCTGCTCCCCAGTCAGCTCTGCCCCGGGGCACCCACCTTCCCGCAGCACAAGACCAAGCCGTTTGCGGGCTTTTGGGGTAGTACTCGGTCCCTCCCGGCCACCACCGAGGCCAGAACTCTGGGGGGCTTTCACCTCCCCCATGATCTTCAGGCCACTTCTAAACCACCTCAAATAAACTTGATTTGAATGAAAACATTGTGCTTGCTTTGCAAGTAAAGCTTCACACTGGACTCCTTGGTCTGTCCTCACCAAACCTCCTTACAGACATTCAGGTCCTACCCACTGGCAGTCGTGGGAAGCAGACTGCAGCCTCAGGGTGGTGGGGGCCACACCCGCCCACGGGAGGCCTGCACTTACGTGCTTTCTCGGGATGGGCGGTGTGCACAGCGAGACCACGAGGGTGAGGAGGCCGGAGCAGACGAAGAGCAGGATGGCAAAGTAGAGGTAGTGGACGCGGCAGAGGAGCGCGGGGCACGCCGAGGGGCGCACGCAGCTGCCGGAGCCGAAGGAGAACTCGGGAACCAGGCGTGCCAGACCCATCAGCAGGCCGCCGATCAGTCCCCAGAAGGCGCCCTGCGGGGCCGGAGAGTGCATCAGCCTCCTCGGGCGTCCAGGTCCGGCCCCAGCGCCAGATGTGCACACACGCTCACCTTCTCGTTGACGCGGGGCACAAAGAGTGCCAACACGAAGACGGCCGACACCGGCGGCGCCAGGTAGCTGGAGACCGACTGGATGTAATCGAAGAGCTGCCCGCCCTGCGCCGCCTGCACCACGGGCAGCCAGGCCACCGACACGGCCACGATGAACACCACCCAGAGCCTGCGGTGGGCGGCCATCGGGAGGTTTCACCCAGGACTCGGTCTCCCCCTGTCCCTACTGCCCCAACCCCCGGGGCCGAATTGTGGGGCCAGAGTTGGAAAACCCAGGCCCACCGTCCTACTAGCAGCAGCTCGCGGTCGCCCGCGCGGGGGCGCAAGCGCGTGTAGATGTCCATGGTGAAGAGTGTGCTGCTGCTGTTGAAGATGGAGGCCAGCGAGGACATGAGCGCCGCCAGCATGACCGCCAGCATGAGTCCGCGCAGACCTGCGGGCGGACCGGAGCCGTGAGCCTGCGGTCGCGAGGGGGCGCCCGGAGGGTGCGAGCCGGGAGAGGGGTGATGCCTCGCACTGGCGCCTGTGGGCATGGGGGGCAACCCGGGGACCGCCCTCACCATTGGGCATGAGCTTCACGACGAGCCGCGGGTAGGCGATGTTGGAGCAGCCCACCTCGGTGCCGCACACGCGCTTACACACCTCGGGCACCACGCAGGCCACCTCGTCTGCGGGAAGGAGGGCACCACGTGGCTAGGGCGGGGCGGGGTCTGGAACTTCGATTCGCCGAAGAGGGGACCGGGAATCCCAGTGGAGAGATGGGATCCACAGGTGGGAGGCGGGACTGGGTGGCCCAAATCTTCGGACGGGAAAGGAAATGGAAGACGGGCACTTGTATCCTCCAAGGAGAAAGGGGCTGGATGGGGCTCAGGATTCGGGGGCGGGGCGGGGTTGCAGACATTACCCGGGTAAAGAACGCGGCTGATCATTCCCGGCATGACCATGAGGAACATGGGCATGAGCTTCAAGTAGCCGCACAGGATGCATCCCGCCTTTATGTGGGTGAGGTTTTTCCCAGCCAGGCAGCGCTGCACTATGACCTGCGACGAGGTGCTTTCAAACTACCTGCGTCCAGTCCCGGGTAATTCGCCGTCTCTCTGGCCTTGCCGCAAGTCGCCTCTCTAATCCGGGCCCCGCCGCTGGCCCCTCGAGGCGGACAATTCAGTTCCAAGAACAGACCTTGCCCCTTGGATCCGCCTCCATCTGGGTAGGTCTTTTTGGTAGGCCTCCCGCCTGCCCCCCACCCCGGACCACGCCTTCCACCTGGCTTCCCAGGCGGGTACAGGCTCCACCCATCTCAGCTCCGTACCCCCGCAGGTTCTATCCGGGCCTCTCATCCCGCCGCAGCACCGACCCCTCACCTGGTCGCTGCACCAGTACCAGCTGGACACGATAGTAAGCCCCAGAAGCAGCGCGGGCCATGGCAGGTCCCCCGTCACAGGGTCCCGAAGCAGGTGGTAGGAGTCCGGCCGGGGTCGATAGCAGGAGCTGGAGATGTTGCCCACGGCCGGGTCCTCGGATACCGTCAGGGACGTCACTGCCCGCAAGTATTTGTCGAAAAGCCCCGAATACCCTCCCACCTCGTGGAAGGCTGTGAGGGCAAGTCTGTCAGGGGACCCGGCCCCTGCGACAAGGCCCTCCCTCGGAGCACCCCGGCCCAGACGCGCGATGTTCCTGCTTCCGGGTAAAGACCTCTGCGAGCTGCGCCCTCCGCGCCCCTCCCCCATGGGCTGAGCCCGTACCGTAACCCATGAGGACGAAGGCCCCCGCGAGAATGACGAAGGTCTGCACAGTGTCCGTGTACATCAGCGCCGCCAGCCCTCCTGCAACCGGCCTGGGTCAGGGGGCACAGCCCAGACAGGCTGCCTCTAGTACATAGACTGTCTTTGCGGGAATTGGAAAAGGGTTCCCCCTTTCCAATTAATTTTCCTGGAGGGCAAATTTCAAAATGATGGCCCATTCTCCGAGCTCCTGCACTCCGGCGTCAGGAGGCAGGGCTGGGTGAGCACAGTGGGGCTGAGTTTGGGGCTTCACGGATGCCAGGTGCACCACGTGTAGGACCTCCACTACAGGCCCTCTCGTCTGTGTAACAGAAGGATGTGATCCTGTAAACTCTAATTCCCAGTTCCATCCCATCCCGACAGCCGGCCTTGGCGCCAGGCCCCGCCCACTCTGGGCCTGCGTCGGGGCTCAGACCCTAACCCGGGCTTCCTAGGCCAGCACTGGGATTGGTGAGCTATCCTGGAGTCTGGCCAAGTCCACTCTCCCCTCCCAGACGTTAATAAAAACTTAATTCTTCCTTGTTGTCCAGGCCCAAGAGGGGCTCCGAGCTAAGAACTTCCGGACCAATCCAAGTAACGTGGGGGCGGAAGGAGGGGGAGGGAGGGGGAGGCGGTAGAGGATTGAGTTGGGGGAGGTGTAGTTTGCTTTCCAAAGATTTAGATCCAAATGGGAACCCACTCCAGTGTTCTTGTCTGGAGAATCCCAGGGACCGGGGAGCCTGGTAGGCTGCCATCTATGGGGTCGCACAGAGTCGGACACGACTGAAGTGACTTAGCAGCAGCAGCTCACATCACACTTAACTTCTCCAGCCCTCTACCTTTGTTGACTCCTCTAAGCCCGGCCCACACTCCACATCCCTAGCACGGTTCTCTTCCCTAAGCCCCGCCTACAGTCCACGCCCCTAGCACGGCTCCCTTCCCTAAGACCCCGCCCCCGTCACCTGTCACAGTGTAGATCATGGTGATGCCCAGGAGCGCTATGACAGAGGCATAGATGTTCCAGCCCAGAGCCTGTTGAATGAATACTGCCCCGGAGAACATGTCCACCTTAGGGGACGGAGCAAGCGCGCAGGTCAGGATCCAGGGGCCAGGGTGGGGACCCAGGTCCACCTCCTGCCCAGAATCAAGACCCAAAACTTTTGGGTCACTTTTGGGCCAAACTTTTGGCCACACTTCAAAAACGCCCTCATTTTTTGATGCCTCCCACTATGGCTGTAGCCTCAGAAACCGATTCCTTCCAGGCCCTGCCTCCATTACGGTTGTTACAGCGATTGTTCCTCAGCTGCGCCCCCTCGGGGCTTTCTAGAGACCTCCACTGGGTGGTCCCACCCGTCCAGGGTCCCGTTCCGCCCACCACGCGAGCTTACCGAAATCTTGGTGAAGATGTACAGGAAAAGCGAGAGCACGGACAAGTAGAGGCGGATACGGTGGCCGCCAAAGCGCTTGCGCAGGTACTGCGGCATGGTGATGACGCCCGCAGTCAGGTACACCGGCACGAAGAGCCAGCCAAGTAGCAGGACCACGAACAGCGCCTGCGGGCACAGCGCGACATCAGAGGGTGACTCACCGCCCGAGACCCTGCTCTGAGCCCGTCCTCGCCCCCAAGGGGTCTGAAGAACCTTCCTCTCTTGGGGAACATGCTACTCCAAGACAAGGTCGCACCACGGCCCAGAGGACACAAATGCAGTCGATGACCTTGGGCTCCGGGCCTTCTGGACAAGCTCTTGATAGTTAGCTGGGCCCTTAACTACAGCCCTTCCTGCCTTCCCAGGCCATGACCCCTGGCCATCTCTCCCAAGATGACCCTAGACTCCTCTTCCTCCCACCCCCAGCACCTGAATCCAAGTACAGACCCTTCAGCCCAACCCCAGCCTCTGCCTCCCCTGTCCTCTCCACCCACCCAAACCTTCTGTCCTTCAAGACTCAGCTCAGAGGCCTCCTCCTCCGAGAAGCCCTGAGCTCAAAGCCCCGATCTTTCCAAGTCTCCGAGGCAAGCCTCAGTCCCAGAGCTTCCTCTCCTGCCTTTTTCTGCGAGGGGCTTTCATTTGGCTTAAAGATGCTCACAGGCCACCACTTCGGAGAGCGTCAGAAGAAGCACTGTACCAACTTTGACTGTTCACCCCATTTCAGAGAGGAGTAAATTGAGGCCAATGAGGGTGTGGCTGGTTTAGGTTCACATAATAGCGAATCAAACCACTTGCCATATCCCGGTATTGAACACTATTATTTGTGTGATCAGTTTTATTTACAGCCATACTACGATCAACTTTGTTATAACAACACTGCTTACTCACAGATTCATTCCTATGAATTCAAGCATCTTACCCTCAGTGCTGATATGATCAGCTAATACACCTCCTCTAGACCTACCCTTGCCCTGATCCTGGGATCTCCCACCTGCCTCTGCCTCCAAGCTGGCTGCCTGAGCATCACTTGAAGCCTCCTAGCCTCACAGCACAGTTGGGAAGTCCCAACTCTGGTCTCACACCTCCACCTGGAGCCTCTCCAGGTGTGACCCTTCCATGTGTGACCCTTCCAGGTGTTCCCGGGGTCGGGGGGAGGTTACTGGCCGAAAGGAGGGACTCACATTCCACTCAAATCCAGCCACCGCCAGGCCGCTCGCCGCACCGGTCCCTGCCAGGCCCACGAAGTGGCCACTGCCGATGTTGCTGGCAAAGAGAGAGGCCCCGACCTGGGTGGCCGGAGGTGGGGGTGAGCCAGGCTGTTTCTCCAGGCCTCCTCCCGCTCCACAGCCCCGCCTCTCTCACCGGCCACCACACCATGTTCCGTCCCGCCAGGAAGTAGCCGCCGACGGTGCCTCTGTTGGTTCTGCACATGGACTGGGGGTTGGGAGTGGGGAGAGGCCTGGGTTCGGGGCACATCTTTGGACCTCATTAGCCTCCTCAACACATTCCTCAGCCTTGTTCCAGGCTGAATATTAACCAGCGTGTGGCTCCCCTGATGATCCCCCCTCACTCCACCCCCAGCCTCCTCCCAAGACACAGATCCACCCAGGCCCTAACCCAGCATCCAGCTCCCCAAGCCCGAGTGTGGCTAGATGGGGCCTGACTTTCCTGTGGGCCCTGGATATGGGTTTCTGCTCAGCCACTTGTTGTGTAGACAGGGGAACAGAGACCTCATTTAGAATGCTGTCCCAATGAAAAGCCACTGACCCCTTAAAACTAGTCCAGCCCCAAAGGGGCAGACAAGGCATGAATGAGTGTGAGCTGGGCTGCCCTGAAACTATCCAAAGAAGAATTACTTGTCCCACACCGGGTTTCTCCTCAAAGATCCACGCATCCTTCCCCTACCACACACAGGGCTCCCTGAGACATCCCCCCAAGGCTCCAGAAGTGGGGCCCTAGCAGCATCTTCCAGCTTCTCACCCACAAGCCGACACCAATGACCAGCAGGAAATAAGCAGCGATGACTAGGATGTCAGCAGGATTGTCAATTAGAGCCTTCTGTTCCCCCAGCACTGGTGCTGAGCCTGCCTCTGTGTGCTCCTCCATTCTGCCCACGATCTGCCCCTCAGGGCACTAGCCCCTGGATTCCCCTCTGGGAAGGATTAATGGTTACCCTGGGGGCAGTGAGCCGACAAGTTCCCCGGCTCCCCGGCTTTGTTTAGCTGAATCAGGCCTCATAGAGGCTGAAGGCTGTGGTCCTGGGGAGCTGGACACTTTCAAATTCAAGGGTATTCCCCTTCCTGGGCCTTAGCCCCTGCCAATTCTCCAGAGACTTGGGCTCAAAATGACTTCTTTCACTGGCTAAAAATGCCTATCCTTCAGCTTTGACTTAGGGAACCTGGCTGACCTAGCCCTCAGTTCAAACTAATTCAGAGAATCATTTTCTATTTTAAAAAATTGATTTAAAATTTTATTTATTTATTTTGAGCTGTGTTGGGTCTTCGTTGCTGTGCAGGCTTTTCTCTAGTTGCAGCAAGCAAGGGCTATTCTTTGTTGTGGTGCGCAGGCTTCTTGAGATGGCTTCTCTTGTTGCAGAGCATGGGATCCAGGGTATTTGAGCTTTGGTAGCTGCGGTGTGTGGGCTCACTAATTGCAGCTCCCAGGCTCTAGAGTGCAGGCTCAGTAATGGTGGCGCACAGGCTTAGTTGCTCCATGGCATGTGGGATCTTCCTGGACCAGGGATCGAACCTATGTCTCCTGCATTGGCAGGCAGATTCTTTACCACTGAGCCTTTTTCTTTCTTTTTGAAATATTTATTCTTTTGGTTGTGTCGTGGGATCTTCGATTTTCCTTGCAGCATGTAGGATCTTCAGTTACAGCATTTGGGATCTAGTTCCTTGACCAGGGATCAAACCCGAGCCCCGAGTCCTGCCTCACTGGACTGTGAGGTAAGTCCCAAGGACTTATTTTCAGACTCAAATCTGACAGTGTCACTCCCCTGCTCAGGAAACCTCCAGAGCTCTCCATCACATCCGGGAGGAGGCAGGAGCCTCTTATCCAGAGGTTTAAGGCCTGCCATGCCCCAATCCCTGCCCACCCTTCTTCTCGCTCCTCCACATCAAACCCAGAATGAAATCACATTTCCTTCCCATGCCCTTGCCCTTCTCAGCCCCTGGATTCTCATACCCTCTGAACTTTCCTATAAACTGTGCCTTCTATCTGGAACACCCCCCTGCCTCCCAAATGGCCAGTCCCTACTCAGCCTTCAGTGCTCAGCCCATGGCATCTCTTCGGGAAAGACTTCTCTGACTTTCCTGACACAGTTCTGAGCACATTGAGNCCTTTTTCTTTCTTTTTGAAATATTTATTCTTTTGGTTGTGTCGTGGGATCTTCGATTTTCCTTGCAGCATGTAGGATCTTCAGTTACAGCATTTGGGATCTAGTTCCTTGACCAGGGATCAAACCCGAGCCCCGAGTCCTGCCTCACTGGACTGTGAGGTAAGTCCCAAGGACTTATTTTCAGACTCAAATCTGACAGTGTCACTCCCCTGCTCAGGAAACCTCCAGAGCTCTCCATCACATCCGGGAGGAGGCAGGAGCCTCTTATCCAGAGGTTTAAGGCCTGCCATGCCCCAATCCCTGCCCACCCTTCTTCTCGCTCCTCCACATCAAACCCAGAATGAAATCACATTTCCTTCCCATGCCCTTGCCCTTCTCAGCCCCTGGATTCTCATACCCTCTGAACTTTCCTATAAACTGTGCCTTCTATCTGGAACACCCCCCTGCCTCCCAAATGGCCAGTCCCTACTCAGCCTTCAGTGCTCAGCCCATGGCATCTCTTCGGGAAAGACTTCTCTGACTTTCCTGACACAGTTCTGAGCACATTGAGTGGACCTTGCCTGGATCCAGATCTGTCTCCCCAATAGACCAGCGACTCCCTCAAGAGCAAGAGATGATCAGATTCATTCCTGGAATCCCATTGCTCAGCACAGGGCTGGACGCGAGAAGGGAATGGCTTGATAAATAGATAACCGCTGCTCTATCTTTCTAGAAGAACTGACCAGACTTGGGTGTCTGATTATGGTAGTAGGATTCATGGTGGAAATGAGAACAGAGAATAACATTTTAGGGGAAGGTGATGAGTTGTTTAAGGAATGCCTTCATTATGGTCCCTTCAAAAACAGACTCTAAGATGAGAACTGGGGTGCAAGAACTGTATTGGGGAGCTGATCGCAGTCAGGGCTGTGAAGGAATGAGGAAGAGAGACAAAGAAAAGAGAAAAGCCAGTAAACGGTGTGTTGATGAAAAGCTTACCACTGTGGGACTTCCCTGGGGTTCAGTGGCCAAGACTCTGAGCTCCCAGTGCAGAGGATCTGGTTTCGATTCCTGGTCAGGGAACTAGATCCCACATGCCACAACTAAGACCCAGTGCAACCAAATAAATAATTAATAAAATATTTTAAGAAGTTACCACTTTGACAATCCCCGTGGGGACCCTCTGAGACACTATGTGGAACTCATCTCAGAATTGACCCCCAGGAACCACAGAGCTGGGAGAGTCATTCACCATTCCCTATCTCTAACTGGCTGGAGGCTCTGAGGTTAGAGTCCCACCCATCCACCCAGGCCCTCCCTCCTCCAGACAGGAACTCAGGAAGCATCTGGTGACATTGAGGGTCTGGGAGGTATCTGCATATGACTTCCCAGATGGGCCAGGTGGATACAGGCAGGGCACCCACAGCATCTGCTTCAGCAGGTGATGAATTTGAAGTATCTGGCCAAGTGGTCCAGTGGGTAAGAATCCACCTTGCAAAGCAGAGGACTCAGGTTCCATTCCTGGTCAAGATCCCACCTGGTTGGGTGGCATAAGATCCCATATGCCATGGGACAACAAAGCCCGAGCACCACAACTAGAGAGAAGCTCATGTGCCACAACCAAGGCCCGACACAGCCAAATCAAATAATTTTTTAAAATGAAGGGTCAGGAAGAAATCTAGGGGCAAGTATCAGAGAACACATTGGGGATGTAGGCACTTAAAATCAGATTTCTGTGGCTTCCCTGGTGGCTCAGCGGTAAAGAATCCACCGGCAATGCAGGAGCTGCTGGAGACGTGAGTTCAGTCCCTAGGTAGGGAAGATCCCCTGGAGGAGGGCATGGCAACTCACGCCAGTATTCTTGCCAGGAGAATCCCATGGACAGAGGAGCCTGGAAGGCTACAGTCCATGGGGTTGTAGAGAATCACAGACTGAAGTGACTGAGCATGCTCACACCTGCCCTCATCAGAGCCTGCAGAGCGCTGTGGGACGTGGCACCTTGTTCCTCTTTGACCACATCTCCTATGACTCTCCCCTGCTCGCTCTAATCAACCACACTGGCCTTCTTTCCTTTCTTCCAACACACCAAGCTCGTTACTACCTCCTGGCCTTTGCACTTGCTCTTTCCTCTGCCTGGGGTGCTCTCCTCAGGCTCTCTGCTCAACCTTCAGAGTCTCAACGTAGATGTTACATATTCACAGAGGCCTTCTCTGATGCTCTGGTTCGTGTACCTCCTTCCCCACCTTGTCTTAGTTCTCTATTTTTTTCCTTCTCACCTTTCCTCCTTCCCTTCCTTCTTCATTCCTTCTTTCATTAGCAAACATTTTTCAAGCACTTACTACCTGCTAGCCAGAAAAACATCTATTCCTGCTTTGTTGACTATGCCAAAGCCTTTGACTGTGTGGATCACAATAAACTGTGGAAAATTCTGAAAGANTCACTGACTCGATGGACGTGAGTCTGAGTGAACTCCAGGAGTTGGTGATGGACAGGGAGGCCTGGCGTGCTGCAGTACATGGGGTTGCAAAGTCAGACATGACTGAGTGACTGAACTGAACTGAGACAGCAACTTGGACACTGGACAGATAACAGCAAAACAAAGCTTGCCTTCATTTCAGAAATAAAGCATGGGACTTCCCTGGTGGCTCAGTGCTTGAGAATCCACCTTCCAAGGCAGGAGACAAGGATTCCATTCCCTGGTCGGGTAACTAAGAGCCCACATGCCTAGGAGGACCTAAGCCTACTTGCTGCAACTACAGAGGCCAGTAAAAAAATAAATAAATGAACACGCAACAAATACCTGTTTGCATTTGTGATTAGTGAGGGACTAGGGAGGTGCTATGGGTGGAAACTAGGGAAAAGAATCAGCTTTACCTAGGCCGTCAGGGGAGTTTCTGTACTTTATCACAATTGTCATTGCAGTTTTGTTTCTTTTTCTCCCCCCCATCTGTCTCTCCTACGAGACCAGGAGTCCAAGGAACATGTTTCTCAGCACCCAGCATGGACCCTAGCACAATACGTAGTCAATGAACTCTTGGGAAATGAATGGCTCAAGACTAGGAGGCAGTTACAACCTGAGGGATGGACAGCACTTTCCAGGGAGGATTTGTGAAAGAGGAAGAGCCAGAGGCTTAGGAAGATCCAGGAGGGGAGCTTCAAAGAGGAAAGAATCTGGGGGAGGTGGTTTGCCCAAAGCCAAGGCAGAGAACCTCACCTTTGGCTCTTGCCCACACCACAGCTGTTCTCCTTGGCTGATGGAGAAGAAGAACTCCTGGAAGAGCTGGAAGGGCCTTTGAGGGGGGATCCATTGTTTCCAGCCTCAAAGGTCCCTGTAGTTAGAGCAGGAATCTAGGCCCCCTTCCTAGGGAACTGCAGGGTCTAAGATACTGGGCTTAGAAAGACCGCTGGGGTTTGGGGATTCAGATGCAGCCTGAACCTCCCCGCACCTAAGAACCCCTGGTCTCACCCTTCTCTGCAGGGGCTTGGCTCGTGTGTCACCTCCTCCAGGAAGCCCTCCTTGACTTCCAAGCTGAGTTAGAAGCCTCTTTCTAGTTCATACAGCTCCCAGTTTCCCTCAGTCAGTGCCCTGACCACCCTAAGTGCCATCTTCTGCCTAAAGCAGATGTTCTAAGTCAATACTAGTATGAGAGAAGCTGAAATTTAATGCTCAGATCCAAAAGGTGGGAATAAATTGGCATTTTCAAATGGAGCAGATCCATCTCTGAGGATCTTTTAAGGAAGGGGGTGGGACTGCCTTGGTGGCTACGTGGTTAAAACGGCACTTCCAATGCAGGGGGTGCAAGTTCGATCCCTGGTGGGGGAGCTAAGATCCCACATGCCGCGCAGTGTGGCCAAAAAGTTAAAAAAAAAATTTAATTATTAAAGGTGGGGAGAAATCTGGAGACCAGACAGGTGGCAAGGGTGGAGGGAGTGGGTACAGATTAAGTGCTTATTTCAAGAATATAAGGAACTGAAGGGTGGGGGATTGGGGACAGGAAGGTTTGATGGGGCTCCGCTTTAATTCCCATCCGGGCTGGCGGGCCGCCATCTATACAATCCTGCGCACGTGGCCGACCTTTCCAGCCTCAGGCTCGCCTGAAGGGCTGAGGCTGCAGGTCCGGCTACCGCCGCAACGCGGCCAGAGCAGTACAAGGGGCGGGGCGTCGCGACTAGAGCCACTCCCGCGCAGAGACACAGCACTGATGTGACGTGGAATGTGTGTTTATGTAGGTAAAAAAAAGTGCACAGAACAGTGAGGGGCGGGGGAGAGGGACGTCTTGGCCTGGCCTTGGATTCGTGAGAACTGCAAGGGCTCTCCTCCAGTCGGGGGGCTCCCTCAAGACTGGGAACAAAGTGAAGGGCTCACGTGGGATCGGTCAGTGTACGGACCCACTTCGGGAGGCGCGTGGCCTTAAGCGTTCACGGAGCCTTTTCTGAACTCGCCCACAGAGAACGTACAGTACCTTTGGGGCCAGTCCCTCCAGTGGGGTGAGGCCTCAAGAAGCCGGGCTGGTGGTGCCCGAGGCTCCAACAGCAAGGCCTTGGGGTCTGGAAAGCCAGGTTTTTTGAGGTGGGGGGAAGGGCGAGGTCTTTGGGACTGCTCTCTCCCGGAGGGGCGAGCCCGGCAAGCGATCAGCCGAAGAGCTTGAGGAAGCAGGGCTGGCAGTAGGGCTTGCCCGCGCGCTCCTGAAAGGAGCCCTTGGTGAGCGGGCGCAGGCAGAAGGTGCAGGTGAAGTGGTCCGGATGGAAGCGGCGGCCCAGGGCCGACACGCATCGGCCGGTCACCGGGAGGCCACAAGTGGCGCACAGAGACCCGCGCCGCGCGTGGAAATGGTTCTCGCACAGCGGGCGGCCCTCGTGCTCGAAAAAGCTGCCTCCCGAGAAGGGCGCGAAACATTCCTGAGGAAAGGCAACCACGAAAGGATGGATCAGGGCCAACCTCCAGACCAAATAACCCTCTTTTGGAGCTGAATAACCCCCAGAGACTCCTGCAGCCCCTCGCACCTCCAGCAAGCGTGAAGCCCCGCCTCCCCGGGACCTGCTCCGAATATTAACCCCGCCCCGACTCCTAGTCCCGCCTCCACTAGCCCCTCCCTCCAAGGTCCCGCCCCCCACAGTCAGTACCCGGCAGACGAAACAGTCCGGATGCCAGAGCGCACTGAGCGCCGAGATGTAGTTGTCCAGAATGGGGCCTTGGCAACCCTGGCAGCGCGGTGCGAACAGCTGTAGGAAGTCCCGGCGGCAGTAGGGGCGGCCCTCCCGCTCGTGGAAACCTAGGAGCGAGAACAGAGTAAGGAGGAAGGAGAAAGGTGCGAGGTGGCCCCAGGAGCCCACAAAGATCTGAGACTGGGGGGCCGGAAGCGGCGCAGTGAGCGGACGCAGTCGGTGGAGAGGGACAGGGTCTGGGTTGGGGGCAGAGCGGGAGCGAGTGGGATGGGCGTCCGTGGATGGGATAGGCCGCGTCCAGGAGAGAGCAGGAGAAAATTTAGGCCCCCGAGGATTTCGGAAGTCCTAGTGGGCGGGCCCAAAGGGAGCAGGGCGGGATGTGGAGCAGACTCGCGGCTTTCAAGATGGGAGTCAAGCTCTCACCCTCATCTCCGAAGGGCTCCCCGCAACTAACGCAGCAGAAATGCTCCGGGTGCCAGTGGGTGCCCAAGGCAGTAACCATCTTCTGCGGGGAACGAAAGGGAACACTCAGCGTGCCCCCCCCTTTCCTCTCCCCTCCCTCTTCCACCCTGAACCTAAATGAGTGGCTTGAAGTATGAATTGAAGCTGCAGGAGACCTAAGCAGAAACTTGGGAAACAAAGAGCGCGGAGTCGAAAGAGCTGCGGAAGAGAATCCTGGAAGTGCCTGGGGTGGGGATGGGAATCGTTGTAAGTGGATGAGGCTCATCCCACAGGCTCCTTGGGTGAAACAGAGGCGGGACTTGTGGTCCAGGCGGGGCTCACGTGTCGGATGGGTTGATTGCAGAGGCCACATCGCGGAGAGAAGCGCTCGAAGTAGCACTCAGGACAGAAGGGAGCTCCATCCTTCTCAAAGAAGCTGCTGCNAGTGGATGAGGCTCATCCCACAGGCTCCTTGGGTGAAACAGAGGCGGGACTTGTGGTCCAGGCGGGGCTCACGTGTCGGATGGGTTGATTGCAGAGGCCACATCGCGGAGAGAAGCGCTCGAAGTAGCACTCAGGACAGAAGGGAGCTCCATCCTTCTCAAAGAAGCTGCTGCCTCCCAGGGCGGTGGAACAGCCACCGCAAACGAAGTGCTCAGGGTGCCAAGCACGGCCAAGCGCCGTCACCACCTGCGAGTTGGGGGTTGAGGCGGGGGTCAGAGTGGCCCTGGGGCTGCCAGATGCCCAGTGAGCCAAGGTTTACGTGGCACTTTTCACATCTTATCTCTGAGAAGTCAGGATGAAGTATCGAATATCCAAGTAACTCAATCTCAAAGCGATGGAGATTTAAGCTGGCTTCCAGCACAGTACCTAGGGCCCACCATACTTTTTGTAGGCCACAAAAATGTTGTAATTTCTTTTAAAATTAGAAGAAAAAAATAGCTAGAAGAAAATGACTAAATATATAATATTAATGTATTCATCTTCACTCCAGCTGTCATAAAATGCAATTTATATATTTTTTAATGGAGGAAGGGGCCCATGAAGGTGAAACTGCTTAGAAAATTCATAATGTCACTCTGCTCTGCTGAGATTGGAAATTCTCACCAAAATGGATGGCAGTAGGGCACTTTATCTAGCAGGAGGATATATGTCAACCACTGGGCACAGTTGCCCATAACATCTGCTCAGTCAATAAGCCCAGAACTGGAGCTCCCAAACCAGACTGGTGGAGGAGAAAGTCTTTGTGGGTCCTGAAGAGATGATGGGTGGAGCCAATGAGGCTATTGTGAAGATTAAATGAGAGCAGGGACTTCCCCGGTGGTGTAGTGGATAAGAATCCACCTGCCAATGTAGGGGATACAGGTTTGATCCCTGCTCCAGGAAGATCCCACATACCTCAGAGCAACTAAGCCTGAGCACCACAACGACTGAGCACTTGCTGTAAAGCCCATAAGCCTCAACTACTGAGCCCATGGGCTGCAACTACTGCATTTCTTGTGCCTAGAGCCTGTGCTCTGCAACAAGAGAAGCCACCTCAATAAGAAGCCTGCACCCCACAATTAGGCCTGCACCCCACAATTAGACAGTAGCCTGAATCTCTGCAAGGAGAGAAAGCCCACGCACAGCAATGAAGACCTAGTGCAACCAGAAATGAAATAAATTGATTAATTTAAAAAGTTACATAGGGGTTTGTAAAGGAGCTAGCATAGTGTCTGGCACACNAGTAGCCTGAATCTCTGCAAGGAGAGAAAGCCCACGCACAGCAATGAAGACCTAGTGCAACCAGAAATGAAATAAATTGATTAATTTAAAAAGTTACATAGGGGTTTGTAAAGGAGCTAGCATAGTGTCTGGCACACAGTAGGACTAGAATAAATAAAACCTGGGTTGGAATTCTTACTCTGCCACTCACTTGCTATCTGACTCGCAGCTTCAATTTCTTCATCCGCAAAATATGAATAACAATAATACCCACTGGCTCTCAGTGAAATGAGTCTATAGGTCTCTGCGCTTCCCAGGTGGTGCTAGTGGTAAAAAACTTGTCCGCCAAAGTAGGAGATATAAGAGATGCAGGTTTGATTCCTGGGTGGGGAAGATCCCCTGGAGGAGGGCATGGCAACCCACTCCAGTACACTTGCTTGGAGAATCCCATAGACAGAGGAGCCTAGTGCGCTACAGTCCACAGGATCGCAAAGAGTTGTACATGACTGAAGTGACTTGGCACACATGGGTCTCTACCCCCTTACTGGCAGAGCTTCACTTACTTGCCCAGCAATGGGTTTATTGCAGGAGCCACAGAGNGAATCCCATAGACAGAGGAGCCTAGTGCGCTACAGTCCACAGGATCGCAAAGAGTTGTACATGACTGAAGTGACTTGGCACACATGGGTCTCTACCCCCTTACTGGCAGAGCTTCACTTACTTGCCCAGCAATGGGTTTATTGCAGGAGCCACAGAGGCCCTTGGCCTGGGTGGGAACACCACGGCGGCTGAGGTCAGACTGAAGCAGCCCCAGCATGGTGTCCAGGCTGCCTTTGCTGGTGGGCCCTGGTGGGGAGGAGGCGTCCTCACTCATGGAGCTTGGCACTGGTGGTGGGGTGGGCCCTGAGGCTGGAAGCTGCAGTTGTGAGGACAGGAGAGTTGAGTCAGCAAGGCAGCATGTGTGAGAAGGTCTCAGATGGGTTGAGAGCCATAAATCCACAGTGGTCCACCCCGCACTCCCTGAGTGACTCACATGGTTCTGGACACGGAAGTCAGAGAGTGAAGCCATCAGTCTATCTAGCTCTAGGGTGGCTGAGGTGGCTGAAGGCTTTGGGAGAACAGGGGAGGGGCTGGGAGGGCTGTGAAGAACACAACTTGTGTCAGCTCAGAGTCTCAGGGTAACACTTCCTCCAGTAACTCCAGCATCCAGAACTGACCACCTCTTTCCCAACCCTGCCGGCTATGCCAGACTCACGGGCTGGGCCTTTTCTTGTCCTCAGACTGGTCCTCCTTCTGCTCCCCTGCTGTCTCCTTGCTAGATGGGAACTGAGACATTATTTCATCTGCAGAGAGGAGAGAAGGGCACTGGGCATGGGGCCATGTGCTAGCCTCCTTCCCAGTTAAGGCTCGCATCCCTTTAGCTGCTACCCTGGGAAGTCTACGGGCTTCCTTAGTGACTTGGACAGTAAAGAATCCATCTGCAAGGCAGAAGACCCTGGTTCAATCCTTGGGTCAGGAATATCCCCTGGAGAAGGGAATGGCTACCCCTCTTAGTCTCTGCCCAGCCCTGCCCTGCCCCCCATTCCATCAAGGCCTGTCCCAGTAACCCTGGTACCTGTTATGTTGAACTGAGTAGCGTTAAGTTCCTGAAGCAACCTGTCTAGCTCACAGAGCCCCGTGCCCAAGACACCGCAGGAAGAGGAGAATGGAGGGGTGGCAGGGGCTGCAGGCTTCGGGGACCGAGGCTTGCATACCGTGCTGGGAAAGAGGGTGGGAGCTTGGGTTCAGGGATGGAGAATACAAGCCTGAGTCTCAATTGGCCACCCCATCCCCTCATCCCCAGTCTTCTCACCTGTACAGATGGTCTTTGTCCCCAGAGGCTCCTGAAGATTCCCCAGGCCCCATCTATAGAGAAGGACGTATGTGTGGGATGATACGCCTGTACTCTGCCCTACTCAGGCCCGGGTTTCCTTTCCTCTCACCAAACCTGGCCCGAGTGATTGTCCCTCTCCCCAGCATCTGAGCTCACCTGTGTCAGAGGAGACGTGAGGGGCTCTGGGGGCCGCTCTTTTAGAGCTCCTGACCTTGGCATGTGTGAGGTTGTGGTCTCCAGGTCAGAGAGCAGGGCATCTGCAGGGAGAGGCCGTCAAGGTGAGAGGTTGAGAGGTCAAGGTTAAGGCAGAGACAGGGCCTTAAGAGATCAGAGAATAAGTGTTCTAAGTGGGCAGTATTTGAGGAGGACAGAAGCGAGTATTAAGAGTAGAAGTCAAGAATCAGAAGAAATACAAGGCAGACCATGGCAGAGATGTGGAAGGGCAGCAAGGACTATTTACGGTCACAACATCTCACGTGGCTTATCCTGAGAGTCATTTACAAACTCAGCTACCTGACTCTAATTCTCTGAATCTTCGGTAATACAGTCTAAATTGGCTCTTTACTGGAGGCAAATTTGGCTCCACCCCAAATTGCTCAATTGGCTGTATGCCTGACACCTGCTTTCTGATTGGATGCTCTTTCTGCCACACCCTCTACACCTAAACAGGCCCCTCCCAGCCCTGGCCCTTCTCCAGATGCCACTGGGCTCCGCCCTATGCACCTCATTGGTGAATCTGCTGGGACCTGCTTTCTGATTGGTTTTTACTTCAGTACCAGAGCCCGTTACTCATTCTGAGCAGCACCCCCTACCGCAGGGTGCTGGAACTCCTCTCCCACAGAACGCACAGCCTTCCCGCCCCAGTTCCAAAAGACAGGAAGGATGAGATGCGTGAGTCCTCCTTTCTGCCCGAAGCCGGAGGGACAGACAGCACCCCCCCCCGCCCCCAACACACACAACCCAACTCCCCCCGTCTCCATCCTCAGATCCAGAACCTTTGAACTCTTTACCTTTCAGAATTTAGAAGTCCCTGCCCCTTTACTCTGCATCTCTGAGCGCCTTGATGGAACCCTTAACCTCTCTCCCTGGCATCTCGGCACTCATCTATTATATTTACTTTCTGCCCCAAGGACCTGACCCTACCATACTTAAGGGCCCTTAACTCTTTCGTTCCCTAAACCCTAGGGCAAGCCCATTTTCTTCTCCAGAACTTACTGTCATAGTCTCCTTTCCCGACTACTTTCCCAGTCTCTGGACCCAAGGTCCTTTTAACTCCTCCCTTCCCAGAGCTCCCGAGCCCAGGCGCCTGCAGGCTCTGCACCTCCCTGCCCATCCGTATGCAGCCAGCGATGGGGGAGCGAAGTGAAGGAAGAAGGGAGGGAGCGACCAGTCTGGCAGAGGCAGGAAGGGAGCGGCAGGAAGGGGGACGTGGAGTCGGAAAGGAGGCGCCGGCAGAGACCAGAAGCGAGAAGAGAAGACCGGGAGGCAGGGATGGAGAGATGCCGGGAGTGCGAGGGGGCCCCAGGATGGGGAAGCGGGTCCAGGCAGTGGTGAGGGGCTTGGGGACAAGGGGACCCGGACCCCACTCACCCAGGTCCTCCATGACGGGGCGCGGGCAGAACGCGCGGGGCGAGCAGGGCGGGGGCCGTGTCCGGTGGGGGCTGGGGGCGGGGGACGTCCGGGAGCTGGAGGCCCAGCCGTGACCATGTAAGGAAGCCGGGACCCGCTGGGATAAGGCTGGAGGGGGGACGAGGGGGGGTGAGAACGGGAGAACCCGGGGTGGGGGCCTGTAAGGGAGGGAGGGCCCCGGCCCACCCAGGCCCAGCCTGCCTGCCTGCTGAGCAGACGGCCACACCCCAGCCTTGGCCTCAGCTGTAGGGAGCCCCAGGCGGCCAGAGTCGGAGTAAAAGTGGCTCTTCCAGAAAAAGGCCAGGATCCTCTGCTCAGTGAGACTCTTAGACAGACTGAGGCCCCCAAGCCCACCTCCCCCATCCCCAAAGTTAGTACCTTGAGTCCTAGACAGAGCTCCTCTCTCACCCCCTGCTATTCCCAGAAGATTGCTCTAGACAGAATTTTGGAGTTGGAGGAGGTGGTGATGTTCTAAGGATCTGTCAGGTCCAAGGTTCAGAGACCTTTCCTAAGAGACTGTGACAATGACATAAACAGAGATCCCAAAAGGCACTCTCTGAGAGACAGAGATGATGAACCCATCCACAGCCTCTAAGCCATAGAGCTGGAAACAGACATACAGACGCAGGTAAACAGAACTTGAGGCCCAAGTCCCACACAGACTCGGGAGAAATGCTATCAGGCAGCCAGACCTCAGCAAACTGTCCCCTGCACCGAGATGACCCAGACTGTCCCCCAAGAGCCCTTTCCCAACATACTGATGAATATAGAGAAGAAAGCAAGACACAGACTCCGGCCACAAAGGAATAAGAGGCTTCCTTCCCCTGGACTGAGAAATCAAGCTGGGAATGAGAAACTTGATAGGTGGAGACGGACACAGCAGTGCAGCCAACAGACTGTGGGTCTCAACTCAGACACAGGTCAAGAACTGAGCACTGGAATGGCAACTCCAGGGCTTTAAAAAAAAATAGATGCGGGGGGAGGGGACTCCACTGGGAAGGAGAGGACATATGTACCCTTATGGCTGATATGTGTTGTACGCAGAAACCAACACAGCATTGTAAAGCAATTATCCACTAATTAAAAATAAATTTAAAAAATACTGATGCCCAAGGCACTCTCCCCTCAGTCCAATTCAGTTAGAAAGGGCCCGGGCATCAGCACTTTTAATAAAGTTTTCTGGGGAATTCCCTGGTGGTCCCGTGGTTAGGACTCCAAGCTTCCGCTGCAGGGGGCACAAATTGGACCCCTTGTCAGGGAACTGAGATCCCATGAGCTGTGCCATGCAGTCAAAAAGAAAGAAAGAAAAAAAAGCTGGAGAGAGAAATGAGTAAGTCCTTACATAAATATTTATATATTCCATTAAAAAAAAAGCTCTCTGGGTGATTGTAAAGGACATCATGAGAACAAAGACCTGGATACTCTCAGAGGCAGCAAGGGGCCCCCTTGGTTTCCCAGAAGTTAGTGGACAGCCCCAGTCCAGGCCCTGTCCTCAAAGTCAGGCTGCCACCTAAGTGGTCAATGATCTGGGAGCCAGGTTAACGGAGACCCTGCCTGGGCAAACAAAGCAATGCCAGCCTAGGGCTCCAGTTCCCTCTGGGCATGACTAGTGGCCTCAGGGACTTGAAGAACACAATTGGTCTTCCCTCAGAACAGCATCTCTTGGTCCAAGAGATGAAAATGGACCCAGAGACAGAAGGTCCATGATGGGTGATGAAACGACAGTGCCAAGGTCTTGGACATCCATCCCCACCCACACATCCCCTCAGCCCTGATCCAGGTCTGTGTCCAGCTGGGTGGGTGGCTGAGCAATGAAGTAGCCTGAGCAGGAAGCAGGCTTCCCATGGGGCCCAAAACCACATCCTCAAGAGCAGCCTGGCAACTACAGCATATCCCAGGGCTCTGGGAACCTGCACATTGTTACTTATTAAACTCCTGCACGCCAGGGGTGGCCTGTACTGAGACACAATTGTTGTTTAATTGCTAAGTCATGTCCGACTCTCTATGAGCTCCACCAGGGTCCTCTGTCCATAGGATTTCCCAGGCAAGAATACTGGAGTGGGTTCTCATTTCCTTCTCCAGGGGATCTTCCAGACCCCAGGACTGAACCTGCGTCTCCTGTATGAGCAGGCAGGTTGTTTATCGCTGAGCCCCAGGGAAGCCCACCAAGACACAGACACGTGGACACAACCCTGCTGGATGGGCTAAGACGTGCGGGTACTTCCACAGGAAAGGAAGCAGAGACACCACACAGCAGGGGGAGCAGACTCCAAAGCTTTTAATTCCAACTCCATAATGCTGGGCCAGGCCAGGTGCCTGAGGCCCTGGGCTGTTCTCCACCTCGAGGGCCCCATGCCCAGACCCTGGCCTTGGCTTCTCACTCCTGAGTCTTCAGATACCCCGGGCTCCAGGTCCACCCTCTCATGGGCCCTCGACAGTGAGTCCTTCTGCTCAGCCTCCTCTGGTTGAGAGAGACCTCCTCCTAGCTAACTCATCCCTGGGTCTCCTCCCAGGGTACATCAACAGTCTAGGTTGGGACCTTGCCCCCTGACTCCACCCCCATCACCACAGCCAGTAAGGCCTCGGTCAGGGGCCCAGCCTCCTCACCGGCTGCTTCCACAAGCCCCACCAGAGCCAAGGCCCGCTTCCGGGGGCACTGCCCTGGCCCCAGGGTCCAGCGTGCGCAATGGGCAGCCAGTCGTGGCCGGCCCAGGCGAAACACCTCCCCCACTGACTCTGGGCCACCCTGGGGTCCCAGGTGGATGCGGCCCACGGCTTCTTCCAGCTCTTCCTCCAGCCCTGGCAGCAGGAAACGACCAGCGGCCTCCAGAGCCTCCTCAGCTTCAGAGCCCAGCAGAGGCTGGCCTGGCGGAGGGACAGGCCCCAGGGCGGCCCCACAGCCCCGGCAGCCATGCAGGTGATGCAGGATGGGCCAGGCTGCGCTGGGCGACAGGCCTCGGAGGGGCACTAGGTCCATCTGGGCTTCGGCAAAGCTGCCAGCCAGCAGGGCCCGGAAGAAGGGGGAGGCAGTGGCTGAGGCAGCTCGCTGGGCAGGGAGCCGGAGGCCTGAGTCCAGCAGGAAATGGAGGTCGGGGGCTGGCATGGGGGCTGGGCCCAGCAGAGGTTCATAGAGGCAAGGGGAGGGTGGGTCTAGGTCCAAGGGGATTGCAGGTAGGACAGCTGGGTTCCCCGTGGGAGACACCAGGCCTTGGAGGCAGGAAAGGGAATCTGCGGCAAAAAAGAGGAAGAGTGGGTGCGGAGCGGGTCGGGTAAGTGCCGAGAGGAGGAGCCGGAGGCCGCCCTGGTCCAGAAGTAGCCGGCGCCACAGAGAGGGCTTCCTTTGAGGAGAAAAGAGAATCTTTCAGAAGCTAGAAAAGGGTAGCGCTGGAGAATAGCAATCTTGCGCCCCCTGCCCATGCGAGGTACCCACGTCTCCCTCACCGACAGATGAAGGGCAGCGTCAGGGCGCAGGCCACACGGTCCTCCGGGCTCCCAGAGAGCAACAGGTGGGTGAGGGCCCCCACGCCGAAGGGCGACTCAGCTTGCACTGTCAGGTTCTGCAGCAGCATCTCACCTGCAGGGTGGGCGGGGCAGGTCAGGTTGGCAGCTGGGGTGGGGGTAGGGGTGGGCAAGAGGCCCCTGGGTCCCCAAGAGGAAGGAGGGGGTGACCTCAGGGCAAGGCAGAGGGTGATGACCGCAGGCCCTGGAGGGATGGCAACCCAACACTACGAACTGAAAGGTAAAGGGCCAGAACAGGAAGTGGGATGGTCAGGGAATGACTCTGGGCCCTCAAGAGCCAAAACAGGGCACAGAAGACTGGGCAGTCCCTGGCAGGGTTGGAAGGGGACTTTCGGAGGATGTGAGCCTGGGAAGACATGGTGTATGAGCCGCAGTTCACATCAGTGTGCCCAGTGGAGTCAAGGACAGTGCAGAAGTTAAGAATACAGGGAAATGACAAGAGACTGGGGAAGGAGAGGCAGATTCTAAACTGTTTGGGCCAAGCCTGGTGCTGGGGTCCCTGGGCCCCAACACACAGTCAGAGGTTGAAGAATTATGTGTGGGGGCAATGGAGAAGGGAGTCCTTCCCGGCCGCCACTTGGTGGCTGTTGTTCCCAGGGATGGTGGTGAGAGAACAGGTGAGGCGCAGCGGGAGGGGAAGGGTGAGAAGGGCGCAGGACCCACCCAGCTCCCGGTGCTGGTGCTGGCTGCGGCGGGCCTGCCGGGTGCGCATCGCCGGCCAGTCGTCGGGGGCAACGCCGAGCACCAGCCAGGCGCGCAGTAGAGCCGCCCCGTAGCTGCGCACGAAGGCCTCGAGGCAAGCGGGGTTGCAGGTGAGCCGCGCCAGGATGCGGAGCGCGCGGGGGCTCGGCGGGCCTGGGGCGCCCGTCACATAGCCCAGCAGGCCGCACAGGGCCGGGCCGGTCACCAGCGCCCCGCTCGGGTCGGGAGCCTGGGAGAAGCGTGACAACAGCAGTAGCGCCGGCCCCTCGCGGCCCCAGGGCTCCTCGGCGGCAGAGGCGGTGGGGCTGCGGCCGGGCGGGCGCAGGGCGCGGGGCGTCCGCAGCGAGGTGGGGCTGGTCAGATCTGACGGTTCTGACGGCGGAGGACAGCACTCTGGGGACCAGTCGGGAGAGATGTCTCCCGGACCTGCAGCATAACCCTCGGAGATCAGCCAGGACCTGCAGGGGGGAGAAAGGATATGGAACCCAGAGCCGAGGGGAGAGAGCAGGTCAAAAGAGTGGTACTCCCAAGAGATGACTGAGGCCAGAAGAGAAGGCAGCCTGAGGGGGACAGGGGGAAAAGGGAATCCCAACACCCACCCACCCAGCCCCCATTCAGCGATTCCCGACTGCCTATTGTATGCCTAGTGTATGCTAAGCACGTTTCAGGCACTACAGAGAAGCAAAAGCAAAAGAAGATCGGGACCTTCTAGAGTTTCTCTATTCAGCGTGGTGTGAAGTGCTATGTGTGGAGAAAACATCAAAGCGAACAGAAACACAGGGTGGGGGGCGGTGGTAAGGAAAGAGCTGATGTTTCAAATCAAGTCCCCATGAACACAAGATCTAATCAAGGCATCTCAGAGGAGGAGTGCCCTGGGCACAAGGAACAGTAACCAAAGAGGCCCAGCATGCATGCATGCACGCAAGAAGGCTAAGTCCCTTCAGTTGCGTCTCTCTGCGACACTACGGGCTAGCCCGCCAGGCCTCTGTCCAGAGGAGTCTCCAGGCAAGAATACTGGAGTGGGTGGCCATGCCCTCCTCCAGGGGGACCTTCCTGACCCAGGCACTGAACCCAGGCCTCTGGCATCTCTTGCATTGGCAGGTGGGTTGTTTACCACTGTGCCACCTGCAGAGAGCCAAGGTCAAACAAAGGTGGCTCCAAGAGAGAAGAGGTGTATTTGGGGTCTGGAAGGCAGTCATGTTCAGTGAGAACAAGGTATTAGGAGTCAGAATCAAAGTCTTACAAAGACAGAATGGGTGGGGGCAGTGTGAGTGAGGGTAGTGAAGAGGCCTCACCCCACAGCATCAGGTGGGAACTCACTGGAGGCTTCGGAAGCTTCCGGCCTCTGCCCGCTCTGGGGTCCTCTCCTCAGGGAAGTCCCAGGAAGCAGCTTCTCTTCCCTCTTCTTCCTCATCACCAGCCTCACCACACAACTGCCCAGCCAGGAGAGGTACCAATCCCAGAGCCTGAAGCCGGCCCAGGGCCCCTGTATCATACAAGAAGCCCACAAGGGCAGCCACCACACGAGGGTGCCAGGCGCTGGCACGGGGATCCCGCAGCAAGCCCATCAACAGCTCCAACCCCCCAGCATCTCGCAGGCGGGCCCGGTTGATAGCCTCTCGGCACAGCAGACACACAGCCCGCACCAGGGGCTGCTGGGAGGCTGGGCTTGTCCCATTGAGGCCCCGGCGCCGCCGGAGTTCACCCAACAGCACCTCCACGCCCCCAGCATTGCCCAGGGCAGGCCGCACCAAGCCCTGGGCGCACAGGTTGGCGAGGATCAAGATGGTGGCCTCACGCACAGCTCTTTTGGGATGGGAGGCCAGGCCGACCAGTGGGCCGAGTCCCCCACCCAGACTGAGCTGCTCAGCACAGGCCCGGGAGCAACCTCGACTCAGCTCCAGGAGGGCACGGACCAAGGCCAAGGTCAGTGCAGGATCTGGCGCTGCAGCCAGAAGTTCAGCCAGTGGGCGCACTGCTCCCTGCTGGGCCAGGGCCAGGCGGTGCTGGGGTGAGTCCGCCAGGTTGCGGAGGGCGCGGACCACACTCTGGCGGCACTGGGAGTCCTGGCAGGCCGTCAGGCTCTCCACGAGCAGGGGAACAGCACCTGGGGGTAGGGGAGGAGATGGAGGGTGAGTGAGGACAGACCCTCGCCCCCCCATCCCTTCTTTCATCCCCAAGCCCCAGCTGGCTCCACCCTCAAAGCCCGCTCACCAGCACAGTGGATGTCCCCGCAGCTCTCAGGTTCCATGGCTAAGTTCCCCAGCGCACGGGCGGTTCGGTTCTGGATGCTGTCTGTCTTCACACACTGAAGAATAGTCACTGCAAGAGAGTTTGGCCTCTTGAGGGTTCTACTCCTTCTTGTCTCTCTCGTTAATCACCTCAAGAACGTGGCCTCAGGACAGGGTGCTCAGGGCCGGTGCACTGGGATGACCCTGAGGGATGGGATGGGGAGGGACGTGGGAGGGGGGTTCAGGATGGGGGACGCATGTACATCCATGGCTGATTCATGTCAATGTATGGCAAAAACCACTACAATATTGTAATTAGCCTCCAATTAAAATAAATAAATTTTTTAAAAAATGTGGCCTCAGAGAGTCAGGGAAGGCCTCCAGAATAGGCCTAACACTTGTGGGATCTGGAAGGTTCGATACGTAGGTGTTTTCTAGGTGGATGGTGGATGGGAGTGTTAAGGGACATTTCGGGTTTGGTAGCACCCTTTGCAAAGGCCCAAAAGTGAGATNAAATAAATTTTTTAAAAAATGTGGCCTCAGAGAGTCAGGGAAGGCCTCCAGAATAGGCCTAACACTTGTGGGATCTGGAAGGTTCGATACGTAGGTGTTTTCTAGGTGGATGGTGGATGGGAGTGTTAAGGGACATTTCGGGTTTGGTAGCACCCTTTGCAAAGGCCCAAAAGTGAGATCTAGTGTTTATGTATGACTTCACACAGCACCTTATCAGGTCAAGAGATGAGGACTTGAATGTGAGGGCACTGGGAGCCATACAGGGTTCTAAGAATGGACATGACATGATCTAAACTGGTAGTCATGAGGAGAATGGATTACAGGGGGAAACAGTAAGGCAGAGGGAGCAACCCAGAAGCTGTCGCAATAGCAAGAGGATGGGCTGACCCAGATACCAGCACAGCCCAGCACACTCTCTGGGCACGTGATGGAAGAAGGCAAAGCAGTGGGATGGATTCAGGAGATATTTAAAGTACAGAACAGTGAATGAATGATAGGGGTTATACACTAACAACAAAACTTGTATTTATGGAGGACTTAATGTGCCAGGCCCCTTGTCAAATACATTATGGCCCAGATACATTTTATGAAAACTGAAAATAATGTTTTATTTTAGAAAAAAAAAAGATTTCACAGAAATAGGCCTAAGTTTATAGCTGGCAGGCAATGAAGAACACTGTGTTCACAATGTTGCCACTAGAAGGCGCCAATTTAGCTGGAAAACAGAAAAGCTTGCTATCTTCTGGGTTTGGTCTTATTCAAAAAACCGAAATGTAGATAATGCACAATATTATATAAGTTGCGTGCTCTGTTGCTCAGTCATGTCTGACTCCTTGTGACCCCAGGGACTGCAGCCTGACCGGCTCCTCTGTGCATGGGATTTTCCAGGCAAGAATACTAGAGTGGGTTGCTAGTTCCTCCTCCAGGGGATTTTATGGGCCTAGGGAATGAACACACATCTCCTGCATTGGCAGGCAGATTCTTTACCATTGAGCCACCTGAGAAGCATTACTGTATAAGTTACAAATGTACACTGTATAAGTTACAGATGTACAATATCAGTTCAGTTCAGTTCAGTATAGTGATTCCCAAATTTTAGAGGTTACATTCCATTTATAGTTATAACACTGGCTTAGGATTTGTTCTAGTTTTTGGCTGTGCCTGGAGGCTTGCAGTTCCCTGACCAGGTATGGAACCTGGGTCCCAGCAGTGAAAGCACCAAGTCCTAACCATTAGACCACCAGGGATTTCCAGGATTTGTTCTTAACGTGCTAGTTTTTAATAACTGGGAGTACCAGTTGAGTATCTGTGCTCCACCTTTGTATTTTATTTTCTCCCTATTCCAATTTTTTAAGGTAGTTATTATTAGCCCATTTTACAATCCTAGTCTCTGATGGGTCTAGCTGACTGCTGAGCCCACTTTCTGAAGCACTACACCTGGTCTGTCTCTTCAAATGGGATTTCAGAGCTCTGCACAAGGCTAGACACAGCAGGCACTGAGTGCCTGCGATGAACATAAATGAAGACTAAGAATCATTTCAAAGTCACCAAATAACCTTTTGGCCTCCATTATCACTTCATGGGAAATAGATGGGGAAGCAGTGGAACCAGTGTCAGACTTTATTTTGGGGGGCTCCAAAATCACTGCAGATAGTGACTGCAGCCATGAANCTCCAGAAACGGCAAGGGAGGACTCCGATGGCGCCGAGCAGCGGGGGAACCGGTTGTCTGGATCCCAGGAAATCCCACGGTCCGCCTTTGTTTGCAGAGTTGTTTCACACAAGCGGCCTTTGGTGTCGCCGGGGCAGCCGGCCTCCTGGGAAATGATGCTGGACCTGCGGTACCTACGTAGATCAGTCTCTGGCCCTGGGGAGAAAGAAACTCCTGCCAAGACCAACTCTCCTGCGGTCCCTGGAGCCTTCGAGTGCCAGCAGTGTGGATTGACTACCTCCTCGATCTCAATCCACCAAAGCAGCCACGGCGGTGATAAACCCTACTGCTGTCCCCAGTGTAGGAAAAGCTTCCGACGGGGCTCAGATCTGGTTAAGCAGCACGGGGTACACACCGGCGAGAAACCGTCCCCTTGTCCCCAGTGTGACTGTTGCTTCAGCCTGAGCTCTAACCTCATGCGACACCGTCGCTCTCACTCAGGCCTCCGGCCTCATAAGTGTCTGGAGTGCGAGGAGCCTATTATTGGCCGCAGCTCGGACACCAGCGGGGGCACATGGGCGAGAAGCCTGACACTTGTGCCGAATGTGGCAAGACTTCCTGTGTTAGCTTCAACCTGATCCAGCACCAGCGCACGCGCACGGGGGAGAAGCCCTACAGCTGCGGGGGACTGCGGCAAGCGCTTCAGCCTCAGCTCTAACCTGGCGCAGCACCAGCGCTCCCACACTGGTGAGAAGCCCTACCTCTGAGTCTGGTGTGGTGACCGCTTTGGGTGCAGCTCTTACCTGCTCAAGCACCAGCGATCGCACGCGGAGGAGGAGCAAGAACTTCACCCACAGCTCCGACTGCCTAAGGCACCAACTCACCCACAGAGGAGAGTGACCCTTCAAGTGTCCTGAGTGTGGCCGTGGCTTTAAGGAGCGCACCCAGTTCAAGCACCAGCAAGTCCACGTGGGCGAACGACCCCACGCCTGCCTAGAATGTGGCAAAACCTCTCCCACAAATCCAAGCTTCTTAAACACAGTGCTCGCACACAAGCAAGAAATAAGTGCACCGAACTCAGCTGCAGCAAGTTTTGTAGACAGTTCAAATCTGCTGCCGCACCAACACTCCCGCGGGGCAGAAACCTTAGGCTTTGAGCCAGTGTGACAGGAGCTTCCGCCAGAGCTCTCCCCTGCTCATCCACCGGGTGGCGCACCGCGGAGAGAAGCCCTCCATCTGCTGGCAGAGTGGCAAGGCCTTTGTCCCCAGCTCCATACCTGGGCCAGCACAGTGGACGCACCAGGGTGGCAGCCCCTGCCAACACCCCTGGCTTAAGTTGCAGCCCAAACTTCAGCTCTGACTTGGTGCAATCCTTCAGGAGACTGAGGGGACCAGAATTTCTCAGCAGGCCTCTTCTGCTCCTCTGGGGCTGCTGATGTGTGGGCTGAATCAGGGAAGCCCAGGCTGGAGGAATTGGGACAGAAAAGTGGGGTTGGGCATGTTCTCTGAGGCCCTGGAGATGGGACGTGAGCTGGAGGGAGAGTTTGGGGATGGACTGAACTGGCCAGTTTGCTTTAAGATGCAAAGCACCTTTGGCAGTTGCTGATCAGATCCCTTCACAGGTCCAGGGAGTGAGGGGGTGAATTACACAGGAGCTGGGGCCCCCTTCACCCAGGAGAATGGGGCCAGATGCCAGGCAAACCCTCGTGAGGAAGACGGTGGAGAAGAAGGAGGTCGGGGAGGGCCTCATCCCCAGAGAGGACCATAAGGAAGGCTGTGTCCTAGCACAGGGCTCAGAGAGGTTGAACTGGGGACCAGTAGGTGAGCTCAGGGGTGTATGATCCCTTTGAAAGACAACTGTCTACAAAGTGAAGCTGGTGGGGCCCAGGACCAAAGCAACAGACCAGGAAGCCTGGTGACATTTCTAGGCGGGGGCAAAAGACCAGAGGTTTGTCATCTGCCCCTTCCTCTCCTTTAGCCTCTTCCCTCGAAGGTTTCCCAGGTTCTTTCTCTGACCCCTCAAAGAGGAGGAAATGGTGACAATCTAGTGTGCCCAGACACTAGGGACTGCACACCGCACTGTAGTCTGACCACTGGGGTGGGCTGCCTATGTAAACAAACGTGTTTCTGTTGGTAAAACAGTTTATGGGAGCCAGAGGGAGGCTTCTCGAAGCACAGCACAATATGTGCCTAGAGCAGAGGCTAAGCTGTGAGGCTCTGCTCTCCTCCTTGTAGCCGGCAGTGTTCCTGGGAGGGGCACGGAACGTAGCCCTTTTGAGGTTGGGGGAGGCCTAGTGCCTGCCCCAAGGAATCATGAGACCCACACCTCAGGTGCCTTGTCCCGAAATCTTGCCTCTTAGCAGCTCTTAGCCTGTAGAACTGTACCACAGAGAATAAGGGCCAAAGGGAAGGGATGTGAGCTTCTAGCACAGAGTATCTCTTCCTAACTGCATGACCTTGGACAAGTCTGCCTCTTCCGAGCTTCAGTTTCTTCATTTGTAAAACCAAGGGTGATGGTTGCCTCCCAGGATGGTAGTAAGCTCTCAGGATCACTGACTTGAAACACCTGGGTCAAGGAGGTAACTCGGCAAAACTCGGCTGCCAACTCTGCTTCCAGCCGAGCACCCTGTCACTGGGGGTGTCGGTCTGCAGGCATCACAGCAGGGCACTTTTTGCCTCCTCCCGAAGGTTACAGAAATGAGTGAGACAGCCCCAGCCCCAGGGTAGCGTGGTGTCATTAAGGAAATGGACTTGAACCCAGTGCCGGCGCTGGAGAAAGGGCGTCACCTGCAGCGAGTCTACGAGTCTTCATGAAGATGCATCTAATGGATGCCACTTGCCTCCTCAATCTGGGTCTGTGATGAAGGGAAGGGTTCTGGAATGTTCCCCGTTACCGACAGCATTTCAAAGAGCACAAACCAGGGTTTGAGTGAGAGGCCTGAGCTGGGCACATCCATAGTAAGCACTCAATAAATGGATGTTATGATCAGCTCCTGTTTATACTCTTACTCGTGACCTTGAGGCTTCAGCTTCCTCAAAGCTGGATTCTGTTCTCTGCAAAATTGTAGGTGCAGATGGTCATGAGGTTCATGGTGGAGATGGGCATGGGAGGGGGATCCATTTGCAAAATCCCTTTCTGTCACTGGAAGCTGGTTCTCACCTTAATGTAAGTAGCCCTGCGCTCCATCCTCTCAGTTGTAGAAACAGGTTCCGCCTGGAGCAGGGAGGCAGACTGAACCTTGGAAACAGGAACTGGGGTTTATTCAACATTCACTGTGCCCTGAGCTGGGAGGGAGGCAGTGTCACTGCCCAGGCATGTGACCAGAGTTCAGGGCAGAGATGGCAAACACGTTAGTTTTGGCCTTCATGGTGTATTTGTGTGTGTGTGTGTGAACTGTTGAGCCAACTGTGTGTGTGTGTGTGTGTGTGTGTGTGTGTGTGTACACATGTACGCACTTGTGCAGCTTGAGGGATCTTAGTTCCCTGACCAGGGATTGAACCCATTCCCTCAGCAGGGAAAGCGGGAAGTCTTAATCATTGGGCCGCCAGGGACTCCCCATGAGCCAACATTTAAATCGGGAGATTTCACATCACAATCTAGATTTCTGGTTTGGGGAGGGGGGAGAGGATCAGAAAATTCAGCAACATTAGTTCTCTTCAGCAACAGCTATTGACAGGGCTGAGTAATGTCTGCCTGGGACATGGACAGTCCACACTGCTCGGTGCTGTATCCCTGAATCAGTGTGTTTCATTTGTATTACTTGCCTAACTGCTACAGAAAGGCATTTGGGGGTGACCTTCATTTTCATGGGTGACCAAGACTCTTCATGCAGTGGAGGCAGTTTCTCTGTCACCCCTTCCTGCCCCCTCCCCCAATCATTTTTTCTCCTCTTCCCTCCTCCCCTGAATCCCCTGTCTCCCCATCTGAGATATCACCCTCCAATATTGAAACTCCTTTCCATATCTGCGAGGGAGTAGGGACAGAGCTTACAGATTCCTTAAGGCAAGGCAAACCCGTGTGCCCTGATCAGAGGGTGAGTATTGGACCCTGTGAGCCTCGGGAGGGAAGTTGCCCCTGGCAGACATCCCTGGAAGGGCTCTTTTGGGAGGCAAGAAAGTGTGGAGACACACAGTGGGCTCAGAGGGAGGGGGCGTCAGTAATACCATTTCCCCTGGGCTGGCTCTGCTTCTGCTTAGTTCTGGACATGAGCTCGGACTCCATACAGTCCTGTCTCTGATCTCATCCACTCCTGGGACCCAGGTTCCACCTCTGAGCCTGGTGGGCAGTACAGAGGCTGGTGCTATGTACTGGGTGTGCCATAGGCTGGCAGCTAGAGTCTTGCCCACCTAGAAGCCCCACAGTGGCTGGCCAGTGCTTTGGACGTGCGCTAGGGATGGGAACAGCACTGCAGCCCCAAGCCACAATCCCTCCCTCCCTCCCTTAGCTAGTCACACTCCGGGAAGACAGGAACTCCATGTCTGCTGAGTCCCCGCATCCCACATGGGACAGGGGCAGATCAACTTTAGGAAGGGCTGATCACTGCCTGGGTGATTTGCCGATTTTCTTCCGTANAGAAGGGGATGACAGAGGATGAGATGGTTGGATGGCATCATTGACTTGATGGACATGGGTTTGGGTGGACTCCAGGAGTTGGTGATGGACAGGGAGGCCTGGTGTGCTGCGGTTCATGGGGTCACAGAGTCCAACACGACTGAGTGACTGAACTGAACTGAACTGAACTACTGTTCCTAAGGTCTCCAGCCGGGTACTGCCTTCACCCACCACACCCCTCACACCGACCTAAATACCCACCTTCTGTCAGGACCCGGTCTCTCAACTTTCCACAAGGCCACTGGGTACCCTCAGCCGGGAGACAACCATTTAGACTTAGCTGGTTTGGTGAAGTTAAATTTTATCATCATGTGGCATTGACTCCAGCTACTGAGAGCTGTGCACACCCAAGTTCAGGACCATGATCTTAGTTTCTTAATACCCTGGACCCATGGCTCAGGGGGAGCACTGCAATGAGGACCAACAGATACTCCTTTGGTTCAAAGGTTCTCAACCGTATGTGTGTGTTAGTAGCTCAGTTGTGTCCAGTTCTTTGCGACCCATGGTCTCCCATCAGCCTCCTCTGTCCTTAGGATTTCCCAGGCAATGATACTAGAATGGGTTACCATTTCCTTCTCCAGGGGATCATCCCGACCCAGGGATCGAACATGGGTCTCCTGCACTGTGGGCAGATTCTTTACGGTCTGAGCCACCTGTGTGTCATTGTGATCCCCTGGTGCAATGTAAGTAAAAGAATTTTGCAAAACTGCTGGGTAATTCTATTGTGCAGCCAGGGTTGAGACCACTGCTTTATCTCCTAGGGCAGATGGGTGGGGCCTGGGATGGCCAGAAGCACTGGGCCAGGCATCTCCAGCTGGGAGCAGCCTCCACCCTTTATCCCAGTGTGGTTCACAAATCACTGTTCACATTTTGTATGTATCCCAGGCTGTGCAAAAAGGAAGCTCTGCCCTGTAGTAAGAAATATACTTGACAGCCTTATGTAAGGCAACTGGGAGAAAGGCCAAGTAGGAAACAAACTAATCCCAGCAAGGGGGAAGGAAAGCCTGAGCTAGATGGGGAATGTAATGAGTTCGTCAAAAAGTTCAATCAAGTTTTTCTATAAGATGGTACAGAAAAACCCTAATGAACCCAATAGGAGGAGACAGCTGTGATAGTCACAAAGTAATGGATTAAGGTGGCTAACTAGATCAAAGTTCTTGCAAACCTGTGACACTTTTTATTGTCAGAAGAGCTGACTGCACTGGCTATGTCCCTGCTGACTCAGGAGCATTCCCAGTGCTGCTGAGCTTTACCTAGGGCTCCCAAGACCACAGACAGACTAGGGTCATCAAGCTTGGCTCAGGCTCAGACATGAGAAAACTGAACTGCAGCCATTCATATTTTTATAAGAACATCTCCCTTATGAAGACCAAAGGCCCTTGCCTACATGGGGCATCAGCTATGCTCCTGACGATGATTCCTATGTAAGCTTCAAAAAATAAGCTCTGTGCATGGTGTGAAGATGCTCGTTCCAGCATTTTCTATAGTAGAGACGTATTCCAATAATAAAAGAGATGAATAAAATGTGGGCTTTTAAATGAAGGAATTGTATGTAGCCATTAAAATATCATGATGAAAGAATATGAATGAGCCAGAAAATGTTCACGAGTTTAAAAAAAAGAGTGCACAAGGACTTCCCTGGTGGGGAAGATTCTGTGCTCCCAATGCAGAGGACTCAGGTTTGATCCCTGGTGAGAAAACTAGATCCCACAGGCCACAATTAAAGATCCCACACGCAGCAAGGAAGATTAAAAGATTCCTAGGGCTGCTACTAAGACCTGGTACAGCCGAATTAAAAATAAAAGGAGTGCATATATTCTTTTTCTAGAGCAAACTTGGACTCATCTTTTGCTTGGGGTGGTTTTCTCTTGTTCAGTAGCTAAACTGTGATTGTAGAGTAGTCTAAATATGCAGGTGCGTTGGCAAAGCCTGAATAAACACACTGAGTGCTAAACATGCTGAAGACAATGTGAAGGTATTAGAATTGGTGGAATTCTGGACAAAAGAAGTTTCTATTTCAAAAGTGTCCTAAGGAGACAGGCATTTGTAGCAGAGGAATTAGGAGGAAACTCTCTTGAGCCAGACCCTTTGGGTCCCAGTTCTGCCATTTATCATAGAAATGATCCACTGGCAAGGTTAAGACCTTTCGGTGCCTCTGTTTAGTCATCTGTAAAGTGGGAAAACTTCTCTCTCGGTTAATTGTCAGAATAGCCCCTGGCCCATAGTAAGTACTCACTATTTTATTACTTAAAAAAATACATATTTATTTATTTGGCTGAGCTGGACGTGGGATCTTTGATCTTTGTTGCACTTGTGGTGTGTGTGGTATATTTTATTTTTTTAGCTGTGGCATGTGTAATCTTTATTTGCAGCACGTGAACTCTTGGTTGTAGCATGTGGGATCTAGATCTCTCACTCTGCATCAAGCCCCTGCCCCCTGCATGGGAAATGTGAAGTCTTAGCCACTGGACCACTATGGAAGTCCCAAGGTCTAACATCATTTTGAGATTGAAGAGGAACAACTTCTCTCTGGTCCCTCAAACTTCACAGTTTACAGAAGGATTTAGAGAGGCGTAGGCAAAGGTAAGTTACTGAAAACCGTGTCTTCTTGGCATGGACAAACATAATATTAAATGATGTCTCAACATCAGTGATAAATGACGTCCCTTATAAAAATTTTATAAAAATTATTTGTTGGTTTTCCTAACAATGTGCTGTTAGCATAAAAAGAAAAATGTCCAGTTAGCTGGTGAGAATTCAGACTGCACAGAAATGCCTCATAGCATTGCCCATCACATTTCCAGGCTTACTACCTGAGTCCTTGATTCCTCTTTCTCCCGTAGCTCTGCAGCTCCAACTCAAGTGCCTTCAGGCACCACATCCTTTTTTATTTTACTTATTTATTTTTTTGGCTGTGCTGGGTCTCCAGAGCGGGGCTCGGGCTTTCTCTAGTTGCAGTGCTCAGGGGCTTCTCTAGTTGTGGGGTGCGGGCTTAGTTGCCCCACAGCATGTGGGATCTTAGTTTTCCAACCAGGGATCGAACCCATGTCCCCTGCGTTGGAAGGCAGATTCTTGACCACTGGACCGCCAGGGAGGTCCCCATCCTTTTTGTTCTACTCAGGGAAGCTTTCTCAAGTCCACCCTTTCCTTGCTGTTGCCAGTACTACTACCTTACATGCCTATTGTTGTCATCACCTGCCTGGATTATTGCAGAAGACTCCTCATTAGCCTCGCCTGCCTCTAGTCCTTGCTTTCTGGTTCATCATCTGTATAATCCACCAATGACAGCGCTCCCTTAAACCCCAGGCTCCAGCATGAAATCTGATGTCACTCCCCTGCTTCAAAGCACCTGTGCCTAAGCCCCAGCCCCAGCGTGGCCTGCGCAAGAGTCAAATGCTCCAGCACGGGCATCATAGACCCTCACCCTAGCTCTGCCCCACCTCTGCAGCTTGACTGGCTATGGCCTTTCACACCTCCATGCTTTTGTACTTATTTTATTTCTGACTTCCCAGAATGCCCTTCCCCCTTTTCTATCACCTAAAGTCCTAATTATATGAGCCCCAGCTCCACTGAAACTTTTCCCAAACTCTCCTATCACTCTCGATGTGGCGTCTGCTTCAGCGGCATTAGGAGTCATCACGACGTCAGGTCACTTGTCTGACTCCCCCGGAGTCTCTGGCCTAGTGTGTGGCACAATAGGCGCTCAGTAAATATTAACTGAATCAAGGAATCACTTCTGGTTGCTCAGGTTTTTTAATGCTAAGACTCGGGTTCTTTCTCTCTTTTTCACTGGCTGCACTGGGTCTTAGTTGCGGCAGGCAGGATCTGTTTAACTGTGGCACATGAACTCTCAGCTGTGGCGTGTAGAATCTAGCTCCCCAATCGGGGCTCAAACTCAAGCCCCCTGCATTGGAAGCTCACAGTCTTAGCCACTGGACCACCAGAGAAGTCCGCAAACTCAGATTCTTTTATCCTTGTTTTCTTTCCAATGTGGACACACTTGGCAAGTTAACCAAAGTGACCAAGCAAGTGACCACACCCAATTTAAGCCTTCCCAGTCACTTTGCCTGCCAGTCAATGAGATCGTGGTTATTTCTATAGCACTAACATAGAAAAGCAACTAAACAATGCTTTTTATTTGGGTCCAGTGCCTTTCCCCCACACATCTGTGTTTAGTTGCTCAGTCGTGTCTGACCCTTAGTGACCCTGTGGACTGTAGCCCACCAGGCTCTGCCCATGGAATTTTTCAGGCAAGAATACTGGAGTGGATTTCCATTTCCTCCTCCAGGGGATATTTCCAACCCAGGGATCAAACCCACGTCTCCTGTGTCTTCTGCACTGCAGGCATTTTCTTTACTCACTGGGCCATCCAGGAAGCCCAGCATCTGTAGTAATGAGATTATCACAAATTGCCAGGATGGTCTCATCAGTTTCCGCAATAGGTGTAGTTGAGCATGTACGCCACAAGAGGGCGACAACAGCAGAGGAAGCTAGGAAGCTAGCAGCCCTTGGGCCACTGGCCAAGCACCAGACAGAAGAGCTCTTAGTGGGATCGTCCAGGGTGAGACTAAGGGATTCGAATCCCCAGGGAATTATTTGGTGATACCCAGCAAAACTCTGAGGAGAGAGAGAGGCACCTATAATCTTTTCGGGTGAAAATACTCCATTTTTGTTTTTACCAAGAGCCATAATCTTGAGTAGGGAGGAGGTTTAAGAGTTGGACGGCGTGTGGACAAAGAAATCAAGTAACTGTAACTGAAATAAGGCCCCGTCTTCTCAGTAGCAATTCCAAAGTTCAGTGGGGAAAAAGTGACTGTAGGAAGAATTCCATTATAGCTCAGTGAGGGCCCCAGAATAATTTAGCAACACTATATATGACATTTAACTGTTCAACAAGTTACTAAAACTTCCTCTGTTACTTTACTTAAACTTCACTGAGATCATTTAAGGTACAAATTATTATACAGTATACACCTGAAAAAACCTGAGATTCAAAAGGACACTTCATTCATTCTACAAATATTTATTAAAGTCCTACTGTGTGCCAATCACTGGGTCTAGAGTATTGAGCAAATTAATTCCCTCCAACTATAAAAAGAACAGCATATTGTACTTTAAATGTCCCCTTACCAAAATAAGAGGCACAATAGAGCAAGCTGCCTGGAGAGAAAGACCTCTTGCCAGTCAGGCCTCATTTTAAATATAGAAACCCCCAAAAATAGCCACCCATGCAAGGGACTCAACAGGTGATTGGCAGGAACAGAGGGGAGGGGAACTGAGGCCTCACTGAAGGAGAAGGAAAGGACAGTGCCCTTGTCCCCAGCTTCTGCCACCAACATGGCTTTGCCTCTGAAGTCCTTGAGTCGGGGCTTGGCCAGTGCGGCCAAGGGAGAGCATGGCGGGACAGGAGGTGAGGGCAGCTGGGGCCTGACCCTGTGGCTTCCTGACCTTGTCCCTCGGTTCCCCCCTACCCCTTGCCCTTGGGGCCTTCCAGGGTCCTGGCGATCCCCTTGTCTCCCTCTCACCTCTGCCTTCCTCCCCCTTCTCCCTCCGCTGCAGCCCGCACCTGGCGCTTCCTGACTTTCGGGCTGGCGCTCCCGAGCGTGGCCCTCTGCACCCTCAACTCCTGGCTCCACTCGGGCCACCGCGAGCGCCCGGCGTTTATCCCCTACCATCACCTCCGGATCCGCACCAAGGTACACCGACCCCTTGCGGACGCGAGCGGGCGGGTGAGTCAGGGGATGGGGGACCCCCAGACTGACGTCTCGCTCCCCTTCCCTCTCTCTCCACAGCCCTTCTCCTGGGGAGACGGCAACCACACTTTTTTCCACAATCCCCGGGTCAACCCTCTGCCCACGGGCTACGAAAAGCCTTGAGGCTTGGCTGATGCCCCCAGACACAATAAAATTGTGGAAGCTGTGTGTCCGCGGCTCCTTGGGGACCACGGGGCGGGGCTGGTTTGAGCTGGGCGCATGCGCACAGTGCAGCGGGTGCTCCACGTGCTCTTCCGGAGATCCAGACTCCCCAGGGACTCGAGGGAGCATCCTTGATGGACAGGTAGGAGATAGCCCCTCCCCTTTGACCTGTTCCTGATTAAGGCTCTAGGTAGTAAAAGGTTTTCACATACACTGATTCCTCATGATAACCCTGGGAGCAAGGTATAATTTCTGTTCTCTTTTCTCCAGAGGAGGAATTTGAGATCCTCAGAGATTAAATGACTGAAATTCAGGCAGCTCACAGAGGTCTGGTGGGAACTCAGGGCTGCAGGCCGTGAAGTACCACACGTTGCCTGACGGGCCCCGAGGGCCTCTCTGAGTTCCCGCTGTGTGGAGACAAGAGTGATTTCAAACACAGATCTGCAGCCCCATGTGAGAGGCTTCTTGAGCTAATTCTGGATTTGGAGTATTTCAGTCATGCTCAACACCATCGTTCACGGGTCTTCTGTATTATTTGGGGGAAGTTAGATGCTCCTTTTCTGAAAGTCTGATTCTCTTAGCTTCCGGGGACCCCATTCAAGGGTTCAAGCTCTGGATAGTTCATTCACCTTCTAGGACAGTCAGCTCACTTGTCATTACCAGGGAACCTGAGCGGAAACCCATGACCAGCACACACACACAGAACTACTTTTGGCCTCCTCTCCTAACACTGCTTACAGTGCACTTTTGCTCACAGGTCCCAGTCAACTGAGAGAGTAAGAAACATCTCTACCCACGAGCAGCCCCACCCTCCTAGAACAGCGCTGAGGTTCCTGGATTAGAGCTCTTCCTTACAGCAGAGTTATCTTATAAGCATCCTCATTTAATGTGACAGCTCTTATACATAAGAGAATTCACACTGGCATCATGCCCGCTTCTGTGAAAAGTGGGTCATCACCGAAGAAATCTGGTGGATATGGAAAAATACAAAAATCTTTTGACCCCCCTGGGAAGATGACTTGGTACCTGATAAGCTGCTCAAGCCTGTCCCCACAGAAGTTATTTCCCCAGAAGTGGATTGGTAGGTGAAGCCAAGGTCAGCCAATGGGAATAGAAATAAATGGGAAAGTGGATTATTCAGACAAAACTGGATCTGGAGTCTCACTGTGGATATCTTCCCCATTGAATGCTGCAGTGCCTTCAGGCTTGTTACCCATCATTTCTTTGTACTGACGTTTGAAGAAGCCACACTATGAAGGGAAATAAATCAGAAAATCTGGATAAGAGGGCAGAATGGGAAGTTGGGAGTAGGAGGAAGCTGAGACAGAAGGGAACTAAGTGGCCTTGTATTTGTGTGTTAGGATACTTATGTGAATAACAGCTACCACCGACTGAGTGTTTGCTGTGTGCCGAGCTCTGATCTGTACACATCATTCATAGATTCTGCATACGCTGGCCTCATGTCTGTGTTACTTAGCCATTCTGTGATATAGGCATTATTATCATTTCAAAAATGAGGAAACAGGCTCAGAGAGGTTGGGCAACTTGTCTGACATTAAACAGGGAGTAAGAGGCAAAATGTGTACCTAGACCAGCCTGACTCCATTGTCTGAGTTCTTCCCTCTATTCGATCCTGTCTGTGGGAGGGCAGGGCCGGGTGCTGGCGGTCTCAGGAGTGGGGTGAGAACACTCACCTTGTACAGTAAGGCTGTGATGAGGGCCAGGAGCAGCAGTCCTCCCATGGAGCTGCTCACAAGGAGGGGCATGGGGCTGTAGACCTCATACTCTTCTAGCACCATCTCTACCTGATTTGGGGATTTGAGGGTCAGAAAGTATCAGGCCTCCCACATTCCCATTGTTTTCTTGGGCTGCATCACACAGCATGCGGGGTCTTAGCTCCCCGACCAGGGATCGAGCCCTCTCCCTCTGCACCGTTGCATTGGAAGTGTGGGGTTTTACCCACTGGACCACCAGGGACGTCCTCAGTTTCCCAGTGCTTAACTCCCTCCCTTCCTTCATCAGGCTCTGCCTTAAGAGGTGACATACAGAGGCTCTCATGGGCTTAGGGACGACTGTCCCATCCAGGGGCCTCCATCCATTCTTCCTCTCTCCAAACTTGCAAGCCCTGCCCCGCCCCCCCAACCACTCAGCATCACAGATTTAGCATCCAGAGCCCCCTGACCAGCCCGGCCACTGCCTACCACATAGTCACTACCTGGGCTCTCAAAAATGCCTCCTGTCCTGAAATCTGGGTGTACACAGATCTGTTGAATGTGACTTCAGCCATACTCACGACCAACGTCTTCTTCTGCAGCAACTGCAAAAGAGAAGGGGAGAGCTGGGAACTAGCTCTATAGGGGGTAGGAAGGCACGCAGGCAGGTCAGGGATAGAGAAACACCCTGCCTTGAGGGGGGCACAGACACATCAAGCCCCATCTGAGTCAAGGAAGGACGTACCTGGCTGGCCCAGCCGAAGCTGAGGTTGCCCTTCAGGATGAAGTCAAGTTCCTCCTGGACGCCGAAGGAGGGGATGTCGCAGCGGAACCTCAGACAGTCAGCGATGGAGCAGTCCTGGGAACAGGAGAGGAGTGAAGTTGAGGAGGATCTTCACTTAAGCAGGAACCACGAGAGAGAATGAAATCTAGCTGATTTGGGGATGGGGAATAGGTAACCATCAGAGGACATAAACATGGCTCTGAAGCTTAGCAGTCCATTTCCCGGGAGCCTCCAATGCCCAACTGGTCCTGCAGTGGGACCTTTCTCACCAGCACAAGATTGCTTGGCATCTGGGTCTGGAAGTCCGGCTGCTGGGGAGGTTCCCTCTCTGACACACAGGGGAGACTCTAGGGAAAGAGAGAAATAGCTACAAGATGATCCGCTGGTTGGAGGATATGGGCATTGTGGGACCAGACTCTGGGGAGTGGTGAAAGGCAGGCAGGCACCTGTGAAGGGGCCACCAACGCCACATCCCACACGACCACACCATTCAGCAGGACGGGGACCCAGAAATGAACGCTGATGGCCAGTTCACGCTGACTCAGGTTATTCACCTGCAGAAAACAGAGACAAAACATGACTGTGGTCCCTGGAGCATCCCAAGTCCCACTGCTTTCCTGTCCCCAGCTTCCAGCTCTTCTCCATCCTTCCCCCACCAGCTCCCTACATCCCCACAGTAGGGACAGACGTGGATACTCCCTGGCCTCTCACGCGATATCGATGCTCAGCTTCTCTTCTGCTCTTCTGGTCAGAAGCTGAAAAATTGAAGTACTTGGTGGATTCTTCTTGCCTGGAGAGAGAGAGGGCTTATGGGTGAAAAAACAGCCCAGGGACCATCCTTGGTTGCACCTGCTGGGGAAGGGGCCCAGCAGGTGACCCAGGGGATCAGTGATGGTTCCCATGGGCCTGTGCAGCCTCAACTTTAGCCTCAGTCAGGGAACTAGATCTCACAAGTGCAACTGGAAGATCCTGCATGCCACAACTAAGACCCTGTGCAGCCAAATAAACAAATATTTAAAAGGGGGGTATAACCATAACCATATCATAGACCTAATAGGAGGGTTGGGCTTCCCTGGTGGCTCATGGTGAAGAACCTGCCGGCAATGCAGGAGACTCAGGTTTGACCCCTGGGTTGGGAAGATCCCCTGGAGAAGGGAATGGCTACTCACTCCAGTATTCTTGCCTGGAGAATTCCATGGACAGAGGAGCCTGGTGGGCTACAGTCCTTGGGGGGTCACAAAAGTTGGACATAACTGAGCGACTAACACTGCTACTAACAGAAGGGTTAAATTACGTAAATACATGTAAAGTACTTAAAACAAGGTCTGGCATGTCATTTTAAGTATATAAAAGTAAGCTCTTCTTGTGAGTTTTAGTGTTTTCCCATGGACAGAAGGGGAAACTCACACATAGAGTTTGGAAGGGCAATGACATTGCTTGACCCCCCTCTCTAGTTCCCCTAAAAATTGGTGCAGCAGCAGCAGCAGCAGCAAACTCTGTCCCATGGCGATATTAGAAGCTTATGACCAACTCTAAAGTCTCTGGAGTTTAGCCAGGTAGGTGAGGCTCCTTGTCTTGCTTCTGGCCTGGCCTGTCCCTGCTCCCTCCGCCACTTTCCGAGCCCAGAGCAGCAGCCCTTCACCTGCCTTTCCTGTGGCCTGCTGAGGCGCGTGCTCTTACAAACCATCCCTGCAGTTTCGCACATCTCTGTTCTCCCCTGAGTTTTGAGAAAACCCGACCTTTCTCTGCTCTGTGTGGTGACAGACCATATCCTGTTGGCAACAAGCTCCCCACTTCAGAGTGTTCAGAAAAGCCTCAGTTCTTAACCCAGTAGATCCAGTTCAGCGTCTCTGGGTTTGGCACACAGGCTAGAGTTGGCTTCACGTTAAAGGAAGTCTGCACCGTGGAGAGGGAAGAGGATGCACAGGGGTGCCAAGGTGCGTGTGTCCCACCAGCAGGTCAGTTCACCAGAGGAGAACCAGGGATTATGGNCAGGCTTGATGCAAAACAGCGGTGGCATTGCAAAGACGTAGGGGAAGCTCTCAGTAAATGGTTCTGGGAAAACTGGCCCATACAAAACAAGCAAACAAATGAACAAGCAAACACTGGATCCTCACTTCACTCCATACATTAGAATAAATGCCAACTGAATTAAAGACTTAAATGTAAACGGCAAAATTATAAATCTCTTAGAAGATAATAGAGGGGAAGGTCTTTATAACCATAGAGTAGGGAAGTACTTCTTAAACATGATACACACATAAAATACTAAATGCAAAGGAAAAGTTTGATAAAAATCAACCACAATCAAATTAAGACCATCTAGAGAAGGAAACGGAGAAGGCAATGGCACCCCACTCCAGTACTCTTGACTGGAAAATCCCATGGACGGAGGAGCCTGGTGGGCTGCAGTCCATGGGGTCACTACAAGTCAGATACAACTGAGCGACTTCACTTTCACTTTTCACTTTCATGCATTGGAGAAGGAAATGACAACCCATTCTAGTGTTCTTGCCTGGAGAATCCCAGGGACGGGGGAGCCTGGTGGGCTGCCGTCTATGGGATTGCACAGAGTCGGACACGACTGAAGTGACTTAGCAGTAGTAGTAGTAGTAGGGAAGGAAAGCCAGTTAATCCTAGAGGAAATCAACCCTGAATATTCATTGGAAGGACTGATGCTGAAGCTCCAGTACCTGGGGCACCTGATATGACAAGCTGACTCATTCAGAAAAGACTCTGATGCTGGGAAAGCAGAAGGGGGTAGAAGAGGATGAGATGGTTAGATAGCATCACCAACTCAACAGACATGAATTTGAGCAAGCTCCCAGAGATAGTGGAGGACAGAGAAGCCTGGTGTGCTGCAGTCCATGGGGTCGCAGAGTCAGACATGCTGTGGTGACTGAGATGTAGAGAACAAACGTGGTCACCAGTGGGGAGGAGAATGAAGGGAGAAGCCTACAGATCAGGTGTCAGAGGTGCAGACTTCTCTTCACAAAGTAAATAAGATGCAAGGATGTATTGTGTAGCACAGGGAATATAACCAGTGTTTTATAATAATTTTAAATTGAATGTAATCTATAAAATACTGAATTGTTATCTTGTACACCTGAAATTAATATGATTGTAAATCAACAGCACTTTAAAAGTTTCAGAAAAAAGGAACATAATATGTTTCCTCATGGCAGAGATCGAGGAGCCTCTTGATGAAAGTGAAAGAGGAGAATGAAAAGGCTGGCTTAAAACTCAACATTCAAAAAACACAGATCATGGCATTTGATCCCATCACTTCATGGCAAATAGAAGGGGAAACAATGGAAACAGTGACAGACTTTATTTTCTTGGGCTCCAAAATCACTGCAGATGGTGATGCAGCCATGAAATTAAAAGACACTTTTCCCTTGGAAGAAAAGCTATGACCAACCTAGAGAGCATATTAAAAAGCAGAGACATTATTTTGCCAACAAAGGTCCATATAGTCAAAGCTATTCTTTTTCCAGTAGTCATGTATGGATGTAAGAGTTGGACCATAAAGAAAGCGGAGTGCCTTAGTACTGATGCTTTTAAACTATGGTATTAGAGAAGACTCTTGAGAGTCCCTTGTACGGCAAGGAGATCAAACTAGTTAATCTTCAAGGAAATCAGTCCTGAATATTCATTGGAAGGACTGATACTGAAGCTCTAATACTTTGGCCACCTGATATGAAAAACTGATTCATTGGAAAAGACCCTGATGCTGGGAAAGATTGAAGGCAGGAGGAGAAGGGGATGGTTGGATGGCGTTACTGACTCAATGGACATGAGTTTGAGCAAGCTCTAGGAGTTGGTGATGGACAGGGAAGCCTGGTGTGCTGCAGTCCATGGAGTTGCAAAGAGTCGGATACGACCGAGTGACTGAACTGAACATGTTTCCATTTATATAAAGTTCAAATATTGGCAAAACTCAACAGCATAATCTAGGGATATATTTATGGATGGCAAAGAAATACAAAGAATTGAGTATTACAAGTCAGAATAGTGATTACCTTTGCAGAGAGTATGAGGTTAGGATGAGGAAAGTTATATAAAGGGCTTCTGGAGGTGCCAGAAGTGCTTTATTTCTTTTCTTTTCTTTCTTTTTTTTTTTTTTAAATCACCTTTGGACTTTGCCGTGCAGCATGTAGGATCTTAGTTTCCCGACCAGGGATTGATCCCTTGCCCCCTGCATTGGCAGCACAGAGTCTTAACCACTGGACCACCAGGAAAATCCTCCCCATCTTTTAAATTTATTATTATTTTAAAACATTCTTTGGAGTGCTTTATTTCTCCATCTAGATGTTAACTGCATAGATTTTTGCTTAATATTTAGTTATTAAACTATACATATGCCCTGTGCACTTCTCTCTTTGTGTGTGTTATATATTTCATCATAAAAAAAATTAAAGGAACCTATTATAACCCAGAGCAGGAGAGAGGTCCCAGCCACTGAAGCCCAAGGGAGCTGTTTACCTGGATTGCTAACGTGCGTCGATAGGACAGCCCTGCTGGGTAGTAGAAGCTGATCACCGTTCCATAGGAATCCTCACCCTCATTGGACACCATCACTGTCACACTGAGCTCCAGGGAGCTCCCCACCACCAGGGTCTCCAGCCTGAACAAGGAAGGACAAGATTGGGAAAGAGACTCTGAGGAAATAGGTTGGAATTGTATCAGGAGTGGGGGCAGGGCTGTGGGAACGCATGAGCTACGTGCTGCTGACCATCCAATCAAAAGCACTTCTTTGTTAGAAGGAGAGGCAAAGGGAAACACAGGGACTTCCCATCCTATGAGAATGGGAGCCCCCAAAGCTTTAGTGTATGGCTGCGAAAGGAGACAGAACTCACTCACCCTGAGAAGCTCAGGTTGACACCGAGGTCCCCTTCACAAAGGTGATCTTGTCCACAGTTCTTCTCAAAGGGGAGCTGCAGCAAAACAGTACGTTCTCTTCCCATCCGTGTCTCAATCCATCCCCAGTCTCATTAGGAACACCCGTCAACAGGGAGCATCACTGAGCGCCCACCCTGTGCCAGACTCTGTCCTAGCACTCACTGTCCTAGACTCTGGCAAGGAGGTGGGGCAGACAATGCGAGAGGGGCAGTTAGAAGATAAGAGAAAGAGAAGACAAGATCCTTGGCTTCAAAGAATGTAACGTTGAGTTGAGGAGTCAAATTCAACTGGAACAAGCATTCAGCAAACATTATTAACAGTCGATAATGAGACAGGTTCTGCACTCGGAAAGGTGGCAACTGCAGGTGAATTAGACATGGTGGTTCTTACATTCAAGGAACCTACAATCCCGAGGGGTCCACAGAAGTAGAGGCAGATGGCTATCAGTCCACTCATGTGGTATTTGGCCTGGTATCACCATGACACAGTAGGAGGCCAGGGAAGAAGTGACAGGTGCTGAGCAGTGGTTTTTAGAAGAGAAGGAGATAAGACTGGGGCTCTGGGGATGAGAGGAGATCTTTGAGGTGGAGAGAAGATGTTTTTCCAAATAAAAAATATGACATGCAGGAAAGATATAGAAATCAGCGGCCAAACCATGTCTTCATCTGTTTATTATGCTGCCCTTACTAGGAACATTATGAGCAATTACAGGTACCTGTAGTCAGTTGACAGGGCTTCCTCTTGAAAACAGAAAGGAACCATAACATGAAAAAGAAAGACAGACAACATGGAAAGACAGAGAGGGAGAAATGAGAAAAGTTGGGAGACTTCCCCAGCAGTCTAATAGTCAAGACTCCTGTTATATAACACAGGGTGCTCAGCTTGGTGCTCTCTGATGACCTAGAGGGGTGGGACGGGAGGGCTGGAGGAAGGCTCAAGAGAGAGAGGATATACGTATATTTATAGCTGATTCATGTTATATACAGCAGAAATCAACACAACACTGGAAAGCAATTATCCTCCAGTTTAAAAAGTTGCATCTGACTAGAGACAATTGTGAAGTCACTCAGAAAAAGACAGACACCACCCGATATCACTTACATGTGGAATTTAAAATATGACCCAAATGAACCTATCTACAAGACAGAAACGGAATCAAGAATATAGAGAACAGACTGGTAGTTGCCAAGGGGGAGAGAAAGGAGAGGGTTGCATTGGGAGTTTGGGATTAACAGATGCAAATTGGTATATACAGAATGGATAAACACCAAAGTCCTACTGTATAGCACAGGGAACTATACTCAATATCCTGTGATAAATCATAATGGAAAAGAATATGAAAAAAATGTATATGTATTTATAACTGAGTCACCTTGTTTTACAGCAGAAATTAACACAACATTGTCATTCTGCTATGTGTGTGTGTGCGTGCTAAGTCCCTTCAGTCATGTCACACCCTTTGTGACCCCACAGACTGTGGCCCTCCAGGCTCCTCTGTCCATGGGATTCTCCAGGCAAGAATATTGGAGTGGGTTGTCTTACCCGCCTCCAAGGGATCTTCTCAACCCAAGGACTGAATCCTTGTCTTTTACATCTCCTGCACTGGCAGGCAGGTTCTTTACCACTAGAGCCACCTGGGAAGCCCAATTCAACTATACCTCAAAAAAAAAAAAAAAAAGATTCCATACTCTACTACAGGGGGTACAGGTTTGATCTCTGATCAGGGAACCAAGATCCCATGGGCCAAGTGACACAGTCAAAATTTTTTAAAAATTGATAAGTTAATTAAAATGTGGGTTTAAAAAAATAAAAGAAAAAGTTCGAAGGGTCTGCAGAATGAGAACCAGAGAGTTTATGTTGGGGCAAAGTGGATAATCAGCTGAGACATGGGTAGGGCACCAAGCTGGGCCAGGCTGTGAGAACGGGGCGGAAGCATGTTAGATGCGAGGTGGTTTCGTAGGCACCTGGGAGCCACCCTAGGTTCTTCAGCACCCAGCGACACAGCAAGAGTCAGCACATCCCTGGGACTTCCTAGGAAGACTCACGGAGGCCGTGAAGAGGTCCTGGGAGCCCACAGCCAGCACGGGGCGGAGGTTCTGAGATGAGGCGATGGGTTCCCCAACCAGGGAGAAGTTGAGTCTCAGGGTAATGGGGTTCACTATGTCCTCCACACAGTCCTGGAGAAGAAGGGGCTTTAAAGAATCTGCTCTCCTCCTCCTTACTGGCTACCCCGGTGGAGTTTCTCCTCCACCACGTCCATGCCGTGGAAACCCGGTTCCCCAGCCTCAACTTTCTCCTCTCCTGCCCCAGGCTCCCCGCCTTTCCTGCCTCATTCAGGAGGGCGTGGAGGTGTCAGAGGCTGGCCCTGGGCTCCTTCCTCCCTCTCCCAGAACCCACAGTCCTCACTGGTAAAAGCAGCTTCATGGAGTCACAGTGCTCTCCCAGCCCCAGGGTTTTTCTTCGAGTCAAAGTCCAGTTCTTGGTCTCACCAAAAACAGCACGAGAAATCAGCCGACCTGGATCCAACACCAAATCATATGTGACAGAGCTTTGGACGTCACCTGAAGCAGAAGGGACAGAAGATGAAAAGTGAGAAACACGCGAAGGTTCTGTTTTCATTTTTTCATGCAATGGAGACGCGCTGAGCACTTTCTGTGGGCCACGAACTGTACCAGGTGCTGGGATACAGGTGGAGAAGGTGGAGAAATATGGTCCCTGCCCTCCTGAGCTCGCAGCCTAGAAATGGAGACCAGCACAAAGGACATAACATCACAGTGTGACCCCTGCAAGAGCCAGATCCTCAGTGGAACCAAAGAGGGCTTGCTGACTCGGATCTGGTGATCAGAGATGCCTTCCTGGATGGACCTTGTCTGAGCTCTAACCTAGAGGATGAGCAGGGGTCAGGTGAAAAGTGGGGAGGGGAAAATCCCATGTCTGGGGAACAGTGGCTAAGACCGGAAGGGAGAGGGAGGCTGGTACATTAATTAAAAAGTATACTGAGGAGGGCTTCCTGGGTAGTTTAGTGGTGAAGAATCTGCCTGTCAATGCAGGACACACAGGTTTGATCCCTGATCTTGGAAGATCCCACATGCTGTGGAGCAACTGAGCTCATTCGCCACAATTTCGGAAGCCCTTGTGCCCCAAAGCCTGTGCTCCACACCAAGAGAAGCCTCTGCACTGCACCTAGAGAAAAGCCCACACAGCAAGGAAGACCCAGCACAGCCAAATATAAATAAAAAATTTTAAGTGTATGGATGGAATCCCCCTGCAGACCAGTGGCTAGGACTCCACCAGGAGTCTGAACCCTGATCAGAGAACTAAGACCTAGCAAGACCTTTGGTGTGGCCAGAAAAAAAAAAAGGAGGGGGTGTGCTTGGAGTAAGGGAGGCTGGAGAGGCAGAGGGGCCAAATCAGCAGGGTCACAGTGGGCAAGAATTTTAGTCTTTATAAATGCAACAAGGGAGCGGGTGAGGAGTGGTGAACTGTGTTCAGGACCAATCAAGGTCACTACACCCGGTGCAGAGTGGGTGGGAAGGAGCAAGAATAGCCATGGACACGGCTCAGAGTGGGTGGGATAGAGAAGCCTTGTCCTCTGGGAAGGTGGAAAAGAGGGCAGACCTCCGATGTATCCTGGAGAAGGAATGTAAAGGCCTGGGTGTGGGAAGAGGGAGGGAGAAGGGCAGTTGGGTGGGTGTGGAGGTGAGATCTGGGTTCCTGGCTCCATTCGGCCCTGAGGAGAGGGCTGGACAGGGTGCCTCTGGGAGGTAAGTGTCTGGTCTACCGGGAGGAAGCTCACCTAGGCGGTCCTGTGAGCTTTTGTGGATGGTGAGACAGACTGTGGCTTGTCCAGCTTCCACAGTGGTGGTCAGCTCATCCCAGCACTGATACACAGCCTTTGTCACCTCCGGGGGTGTGAATTTCATAGTCACGTTCACCTTCAGCACCGGCAGGCTCCTGAGGGTGCATGAGGGGCTGAGGACCGGCCTCTGGCCTCCGTTGGGGAAAACGAGGGAGGGGGCAGCTTGGTGACTCAGACACAAGTGGCAGGCGAGGGGGGGGGGAGTTGTCACCTGAGCAGTAGCGCATGCCCCCGGGCCCCCACAGCAAGGTCCACCAGTCCATCCTGCGTGAGGTCCTGACCCCCACTCAGCGAAAGCCCGAAATACTGGAGCCCCAGGGAGAGCTGGGAGCCTGTGATCCGCTGGCCGGAGAGAGAAAAAAGTGCAAGTCAGGGGAAGGGGATGGGAAAGGTTTGAGAAGGAAAATTTGGAAAGGACACTGAATAGAGTAGTGGAAGAGAAGGGAGGGAACATCCCTGGTGGTCCAGTGGTTAAGATTCCATGCTTCCAGTGAAGGGGGCACAGGTTTGATCCCTGGGTGGGAAACTAAGATCCCACATGTCACAGGGCACAGACAAAAAATAAAATAATAATAAAAAGTAAAATTTAAAAAAAGGAGGAGAGGAGTGGAGAGCAAACAAAATGAGATCCCCAGGGTCCCCAGACAGAGATCGGAGCACTTTTGGTCCAATGAGGACCTTGAGAATGGAAATTAACGACAAAATCAAAACATAATGAAGAGAGCATAACAGATTCATTCACTCATTCTCTGCACGTTCATTCACAAACATTGGAGGGATGGACAGCTTAGTGCTGTCCTCGAGTTACCTTTACAAGAAGTCAATGGAATTTGCTCATCCTTTTATGATTCACAGAAGGAAATCAAGATTCACAGAGGCTAAGTCAGTCACTTGCCTAAAGCCACACAGACCACAGGGCTGGTCAGGCGTTTGACCTGGGGCCTGTGATCTCTTAACCACTAAGCTGCCCACACAGTTTGAAGTCTGTTTGGAGTCAAGGGAGAGAAGAGAGAGCATTTGTGCTTAGCTGGGCCACGGGCAATTCAGGGAAATAAACCACTAAAAGGTGCAGGGGAACGGTCACTGCTGAGACTGGGACAGGATGTGGCATCAGGTGAACCTAAGACACGGGAAAGGAGGTGAACAGAAGAGGCTGAAGGCTGAGGGGCCTCACCTGGCTGTGGGAGGGGCTGATGCCCAGTTCTGAGGTTCCGTGGAACAGGTAGACCGCACCCTGGTTCTCCTGCTCTCCCGGGGCCCCAATGGCCACATCCGCCAGCCTGTCCCCATTCACATCCCCCAGCGCTGTCAGGGCTGCCCCAAAGCGGCCCCAGGGGTGGCCTGGCTCCCCTCGCAGGACAGCATCACACTTCCACTTAGTCCTCTGCAGAACAAAAATAGTGTCAGGTCCCACCCCAGGAGCCCCTCCATCCCACAGCCAGACCCCACCCAGCCCGGGTCTCATCACTACTCACCCCCCGGGGAAAGGGGCACACGGACACCTGGCCCCCCTGGGTCTGCTCGTAGAAATGGGGGGCCCCGATGAGGACCAGGTCAGAGCTACCATCTCCATTCACGTCCACAGAGCAGAGGGAAGCCCCGAAGTAGGAGCCGATCTGGAGGGCAGAGTCGGGAGTCATCCTGTCTGCCCTCTGTCAGGGGCATGCTCTGGGCCAAGTCCCGCCTCCCCCCAGACACCAACACCTCCGCCAGAGGCCCTGCACCCCCTTCCTCTCCTCCTTCTCTACCCCTGGAGACCCCCTCCACACTCAACCTGGGTGCCTGTGACTTCAGCCTTTGGCCTCCATTGCCTGGACACCTGGGTGAAGAGGACCACCTTCCCGGTGTGCTGATGGCGGGGGGCCCCCAGGATCAGGCTCTGTAACCCCTTCCAAAGGGCCAGCTCTGTGGAGTAACCTGAAGGGGCCAGGGTCAGCACCGAGGCTTCCCCCACCCCTGTCCCCTCACCCCCCAGTCCCAGGCCCCTGTCCTTCCCACGCTGCCCATCTCCTGCCCAGCCCCCAACCACAGCCTTGTCTCACCCAGGTAAGAGTCCCTCATGTCCACGTGCTCCTGGGACATGTTGATGAAGGTGGGGTTCTTATTTTGGGGGTATAGGAAAGCACCTCCAGACCAGCTGAAGCTCCCCACAGCCCCCAGAACTGGTCCATCCTGGGAGGAAAGGATTCCAGGGTGAGCAGGTGGGAAAAAGAACCTATTCTGAAGAAATGCCTGCCTCTGACTCCACCCACTCATCAGATACCCACTCTTGCCTTCCCTCCTCCGTCTCTGCCTAACCCTACATCAATGGGCTGAAAGGGGCCCCACTCACAGGCATGAACACACCACTGAAGCCCTCCTGAGACATCTCCAGTTCGAAGGAACTACTGCTTATGGTCTGCGTACCTGGGGAAAGGTATGACACCTAGGTTCTATGGTGGAAAGACAAGCTTTGCCAGGTTCAAGGAGAATCTCAGCTTTAAGAGGATCTCATGTGTGTGCTATGTGCTAGATCGCTTCAGTCGTGTCCGACGCTATGTGACCCCATGCACTGTAGCCTGCCAGGCTCCTCTGTTCATGGGATTCTCCACATAAGAATAGTGGAGTGGGTTGCCATGCACTCCTCCAGGGGATCTTCTTGACCCAGGGATCAAACCCACGTCTTCCATGGCTCCTGCGTTGCAGGCGGATTCTTTACCACTGAGCCACTGAGGAAGCCCAAGAGGATCTCATGTTGGAGACTAAATACCCTAAGAGAGGAACTGGCCCATGACAAAGGAGTCCAGGTTCTAGAAGAAAAAAGGATTTATAGATGAGGGCTTCTGAAACGAGTAGTTCCATCTCTGACTTACCCTCAATGGCAAAGATCTTCTCTTTCAGTTGTTTCTGAATGTCTCGCAAAGCATCAAAATTCTCCACTTGAAATACATGCTCTTTAGAGGGTGTGGAGGCAATGTCGATTAATTCTTGCAAGGAATTTGTGTATTGAAATGCTGATCCCACCTGTCCCCAGCAAAGACCAACTCAGTGAAAATAATCCAAACTATAACATGCCTGCTGGATGCTGAGCTCCTCCAGTAACCCTGCAAGGTTAATATAATTACAGCCAGCGAACAGGCAAGAACAATGAGGCTCGGACAGCATGGAGGAGTTTAAGGAAAAGAATGAAAGTCCCCCAGGCTGGGACAAAGTTTTCATCCTGAAGGCAAAAGAAGCTAAGAGAGCTGGGGGCTTTTGTCCTAAAAGGGAAGATGCCTTAAGAGGACTTGAGGGGAGGAGGTAGAGTAAGGGCATCCCCCCATCCTACCCCAATTGCATATCGAATGACGCCGGCGGCCTCAGCCCGAGGAATGACATCCTTGTAATCCACGTTTTCTGTTTTCTTCCCATCAGTGATGACGATGAGGATTTTGGAGGCATCTTTTCGGGCCCCGTAGGCGGCACTGAGGAGTCGATCTCTGTCAGAGAAGATGAGGGTCCAGAGGCCAGTGAACAGAGCCGTTGCTTGGCCCCTGATGCCTTTGTGAGAACGAGGGGATGCTCTGTCCCACCCGGAGGCCCCTGGCTTGGAGACCAGGGGACCAGGAGACCACGGACTGAATTCAGTGCCCACCTCTTCGTTCCGCACCGAGACAAACGGGGCCCTGAAGCAAGACTCAGATGCTTTAGGGGAGGATCTGGGAGGAGTCAGGACTCACGTGACGAATCGGATGGCTGAGGCGGTGAACGTCCACCCTCGCAGCTGCCAGACGGAATCCAGGAGGTTTAGTGGGTCTGAGCTGGTAGCGAAGTCTTTGAAAGTGAAGTGCTCCTTGATCTTGTCGGAGAACTGCACCAGGGAGAACTGGGAGAACCAAGCAGCGTTGCGGGTCACGCAGTGGCAACGCCACCTCGAGGCTCCTCCCACAAGCCTCCCCCGGGGCGGGGCGGGGCGGGGCTACACCCCGGCCTTCCCGCCCTTGAGGGCACACCTGGGAGCTGGGACGCTGGAACTGGCTCATCACGGCCTTCACGAAGTTCAACATTTTGTCAAAATCGCTGGGGGAGATGCTGCCTGAGCCGTCGATCAGAAAGGCGATGTCCTGATCCTGCCTTGGGCACTCTGGGGGAGGAGACGGCACCAGTCCCCAGAGGGACACTCACAAAGCCCGGGTCTCCTGGCCACAAGACGAGCAGTTTCCCTCCCAAGAGCTGCCCTGACTCCTGCCTAGAACAGGATCCCTCGGTCTCCCAAAGTCTCTAAAAGGCCACATCTGTGATTCAGCTGCTCACACCTGGTTGATTAAAAAGTGACAATTCGTCCAGTCCAGATGGTGAGAGTCTGGGGCCCCTCCTTCTACCTCGACTGTCCGTGCCCCGCCCCTTGGCCTTTCTCCACCTTCTCTCCCACCGTCCCCACTGTCCAGCAATAAAAGGACACTGCTCCAGCCCCTGGCTCGGAGTCCACACCAAACTACTTTTGTTAAATATTTAAACAAAATCCATCTTCAGAAGAGACAGCTCAGGGACTTCCCTGATGGACCAGTGGTTAAGAATCTGCCTGCCAATACAGGAGACACGGTTAGATCCCTGGTCCTGGAAGATCCCACATGCTGTGGGGCAACTAAGCCTGCACACCGCAGTTACTGAAACCAGTGCGTCATAGAGCCCTTGATCCACAACAAGAGAAGCCACGGAAACTGAGAAGCCTATACGCTACAACAAAGAGTAGCACAACCCTCCGCCCCC
>SJYA01002951.1:1773762-1934788 GCA_006410615.1 Neotragus moschatus | reverse complement strand
TTCAGTGCCCACCTCTTCGTTCCGCACCGAGACAAACGGGGCCCTGAAGCAAGACTCAGATGCTTTAGGGGAGGATCTGGGAGGAGTCAGGACTCACGTGACGAATCGGATGGCTGAGGCGGTGAACGTCCACCCTCGCAGCTGCCAGACGGAATCCAGGAGGTTTAGTGGGTCTGAGCTGGTAGCGAAGTCTTTGAAAGTGAAGTGCTCCTTGATCTTGTCGGAGAACTGCACCAGGGAGAACTGGGAGAACCAAGCAGCGTTGCGGGTCACGCAGTGGCAACGCCACCTCGAGGCTCCTCCCACAAGCCTCCCCCGGGGCGGGGCGGGGCGGGGCTACACCCCGGCCTTCCCGCCCTTGAGGGCACACCTGGGAGCTGGGACGCTGGAACTGGCTCATCACGGCCTTCACGAAGTTCAACATTTTGTCAAAATCGCTGGGGGAGATGCTGCCTGAGCCGTCGATCAGAAAGGCGATGTCCTGATCCTGCCTTGGGCACTCTGGGGGAGGAGACGGCACCAGTCCCCAGAGGGACACTCACAAAGCCCGGGTCTCCTGGCCACAAGACGAGCAGTTTCCCTCCCAAGAGCTGCCCTGACTCCTGCCTAGAACAGGATCCCTCGGTCTCCCAAAGTCTCTAAAAGGCCACATCTGTGATTCAGCTGCTCACACCTGGTTGATTAAAAAGTGACAATTCGTCCAGTCCAGATGGTGAGAGTCTGGGGCCCCTCCTTCTACCTCGACTGTCCGTGCCCCGCCCCTTGGCCTTTCTCCACCTTCTCTCCCACCGTCCCCACTGTCCAGCAATAAAAGGACACTGCTCCAGCCCCTGGCTCGGAGTCCGCACCAAACTACTTTTGTTAAATATTTAAACAAAATCCATCTTCAGAAGAGACAGCTCAGGGACTTCCCTGATGGACCAGTGGTTAAGAATCTGCCTGCCAATACAGGAGACACGGTTAGATCCCTGGTCCTGGAAGATCCCACATGCTGTGGGGCAACTAAGCCTGCACACCGCAGTTACTGAAACCAGTGCGTCATAGAGCCCTTGATCCACAACAAGAGAAGCCACGGAAACTGAGAAGCCTATACGCTACAACAAAGAGTAGCACAACCCTCCGCCCCCCTGCCACGCCCCTGCCCTCCCCGCCGCCGCCACGCCCCCGCCACGCCCCTGCCCGCCACACTAGAGAAAGTTCTTGAGCAGACCCAGGGCAGACAAAAATAACATAAACACTAAATCAATATTTTTTTTTTAAAAAAAGAAGAGGGAGTCCCGCTTGACTTGGCTCTCTGATGGAGATTCCTGTCTAGCCCCTAGCTTCCCCCTTCTGCCCCTGAGGCTTTCCAGCAGAAAGAGGGGTGTCCTGGTGGAAGCCCAGGGGCCTAGGAGGTGCTGAGAGGGGCACCCCAGTCAAGGCCCCGGATGTCAGTCTCCGCAAGGGCCTGGTGTGAATGTGGAACCAGGAAGGGGCCTTGGTCTGCCCTAGGTGGGGTCTGAGAAGCTTACTGTTTCACCTCCTCATCCCCCATCGCCATCAGCACAGGGGAAGCCGGGTCCTCAACCTGTACTCACACACACATATATACATATACACATATACCACACACAGACACACATAACACACAAACATACATACAACATACTCAAATACACACACACACTCATGCACATATATATCAACACACAAACATACACAACATGCACAAACACATATACACACATCACACTTATACACACAAACACACATGTAAATATGCATACAACATGCATAAATACATATACACATACACACTCATACACATACATATCAACACACACAAACATATACAACATGCACAAACACATATACACATACATCACACTCACACACACACAAACACACATGCAAACATACACANTCCTTTCCCCTTTGGTAACCGAATCTGCGTGTGTGTATGTGTGTGTTTGTATTTTGGCCAGGCTGTGTTCCCCATCCAGGAACTCATGCCTCTGCAGTTAAAGCACCAAATCCTAACCACTAGGTCACCAGGGAACTCCCTGTGTATGTCTTTAATATTCCACAATAAATGAATATCTCTCAAAAGGTACAATGTGTAAAAGCCCAGGAGGAGACCTAGAAGGTCAAAATATGTGACAAAAATCCCTAACTGGGGCATACTATCTCAAGTATATATGTGACAGTCATTTGAAGCACTTAAAATGTAGGCTAAATGTCGAGTACAGTAGTACACCCCTTACCTTTGGTTCGATTTCCAAGAAAATGTGAAATAAGAAATTTTAGAAATAATTCATATGTTTGAAATTGCACCCTTTTCTGAGTTACGTGACAGCATCTCCTGCCATCTACTGCAACCCGCAAAGGACGTGAATCATCAGTGGTCCAGCGTATCCTGCCCGTTCGTCACTTATTAATAGTAGCCAGCTCGGTTATCAGACTGATGAGGTATCCGAGTGCTTGGGTTCAAGTGACCTTTTTTTTTTTTTTTTNTGAAGCACTTAAAATGTAGGCTAAATGTCGAGTACAGTAGTACACCCCTTACCTTTGGTTCGATTTCCAAGAAAATGTGAAGTAAGAAATTTTAGAAATAATTCATATGTTTGAAATTGCACCCTTTTCTGAGTTACGTGACAGCATCTCCTGCCATCTACTGCAACCCGCAAAGGACGTGAATCATCAGTGGTCCAGCGTATCCTGCCCGTTCGTCACTTATTAATAGTAGCCAGCTCGGTTATCAGACTGATGAGGTATCCGAGTGCTTGGGTTCAAGTGACCTTTTTTTTTTTTTTTTTGTACTAAAAATGGCCCCATTGTGCAAGAGGAGCGACACTGGCAATTCCCATGTGCCAAAGAGAAGCTGTAAAGTACTTTTTTAAGTGAAAAGGTGAACAATCTTGACTAAATAAAGGAAGAAAAAAAATCATATGCTGAGGCTGCTAAAACCTACAACAAGTACACCTCTTCTACCTGTGAAATTGTGAAAAACGAAAAAAAAATTTCTGTTAGTTTTGTTGTCACATCTCCAGCTGCAAAAATTATGGTCATGGTGCATGGTAAGTCTCTAGTTAAGATGGAAAAGGCTTTTGAAAAACTCTCCCATTAGGGACTTCCCTGGTGGTCCGGTGGCTAAGACTCCAATGCTCCCAATGCAAGTGGCTCGGGTTCCAATGCTCCCAACGCAAGTGGCTCGGGTTTAATCCCTGGTCAGGGAACTAGATCCCACATGCCACAACTAAAGACCTGGTGCAGCCAAATAAATTAATTAAATAAATAAAAAGAATGTAAAAAATTGCTTTACCATTGTTTTCTTTATAAAATCTATGTTTCAAATAAAATGACTCCAAAAGACTTACAGGAAAGAAATTGGTAAGTGGAAACAAACAAAAATATAAGTTCTATTACCCTAGGAGAGAGCATGGTGTGCCTAGTCTCTCAGTCATGTCCAGCTCTTTGTGAGCCCAGGGACTGTAGCCCACCAGGCTTCTCTGTCCATGGGATTCTCCAGGCAAGAATACTGGAGTGCGTTGCCATTCCCTCTCCAGAGGATCTTCCTGACCCAGGGATCGAACCCAGGTCTCCTGCATTGCAAGCAGAGTCTTTATCATGTGAGCTGCAGGGAAGTTCTAAGACAAAGCATTAACATGGGACAAAAGTAATCATGAAGATGAAAAGTATAAGCCACAATAAAGAAATTATACTCACTTTTGCAGGATAAATGACATGGCAATAAACATTATCACTGGGGATATAAGGCATTAAATCTTAATAATAAGGTATTTTGAGAGAGGGAGGGAGACCGTATTCACATAATTTTTATTACAGTAAACTGTTAAAATTGTTCTATTATTAGTTTCTGGTGTTAATCTCTGTTTGGATGGCAATAAAATACAATATTTCATTTGCATTACATGACAAATGGTTAACATCTTCAGTCATAAGTGGGACTTATGGGACTTCTCTGGTGGTCCAGTGGTTAAGACTTTGCCAATGAAGGTGGTGAGGGTTCGATCCCTAGTCCGGGAGCTGAGATCCCACATGCCTCGCTGCCAAAAAAACAAAGTATAAAACAGACATAATATTGTAACAAATTCAATAAAGACTTAGAAAATGATCCACATTAAAAAAAAATCTAAAAAAAAATAAATGAGTTCTTAGAAACCAGTAATAAAGACATTGCTATTCTGAGAGAAATGAAAAAAAAAAAAAAAAACAGAAGAAAATGAAATAACACAAATGACTTTAGGTCATTTTAGGTTTAAGCATATGTGAAGATGCCTGAGCTGAGCAATAACAGAAGAAAAGCAATTTCTTTGTAATATCACACTATCAAAGATTAAAAATCTAATGTTTGGACAGACCCCCATAAACACTGGGGCACAAGATTGATGAGGTCCTGTCTATATAGTGGGGGAAACATTGTTAATCTCTTAACGGGCCTAATTTATAAATTAAACTCTATCACAGGTATGTAAAGTGAAAGTGAAAGTCTGTCAGTGTCTGACTCTTTGTGAACCCATGGACTATAGTCTGCCAGGCTCTTCCGTCCATTGGATTCTCCAGGCAGGAATACTGGAGTGGGTAGTCGTTCCCTTCTCCAGGGAATCTTCCCAACCCAGGGACAGAACCCAGGTCTCCCTCATTGCAGGTGGATTCTTTACCATCTGAACTACCAAGGAAGCCCAACAAGTATGTAAGTGTAGGAAAAACACATAATATAGGGAACTCAGAACTCTACAAGGTTGCAAGCAACCATGGTGGGGGGTCTTGGAACAGAACCCCCAGGGATATGAGGAATCCTGTCGAGACAATATCAAATAGTTTTCCAAACAAAAATATTAGCTTTATTTACTTGAGCTGACATTTAACAGTCAGAAAAAATTAATTAGATGCTGAGAAGGGCATTGGTGATGCCCTTGTAGGGAATGGGGCTGAAGATCATGAGTGCTGACCTTGAGGCTTGACTTACTTCCTACAAAGATGGTCAAGGCCAAGTTGAGCAATAGCCTTCTCCCTCTTGTGCTGAGAGGTCAGTAATAAACAGCTCCCCGTCATCACTTCTGCGGATCTGGGAACTTCTCTCTGTGTTTGGAACCACAAAAATAATTTCATTTATTTTTTTAAGTTTTTCAAATAAATTTATTTATTTTTGCCTGTGCTGAGTCTTCATTGCTGCTCGAGGGTTTTTCTAGTTGCCATGGGCAGGCTTTTCATTACAGTGACTTCTCTTGCTGCAGAGCATGTGCAGGCCCTGTCGTTTAGTTGCCCTGCGCAGCATGTGAAGTCTTCTGGGACCGAGGATCGAACCTGCGTCCTCTGCATGGGCAGACAGATTCCTAACCATTGCACCAAGGAAGTCCAAAGATGATTTTTTTGACAATTCTCCTCAATCCAAAAATCTAAAGTTCTCTTCATTTCCCCTCCCTTCACCACACCTCATGTTTTAGAAACATTCTTGAATGTATCACACTTTATATGTCACCTTTAATTTCAGACTTCTCTTCAAAAGCAAGGCTTGAGGTTAATTGACCGTTCCAACAACTGTCAAATTTCCAATTTTGCTTCAATTGTATTCTCACTTGTATCAGTAGAAGTCTTTTGTTTTTCACTCATTTTTAAACAACAATTAGGGCAACTGGCAAAAAGATAGTCAAATATTTGTTTGAGTTGCCACCCACACGTTGCCATGGAAGTACTTTCTGCCAGGCCTGATGCTGTGGGTGCTAAGATAGTAAGAGATAAAGATAGTTATGTTAATGAGGCAACTTTTGGAAAGCAACTAAATATGGGGGCTGGTAGCCAGTGGAGCTAACCAGTGATTACAGGTTTGGAACTTCCAGCCCCATCCCTCACCTTCAAGAGGGGAGAAGAGCCGGAGATTAAGTTCAATCACCAATGGCTAATGATTTAATCCATCATGTCTATGTAATGAGATGGTGGTTCAGTGGTAAAGAATCTGCCTGCCAATGTAGGGGACTCGAGAGATATGAGTTGTTCCATCCCTGGGTGGGAAAGATCCCCTGGAGGAGAAAACAGCAACGCACTCCAGTATTCTTGCCTAGACAATCCCATGGACAGAGGAGCCTGGTGGGCTACAGTCCATGGGATTGCAAAGAATCAGACATGACTGAGCAACTGACCACACAAGTCAGCTGACCACACTAGCCTTCTGCTCAAGCAAGACTAGCTGCAAATGAAGATAAAACTCCAGATACAAAGAACAAACTAATGGTTACCAGTGTGGGGGACATGGGACTGGCAATACAAGGGTGGCAGAGTGGGAGGTATAAACTACTAGCTATAAGGCTGCAAGAATGTATTTTACAACAGCAGGGAATAGAGTCAATATTTTGTAACAGCTGTAAATGGAGTGCAACCTTTAAAAATTGTGTTCTAAAAAAAGTAATAGTTCTTAAATCAAACAGAATATAATACCTATTTTAATTGGTATACAGACGCTCCCAGAAGAATACTTTGAAATCCTCAAATAGCTTCCTTCAAAGTTTCATTGCAAGAAACTAATAAAATATTGAAGAAATGAGATGTACTTAAAAGATTATGAGATGGATCCTGCTGCTCCCTTTTCCCCTCCTTTAATTTTTTTTTTTCTTTTGGCCAAGTGGCATGTGGGATCTTAGTTCCCTGACCAGTGATCTAACCTGTGTCCCTGCAGTGGAAGCACGGAGTCCCAAGCACTGGACCATCCAGGGGAGTCCCTTTTCTCCTTTAATTTGCTATCTCATTCTAATCCTTTATCTGAATTGTCTTTCCATTTTGAAGAGACTACAAGGCCATAAACAAAAATCCACCAAGCTAATGGTGTTGAAGGAGGGCTCCTATCCAGAGTTGATGAGACCCTGGGAGATTTTTCTGCTACATTATTCTCTTAAACACCCAAATGGGAACTAAAATGAAAAGTAATATGGTTTTAAAGTTGCCAGAGATTGGAAGCTGATATTCAGAGGCTGATAGGAATTTTTTTAGGCCTTCTCCCCTAAACTAAAATAAAGCTATATAGCCAGAGGGGGTAGAGCAAGTTGGGGATAATGTAGTTGGGTGGGCTTACAAGCTATGATGTCATTTAAGTGAAGTGAAGTGTTTGTCACTCAGTCATATCTGACTCTTTGCGACCCCATGGACTGTAGCCCACCAGGCTCCTCTGTGCACGGAATTCTCCAGCCAAGAATACTGGAGTGGGTTACCATTTCCTTCTCCAAGGGATCTTCTCAACCCAGGCATCGAACCCTGGTCTCCTGCATTTCAGGCCCCTTTACCGCCTGAGCTAAATGCTTGAAAAAGTGAAAGAAGCTGTCTTTATCTTACACATCTTTATAAAACTGTGAATGCAACTCTAGAAAACTTTTCATTTTTATTTATTTTTAACTTTTTAAACCTTTTGGCAGTATTGAGTGGTCCATGGGATTTTAATTTCACCCCCTGCAGTGAAAGTGTGGAGTCTTCATCACTGGACCATCAGGGAAGTCTGTCATCTTTAAATGCTTACAAATACTGCAAAAGATTGGGACACTGGAGACAGAAAGTGTCCTACACTTAAGAAAAGAAGGAAAGTTTAAATAATAATTACTCTAGGACTTTGATAACAGGGAAATAAATCCCAAAATTTCTTGAAGAAAACTTGGACGTTTTTTTCGATGCCTTTGTAATATAAAATTTCATCCCCATTTTCTCTAGGACCAGATAGCCAATTCTTTGAAATGAAAACTAGGGAGGAACTTTCAGAAAGAGAGGTAATGAAAAAAAAAAGTTTATCAGAAAGAGAACAGAATGAAAGAGAGGTGGTAAAAAAATCTTTTAAGTGTTTCTCCACAGATACTATTGAAAGGGTTTAGCCACCTGAGCTGGTACTCTTAACGTACTCTATCTGATAGAAAAATGACTTAGATCTCACTTGTTTTATTTTTTTTTATTTTTTTCTCACTTCTTTTATAACTAGTACACTTTATATTCTTATGCCTGTTTCATGACTAAAATATTAAACTGAAACTGCAAGGTCTCTTTTTGCATGTCTCTGTGTTCGTAAATATCTATGTATATGTGTTGTAGATATGTGCTATTTTTCGCCTGCAGTTGGTATTACTAAAATTAATTTGTAAAAGAGCTCTATTTAATTGGCTTAAAAACAAACAAGCACTAACAGGAGTTCAAATTTAACAGAAACTTGCCCCAATGACTTTCAAGTTCACATGATCGGGGATTAATCTTGAATAAATAAAAGCCAGTTTATGGTTTTTGGTTAAATTAAAACAAGCATGGCTTTAGAGTGATCAACAATGATCAACATGTATCATGTAGACATACAACTTTTATTCCAACTGGATTTATTAATCAAAAAAGTTCATGTTTCTCTGTCACAAAATTTGTCAGCAAGAAAAATAACTTGGTATGATAATATTTACATAGATAAATCTAAACAAATGAACTAAATGGTTGTCAGTGAGACAAAAAGTTTCCAGGTGAACTTTTAAAATAGTTTCCCCAAATCTTTTTGGTAACCTGAAACCTTAAAGATATGGTAAGTTAAATCAAATGATGGATGTGTGCAAAATCGCTTCAGTCGTGTCTGACTCTTTACAACCCTATGGACTGTAGCCCACCAGGCTCCTCTGTCTATGGGATTCTCCAGGCAAGAATACTGGAGTGGGTTGCCTTGCCTTCCTCAAGAGGATCGGCCTAGTTCATAGATCGAGCTTTTATGTCTCCTGCATTGGCAGGTGGGTTCTTAACACTAGTGCCACCTGGGAAACTCTAAGTGATGGCTAGTCATTGACTAGATCATTCTCAAATAAGATAAAATTCTGAAACACTGATTATCGAACACAGGCTTATATACGTTGGGCTTCCTTTTACATAAAAACTTACGATATTTGGATGCCATGCTGAGAACTTTTCTATGAGAAAGCACCTGTTTCTAGAAATTATAAAAAGTACTTATAAGTCTGCCAATCCACAAAATGTTAACGGAGAAGACAGTTCATGATTGCTAACTTTTTAATTTTCAGTAAAAATTAAACATTTGTAATGATTAGAAATTCTAATATATGTGATTAAAGCTAAAAGAAGTAATAAAGAGGGTCGTGTCTGACTCTTTGTGACCCCATAGACAGTAACGTGCCAGGCTCCTCCGTCCATGGGATTTTCCAGGCAAGAATACTGGAGTGAGTAGCCATTCCCTTCTCCAGGGGATCTTCCTGACCCAAGAATTCAACCCGAATCTCCTGCGTCTCCTCCGTAAGCAAGAAGGAGGGCCTTCATCCCTTTTCACAACTGTGTCATATAAACAGACCAACTTGTTGGTTCAGTAGTTAAGAATCTACCTGTGCTCTAGAAATCCAAGAGCCACAACTACTGAGCCCATGTGTAGCAACTACCGAAGACCACGAGCCCTAGAAGCCGTGCTCCACAAGAGAGTAGCCCCAGCTCTCTGCAAGTAGAGAAAGCCTGCATGCAGTAGCAGAGACTCAGCGCAGCCAGTAATAAATAAAAATAAATATTTTTTAAAAAGCAGACCAAGTTGAACAAAAGATACAAATTTAAATGTTCTATTATATACCTATCTACGAGTCTGGTCATGTTTCATCTAATTCTTGATCTTGGCTTCCTAAAAAAAAAAAAAAGAAGAAGAAGTAATAAAACATCTCTGTATGCAAGAAAAGTAGGATGTGTGTTTTGAGTAAAAAAAAAAAAAAAATTTATGAAAAAGAAATCTTTGAAAAGGGAATTTGTGTGTAGTCAGGACTGGCTAAGATTGGAGTGAAGTAAATGTGGCCCAGGTCAGCCTCGCTTNATGAGTCTGGTCATGTTTGATCTAATTCTTGATCTTGGCTTCCTAAAAAAAAAAAAAAGAAGAAGAAGTAATAAAACATCTCTGTATGCAAGAAAAGTAGGATGTGTGTTTTGAGTAAAAAAAAAAAAAAGATTTATGAAAAAGAAATCTTTGAAAAGGGAATTTGTGTGTGGTCAGGACTGGCTAAGATTGGAGTGAAGTAAATGTGGCCCAGGTCAGCCTTGCTTCTGCCTACACCTCCTCCCCAGCCCCCACGTGGTCCCACTCCTCGGTGACCTCCTCCCATTTCTGCCTCCTCCCCAGATCACCTNGAGAGGATCGGTGATCACCATTTCTGGAACCCTATGTTCCAGAACTATACTAGGAACTTTAAATAAACAGTGTCATCTAGACTCTGCCACAGTTCTGTGAGCTTGTAGAACCACCTTCAGAATGAGAAACTAAGACCCATCATGGGCCAAACACATGCCAAGGAAAAGAATCAGTGGTGGCATCAACACCGAATCCAGGGCTTTCACATTCTAATTTGCCTTCCAGGGAAACATGTAAAGAGGTGAAGAAGAGCGGAAAAGAAACGGAGACAGATTAGAGGAGGCTTGCGAAAAAGACAGAAAGACATGGAGTCCACTGGGGACAGGTGATGTCACAGGTGGCTTCCCTGGTGGCTCAGCAGTAAAGAAGCCACCAGCAATGCAGGAGACTTGGGTTTGATCCCTGGGTTGGGAGGATCCCCTGGGAGAAAACCATGGCAACCCACTCCAGTATTCTTGCCTGGAAAATCCCGTGGACAGAGGAACCTGGTGAGCTGCAGTCCATGGGGTCGCACAAGAGTCAAACACGACTTGGCGACTCAACGACAACAGATGTCGCGGGTGGGAGGGGATCTCTTTAGGAAGAATTGGAGTCACAGGACTGAATCCACAGTGAGCTCTTCCTTATACCATAGAAAGAGTGGGATCAAATGCTGGTGGTCTCGGGAGTGGGATAAAAGCACTCACCTTGTACAGTAGGGCTGTGATGAGGGCCAGGAGCAGCAGTCCTCCCACAGAGCTGCCCACAATGAGGGGGATGGGGTTGTAGACCTCATACTTCTCCAGCACCAGCTCTGTCTGGAGTGGAGATGACCCCATCAGAAAGGCTCAGGACTCCTGCGGTCCCAGACTCCTCCCAGGTCTCCTTGAACTCCCTCCCCTCCTTCATCAGGCTCCGCTCCAAGGGGTGGGATACAGAAGGACTCATGGGCTTAGGAACAACTTTCCTGCCTGGGGCTCTCCATCCAACCTGCCTCTCTCCAGGCTTGCAAGCGCCCCACTCAGCATCACGGATTTAGCATCGGGAACTGTCTGACCAGCCTGGCCCCTCCCTGCCACATGGTCACTACCTGAGCTCTCAAAAATGTCTCCTGTCCTGGAAGCTGAGAATACACAAGTCTGTTGAAGGTGATTTCAGCCATGCTGACGACCAGCACCTTCTTCTGCCGTGTCTGCCAAAGAGAAGGGGAGAGCCAGGAACTAGCTGTAGTTGGACAGGCAGGAGGGCTCCGGGATAGAGAAACGCCCTGGCTTGAGGCAGGCACAGACACATCAGGCTCCACCTGAGTCGGGGAAGGGACTCTGCTCTTAGAATTACACACCTGGCTGACCCAGCCAAAGCTGAGGTTGCCCTTCAGGATGAAGTCAAGTTCCTCCTGGATGCCGAAGGAGGGGATGTCGCAGCGGAACCTCAGGCAGTCAGCGATGGAGCAGTCCTGGAGTCAGAGAAGTGGCGTCAGGCCAGGGAAAGGTGGGTTTGAAGGTAGAAGGCAGCGTTCAACTGTCTGATTTGAGAGGAGCTGCCACATTGGGGCTCAAGCAGGCTGTTCGGCAGACATGCATCTGATATAATACGTATTCCTGAATCAAATCCCTCTATGGAAGTGTGGAAGTGTGGCTTCCAGTGGGGGACCGCCCAGGGCCCTCTTACCAGGACAGGCTTCTTCTTAAAGTGGGTCAGGAAGTCAGACTCTGTGGGCGCTGTTCTCTCTGAAGAGCACTGAATGGAGGGGTTCTAGGGAAAAGGCACAGGGAGAAAGCATGTGAGGGGTCGTCAGGGACTCACGAAGACCGAGGAGTCGAGGTAGGGCTTCCCTGCTGGCTCAGTGGTAAAGGATCCGCCGGCCAATGAGGGAGATGCAGGTTCGATCCCCGCACCGGGAAAGATCCCCTGGAGGAGGAAATGGCAACCCACTCCAGGATTCTTGCCTGGGAAATCCCACAGACAGGGGAGCCTGCTGGGCTTCAGTCTATGGGGTCACAAAAGAATTGGACACAACTGAGCATTAAAGAACACAACACAAAAACCACAGGGAGTCCAGGGAGAGGGCGTTAATGGAGGACCCATAGAGCCTTTTGAGTACCTGGAGGTTGAGGACGGCTATGTCCTTCCACACAGCCACCTGGTTCAGCTCTACGGGCACTGAGATGTCGATGCTGACAGGCAGCTCCCTCTGCCCCAGGTTATTCACCTGCATGGAGGATGGTGAGGGCCAAGATCACGCCGAGCCCCCTGCCCTCCCGGACCCCCGCCCCCGGCCACGTTCCCTAGTAACCACGCATGCCTGGTATCTGTGCTGGGCCTCCCTGCTGCCGCCCTCCTGCGAGGCGGAGAAGTTGAGGTACTTGGTAGATTGTTCGTGGCTGTGGGGAGAGGCGGCAGGGGCGGATGAGAAGTTCCGTTAGGGCCTCCTGAGGAGACTCGGGGTGGGAGCGTGACAGGACGGGTGGTCAGAGGGCCCCTGGGCTGGTCGGGAGTGACCTGGGGTAACGGGACGGTTCAGGGAGCCGGGCTGGGCTGCAGGCTTCCTGCAGAGGCTGTCCAGAGAGGAGACCGCCAGGGCAGCCAGGCAGGGGGGTGGGGTCACAGGGATCACTGAGAGCTCTGTCTGACCCGGGGAGAGGGGGCCAGGGCCTGCCCTCTCTGTGCCTGGGTCTTCCTTTCGGGCCTCTGTGGACTCGGAGGAGGCCAGATGGGCGGGTGGGACACAACGGAGGTGTAGGGAGATCCAGGCTGACGCTGCTGACGAATGTCTACTGGACCCACTCCTTCTGGCTCCCTGGGGTCTTCCCTGGGCCCTTCTCTCCCGTCTCCTGTTTTTCTTTCTTTTCTCCTTCCTTCCTTTCTCCCTCCCTCCCCCCACCCCCTCTTTCTTCCTTTCTGCTTGTGAGCTCTTGGTTCCTCGACCAGGGATCAAACCTGCAGCCTTGGCAAATGAAACCTCAGAGTCTTAGCCACAGGACACTGGAGAACTCCCTCCTCAGCTTTTCTGGGCCTGGGGTTCGGAGGTAGGGGTGGGCCCAACACGGACGTCCACTGGGTGTCAGTGTAACCACACCTCGAGGCTGCCATCGGTCCCCAACCTGGCCCCTCACCAGGGGGCTGCTCTCACTTCTGTGCCCCCTCCCCTGCCCCACTCCACTCCGTACACATCTGCCCTTCACCTGCACCACAGAAGTTCAAACCCCGACTCCTACTCTGAAGTGTCATCCTTCTCTAAGAAGGGCCCCTCCAAAACACCCCAGCTTGTCCTGGGGCCTCTATTAAATGTGGGCTATAATGATAATGACATCATAATTATTGTTATCAATAGCCACAGAAAGCACTCGATTGTTTAGTAAGTGCTGCTAGTGGTGACATCTACTGATTGAAAGGGTAGTGATAAAACTTAAATTTGAGGGACTTCCCTGGTGGTCCAGTGGCTAAGAATCCACCTTCCAATGCAGGGGACACAGGGAACTAAGATCCCACATGCAATGGGGCCACTAAGCCCGTGAGCTGCAACTAGATGAAGCCTGAGCAATGCAATGAAGGCCCAGCACGGTCAAAACAAAACAAAACAAACAAACGTAAACTCAGCAGAGGTTCAGCTCCGACAGAAAGAGAGAATTCCCCATGCCCCACAGAGTGATGGGCTAGGACCCCTTGAAGGTCGTGGTGTGGCACCTGCTGATCACGATGTAGGTGGCGTACTTCACAGGGAGCTCCAGCTGGAAGGTGGTCTTGCTTGTCTTGGGGCTGTTATTCTCACTGGAAAAAGAGGAGGATCCCAGCTGGCAAGTTCCCCAGGGGAGGAGACTGAGAGGGGGCGGGCTCTGCCCTGGGCCTGGCCCAGCTCACCTGCTCACATTGGCGGCAAGAAGCAGCTTGTCTCCCAGGGTGGCCGTGGGGGAGACGTGAAAGGTGACTGTGAAGGTGATCTGGGGAGGAGGCAGAAATGGGAGGAGGTCACCGAGGAGTGGGCCGCGTGGGGGCTGGGGAGGAGGTGTGGGCAGAAGCGAGGCTGACCTGGACGCCCTCACGGAAGATGAAGTGGTTGACGCTACAGCGGGTGCTTCGCGTGCCCTGGGTCCTGGCGGGGGCGCTGTCACAGGTCAGGCGCAGGGAACGTGACTGCAGATGGTTCTGGGGAAGCACAGATGAACCAAGGCAGCTGAGAACTTGTTAGTATCCCGACAAAACTCTATACGGAAGTGACAGTTACCTGCAATTTACCTTAAGGTTATGTTTTGTTTTGTTTTAAATTTTTGGGCTTCCCTGGTGGTCCAGTGGTTGAGAACCTGCCTTGCAATGCAGGGGACATGGGTTTGATACCTGGTCCTGGAAGATTCAATATGCCTCAGGGCAACTACGCCCATGTAATACTGAGTCTGTGCTCCAGAGCCCAGAAGCCACACTACTGGGGCCCTGGGGCCCTAGATCCCATGCTCCACAACAAGAGAAGCCACTGCAATAAGAAGCCCAAGCACCTCAACTAGAGAGTAGCCCCCAATCACCAAAACAAGAGAAAAGCCCTCCCACAGCAACCAAGACCCAGTACAGCCAAACATAAAGAAATTGGTGTGACTTAAAATTTTTTTTTAAATCCTTAAACACTATCTGGTCAAACTTCCTCCTAAGGTAGAAATCCCAGATTTATTGTTAATAGCATTTCCCCTTTTTTAAATTCACAGTTTTTTTTAAAAGATTTGTATTATGAAAATTTCAAATCTCCTCAAAAGTGGAAAGACAAGGTAAATCTACCCCATATCCCCATCACTCAGATTAAATTACCAACATTTTTCTACTCTGTTTTGTTCACCTGTTTTCCACTTTTTCTCCCCTGAATTATTTAAAGCACATTCCTAATATCACAGGGCTTCCCTCGTGGCTCAGAGGGTAAAGCATCTGCCTGCAGTGCAGGAGACCTGGGTTTGATCCCTGGGTCAGGAAGATCCCCTGGAGAAGGAAATGGCACCCCACTCCAGTACCCTTGCCTGGAAAATCCCATGGACAGAGAAGCCTGGTAGACTACAGTCCATGGGATCGCAAAGAGTCAGACACGACTGAGCGACTTCATTTTCTTTCTTTCACTTTCCTAATATCACATACTTTCGATCTGGAAAGACTTCAGTGTATACCACCAACAGGTAAGGGTATTTTTTAACGTAAGCACAAGACTCAACAAAATTAACAATAACTCCTTAAGATCAGCTGATATCCAAGTCATGTTAAGTCATTCTAAATTGTATCCAAAAATGTGAATGTTATAGCTCATTTTTAGAAGCAATATCTGGTACTTCCCTGGTGGTCCAGTGATTGTGACTCTACACTCCCAACGCAGAGGGCCTGGATTCAATCCCTGGTCAGGGAAGTAGAGCCCATATGCCACTACTGAGAGTTCCCATGTGTCAACTAAGAGATCCCACATGCCACAAATAAGACCCAGCGTAGCCAAGTAAATAAACATTTTCAAAAAGTAAATAAAAGCCGTATCTAAAAAAGGTCCACACATGGCATCTAGCTGGTGTGTCTAGAAGTACCTCCAGTGACAGGGTGTTCACCCTCACAAGGCAGCTGGAGTTGATCATTCCTAGACAAACTCCTAGACAAACATTCCTAGAAATACATTCATCATGTATTTCTTCATGCATTGATCAAAGTAAGCTTCCATTGGGAAGACTGGCTTAAGAGACACATAGGAGAACAACCAAACATAAAATGTGGACCTAGTTTAAATGATGGTTCAAATAAACCACTTAGAAGGATATATTTGAGACAATTAAGGAAATTTGACTATGGGCTAAATACCAAGAAATTATTCATTTCACTGGGTGTGATCAGGGCTATGGGGTCGTGTAAGACAGTCCTCCTGTCCCAAACAGTGAAACAGGAAGATGTATGATGCCAGGGTATCTGGGACTGGTTTTAAAATATTTAAACTAAGAGAGGGGTCAAAACAGATGAAACAATATAGCAAAATGCTGATGATTGTTGAATCTGGGCAATAATTTAGAAGGTTTGTTGAACTCTCTCCTAAAGAAGTACCTAAAAAAAGGAAGTGGGAATAGAGAAATAGTGACAAGAGACAAAAGATTTCTAGGACATAAATGAAGAAGCGGAGCTGCAAAGACTGGCCTGGCTCTCTTCTTTTGTAAATGTTTAACACAATTTTTCGTAATAAAATGTTTGTTAAAAATCTCTTTGACTCCCTGTGGTCCTGGTTCTGTCTTCTAGAAGAGGGACTGCCATATGGCAGCCCAGCACCAATTTGTATAAATAAAGTTTTATTGGGACACAGCCATGCTCATTCATACATATATTGTCAATGGCTGCTTTCACTTTACATCAGCAAGAATGAAGACACTGTGTGGCCCACAAAACTGAAATATCTACTCTCTAGCCATTTATGGATAAAGTNGTTCTGTCTTCTAGAAGAGGGACTGCCATATGGCAGCCCAGCACCAATTTGTATAAATAAAGTTTTATTGGGACACAGCCATGCTCATTCATACATATATTGTCAATGGCTGCTTTCACTTTACATCAGCAAGAATGAAGACACTGTGTGGCCCACAAAACTGAAATATCTACTCTCTAGCCATTTATGGATAAAGTATGCCAAGCTCTGATCTACAGTAACCAATAAATCCAACTCATTCTTCCACAGGAAAGTATTTTAATTTTTTCTTTTCTGTTTCATTTTCTGAGCCATAAGGCTTTTGGAATCTTAGTTTTCCTTGACCAGGGATTGAACTTGGGCCATGGCAGTGAAAATCCTGCATTGTAACCACTGAACCACCAGGGAATTCCCCAGAACAGTGTTTTAAAATGTGTGAAGGCTGAGGTATATTCTCCTTTAAAGGAGAAATAGTTATACCGAAACTCCAGTACTTTGGCCACCTCATGCGAAGAGTTGACTCATCGGAAAAGAGTCTGATGCTGGGAGGGATTGGGGGCAGGAGGAGAAGGGGACGACAGAGGATGAGATGGCTGGATAGCATCACTGACTCGATGGACGCAAGTCTGAGTGAACTCCGGGAGTTGGTGATGGACAGGGAGGCCTGGCGTGCTGCGATTCATGGGGTTGCAAAGAGTCGGACACGACTGAGCAACTGAACTGAACTGAACTGAATACAAAGCAATAGAAGGCAGGGTCCCTGCCATTCTCACATTAGCATCCTCCTGGGAACTGATTCCTGACTGTCATTCTTAAAATGCCAAGCTCAGAGCTGAACACAGAATAAGTTGAGGCATGCCACAGCAAACACAGCCACATCCATCTAACCATGATCAGTCCAGCCCTCTTGGCTTTCAAGAATGCTAAACAGATGAAGACCTGCCTGAGCACTGAACCCAACACAAAAGTCTCTGCTGGCCCCCTGCCATCAGCCTTTCCTTCCCCAGAGGAGACAGTACCTGGCCCCCGGTCACACGTCGGTAAGACAACCCTGGAGGGTAGAAGAAGGTGACTGCGGTTCCATAGGAGTCCTCGCCATCATTCCACACTCTCACTTTCAAGTTCAGCTCCAGGTTATTCCCCACAATCAGGGTCTTCAAGCTAGCACTGGGGCAGAGGAGAGAAGGTGATTCTGTGACTGAGGCTGAAAATGGGGTGGGGATGAAATGCAGAGCGGGGAAGTGGAGGGAGAGACAGGGACAGTGTGTCTTGGTCCAGAGCCCCGGGTAGAGACATTAGAAAGAGCCAGAGACAGGAGCCCTGGGTTCCAACAGGGGGCCTGGGGAACCAGGGTAGGTCTAAGGAGCTGGACACTCACTCTGAGACCCCAAAGGAGATGCTGAGGTCGTCCTGGCAGATGTGATCCGCGCCACAGTTCTTCTCAAAGGGGAGCTGAGAGGGAAGGCAAAGCAGGGTTTTCCCTCAAGATCTAGAGTTCACCCCCTCCAACCCCTCTGGAAAAGGCCAACCCCAGGACTCACAGAGGTTGTGAAGTATCTCTGGGCATCCACTGCCAGCATAGGCTGGAGGTTTCTTAGGCTAGAGATGGGCTTGCCCACCAGGGAGAAGTTGAGACGCAAGATGATAGGGGTCACCGAGTCCTCCACACAGTCCTGGGGGGTGGATACAGGAGGAAACAAGAAATGCACGCTTGCAGCCACCGGCTGGGCCCTGTCTTCTCATTCATAAAATGCAGTAACAATGGTACCAACCCACAGCCCCTCGTAAACGCTCATCGCTAGATCTGCATGCGGACCTGCTGCTGTGATTGTCCTTCATCTTGGGTATCCTTCCCCCAGCTTCCCACAGGCTCCCTCACTCTACTCAGGGTCCCCCCAGACTGTTTCCCATAGCTCCCTGAAACCCTCTCTGTTCTCTCTCCAGCTTTATCTCTCTTTCATCACTATTATCTATTATCTAGGAATATTATTGACATCTGTTATCTAGGAATTTGATTCGCTTCTGATCTTCCCCTATGGCTCCCCCTGGTCACGATCATTTTGTCCACTGCTGGCTCCCTGGTGTCGAGGACAGGACCTGTCTCAGAGGAGTGGCTGGATAAAAGAATCCCAGCCCAATGCCCCATGGCTCTCCGAAGCAGCCTTAGGCTTCTACCTGAAATCCAGCCATGTAGCCTCCTGCTGATGCAGCCAACCTCACCCATCCTTCACTCCCTCAGTCATTCAGCTAACCTGTGTTAAGCCCCTCCTGCTTTCCACTTGCTGTTTGGGGGTGGAGCCAAGGCGAGGACCAGAACACATCCCTGCATCCCTGCCCAGCCACCACCCCCCACCAGCCTCAGAGTCGCCTCCCTCCCCAGGACCCCTCACCGGAAGGAGCAACCTCACAGCCTCACAGTGCTGCTTCAGCCCCAGCTCTCGAACACGGGTCAGATTCCGAGTCCTCGTCTCTTGGAAGATGGCACGAGGACTCAGGCGGCCAGGGTCAAGGGTTAGGTCAAAGGTCACAATGCTTTGGAGGTTAACTGTAGGGGAAAGTGGGAAATGGAAAAGGCTGAGAGAGAAAGAGGAACTCCCCAAGTGGGCAAGGAGCAAGGGAGGAGACAGGAGCCCTGGGCTTGGGGACTCCCAGGGTCAGGGGGCAAACGACTCACCCAGCTGGTTCTTGGGACTTTGGGAAACACGCAGGCAGACAGTGGCCTCGCCCAGATCATGGGGAAAGGTCGCCAGCTGCTGACACTCATACACAGACCTGGCGATCTCCGCGGGTGTGATGTGAATGTTCGCCCACATCCTGAGCACAGGTCTGGTCCTGTGGGCAGAACACTGAGCTGAGGACAAGCCTCTGGTTCCGGGACGACAACCAGGGAGGGTGGTTAGAGAGACTGGTGTCCTCGCAGACCTGGGACCACCCAGCGGGTATGTGTTCTCACCTGAGCAGCAATGCGTGCCCCTGGGCCCCCACGGCCAAGTCTGCCAGTCCATCCTGGGTGAGGTCCTGACCCCCGCTCAGCGACTGCCCGAAATACTGGAGGCTGGGGGAGAGCTGGGCGCCTGTGACCCGCTGGCCGGAGAGGAAGCGGCAAATCAGGTGGTGTTATTGTTTACTCGCGTCTGACTCTTTGCGACGCCATGGGCTATAGCCCACCGGGCTCCTCTGTCCATGGGATTTCCCAGACAAGAAGAGTGGAATGGGCTGCCACTTCTTTCTCCAGGGGGTCTTCCTGACCCAGGGATCCAGCTCGCCTCTCTTGAATTAGCAGGTGAGTTCTTCACCACTGAGCCACCAGGGAAACCCCAGTCATTGAGGGTGAGCAAAGTTGAACAGAAGCAACAGAGGAACAGGGAAGAGGGGCTGAGGGAGACAGAAGGAAGGGGTGAGCCGTAAAAAATAAGACAACTCCAAGAAAAAAAAGGAAGTGGGAGTAGAGAAATAGTGACTAGAGACAAAAGATTTCTAGGACATAAATGAAGAAGCGGAGTTGCAAAGACTGGCCTGGCGACCTGACTTTCATTCATTCACTTGGCTAGTTCATCTCGGGTTCCTATTCTGGCTCCTTCACTTATGAGCCATGAGATCTTAAGCCAGGAGTCAGTCTTTCTGTACCTCAGTTTCCTCATCCCTCATCTAGGATGATAACACCTCAGAGCACTAAATGAACTAATTCATGGAGTTCTTAGAACAGCACCTGGCATATGGTCACTACTCAGTAACTTTACCATGATGAGTATCAGGGCTAGAAGGGTCCCTTAGCAGTCACCCCCATGTCCCTCATTCTCCTCTACCCCTTGCCCCTGACAACCAATAATCCACTTTCTGACTTTGTGGATTTACCTATTCTGGACATTTCATGTAAACAGAATCACACAATATGTGGTCCTTTGAGGGGATCTAGCTTCTTTCACTAAGCATAATGTTTTNTCACCCCCATGTCCCTCATTCTCCTCTACCCCTTGCCCCTGACAACCAATAATCCACTTTCTGACTTTGTGGATTTACCTATTCTGGGCATTTCATGTAAACAGAATCACACAATATGTGGTCCTTTGAGGGGATCTAGCTTCTTTCACTAAGCATAATGTTTTCAGGGTTCATCCGTGTGGTAGCATGTTATAGCATGTCGTGTTGACACATGTAATACATGTAACACATGTCAGTGTTTCATTCTTTTCATGGCTGAATAATATGCCTCCGTGTGGGTATACCACATTTTCTTTATCTGTTCATCACTGGATGGGCATTTTGATTATTTCCCTCTTTTGGTTGTTACATATAACACTAATATAAACAAGCACATGTAACTTTTTTTTCTATGGACCTGTTTTTAATTCTCTTGGGTGGAACTTCCGGGTCACCCAGTAACTCTAGTTTAACCTTTTGAAAAGCTGTTTTCCAAAGTAGCTGCGTCATTCTACATTCCCACTTATAGTGGATGAGTATGCCACATACGTTCACGTCCTCATCAACACTTGTTATCATCTGTCTTTCTGATTCCAGCCATCCTAGTTGGTGTGAAGTGATGTCTCACTGTGGTTTTGACTTCCTGATGACTGATATCTAACGATGCTGAACATCTTCTTACGTGTGAATTGATCCTTTGTATATCACCTTTGAAGAACAGTCTTTTCAGATCTTTTGCTTATTTTTTTAATTGAGACTTCCTTAACTTTTGCCCTCCCTTCTCAGCCTGCCCCACCCAGTGAAGGGCTCCTGCCTATGGGTATCTGGCAGGATTACTGACAGCAGGAGACAATAAAGTCATGACATTCAGGGAGATGAAGGGGTAGGTGGACAGACAGGCTGAGGCTCCCAGAACTAAATCGATTGGCAAAGCGAGCCAGATAGAGGTGGAGCTCCTGGTCAGAGACAAGAGGTTGGAACCTCCCTCACCACGACTCCTGATCCACTATAAACCTTGGACAGGTCAAGGCACTTCTCTTCTCCATGCCCCAGGTTTCATCTTTAAAATGTCTCTGCTAATGCCTGGCCTATGTACGGGGTAAAACTGCTAGGGGATTAAAAGACTTGGATGGAGAAAGTATCAAGTCACCATACAAAGTAATGTTAGTCACTCAGTCCGGTACAAATCTTTGTGACCCAGTGGACTGAAGCCCACCAAGTTCCTCTATCCATGGGATTCTCCAGGCAAGAATACTGGAGTGGGTTGCCTTTCCCTTCTCCAGGGGATCTTGCTGACCCAGGGATCAAACCCAGGTCTCTTGCATTGCAGGAAGATTCTTCACCATCTGAACCACCAAGAATCCATCTATACAAATTAAAGAGTTAGCAATGTTTCCATTTCCGAAGCTTCACAGATTTTGCTTGATGCCTACTAGGTGCCCAGTTCTAGGCAAAAGAGNATGATGATCTGACATATATATGTATGTATTATGGAATGATTGCCGCAATAAAATCAGTTAACACATCCAAAAAAACCACACAAATACATATGTACATTACACATACATACATGCATACATACAAACACACATGCACAACACACAACAAACATACATAAATATATATATACATCACTCTCATACTCATACATATACATACACACACATACACATATACTCATACACACATATAAATACACACACACATACATGCACACTGCTCAGACTGCCTGTAACCTCACCCTTTCCCAGCCTGCTGCACAAATCAATTGGTTATATACCACAGGGTTGTACAGTGGGTGAAAATAAATGTCCTTCACTCTAAAAATCATAGCAGCTGGCATAAACTGAGCCCTTGCCACTGAGGCACTGTGCTAAACCCTGGCCGTGGACCATCTATGTCATTCACAGTGTCGGGTGTGCTATTATTCCCATCAAACAGACAAGGCCATCGAAGCTCAGAGAAAGAAAGGCCCTAGAAAGCCCCTGCACTGGGATAGTGATGAGGCAGGTGTAAAAGCAGGTGGTGAACTCTCCAGGCATGTTTGGAATCACTGTGCCCTCCAGCGAAATTNCATCTATGTCATTCACAGTGTCGGGTGTGCTATTATTCCCATCAAACAGACAAGGCCATCGAAGCTCAGAGAAAGAAAGGCCCTAGAAAGCCCCTGCACTGGGATAGTGATGAGGCAGGTGTAAAAGCAGGTGGTGAACTCTCCAGGCATGTTTGGAATCACTGTGCCCTCCAGCGAAATTTTTTTTTCCGGATCCCTTTGGTTTATCCACTCTGGTAAGAGTGTTCTTGGCCCCATGGTAAGCCCCTGTCAGATGTGTGTAGGTTCCTCAAAGGACTCAGTGGCCCCAAACACTCACCCTGCAGGGCAGCCGGGATCCTCTTGACCTGCCGGAATGGGGAGGCCAGCAGGAAGCAGATCCCAGTCAAGTGCATGTTCTCCCGGCATGCGTGGTGCACAGTGGGCCCACAGGCCTGGGGACAGAGGGGCTTGGTGGGAAGGGCTGTCCCTGCTACGGTCACACTCTCCCGTCCCAGCACCTCCACCCTCCACGAGACCCCCAGCACCAGAGCCCTAGATCCCCACATGTTCTCTCAGGATGCTCCCGTGACCCAGGGCAACTCACCAGCAGCTGAAAGGGGTCGGTGGTGGCTGCCATGGACAGGCCCAGGGACATGTTCACAGCCTCTGGAGGCACTAGGGCACAGGTGTATGCATGGTTACCTTCAGGTCAGAGGAGGCGGGGGGCACCTCAACTCTGGAAAATGAGGAGGTCTGACAGGTGAAGGGAATTTTCAGGTCTTGATGGAGCTATGGGGGTGGAGGGATGGGATGGGAGGGGAGACTGTGGGAGAGTCAGGAGGCCTGTCTGAGACTCAGGGTCTGCAGACAGAGCTGAAACCAGGTAGTGAGTCCCCTGTGTTCCCCACAGACCCACAGAGCTTGGGAGCCTGAACCTGGGTGCCAGCCGTGGGCAGCCACTCACCCTGCAGGGGGATGGCCTCACACCTGTCCATGCCATAATCGCACCAGTAGAGGCCACCTGTTTGATTGGCAGCCTTTACCTCCTGCGGGGCTCCAACCACCAGCCTTAGGGGAGAAATGAACACGGCAGCTAAGATCATGGATGCTGGAGCCAGACTGCCACTTGGCCAGTTTGCTTTCCCTCTCTAAGCCTGTTTCCTCATCTGTAAAGTGGAGATTCATAACAGTTTAAATTCCACACAAGAGAGATTTTGGTTTCTTTCATTCTCTAGTATATGTCTGGCTCCTGAGACATATAGTAATAGATGCTCAGTAAACATTTGTTGAGTGATGGCTTCCTACATCATATGGTTGCTGTGAGGATGAAATCAGTGCCTGTCCAAAGGTGCCTGGCACTTAGTGATTGCTCAGTTGAAAAATGAAGTTAGCTATGGTCATTGACATGACAAGATGGCCCTTCTTCAGTCCAGTTTTTCATAGCCTTAGGGGAAATTGTCATGGTAGAAAGGAGAGTTTGTGAATAAAGGGAGGGATGTGGGGAGAGACCAGCCCTGTGCAGGGAAGGAGTTGATGAAAGCCAGAGGCACCACGCTGTCCTCACCATTGGGCATACTGGACCACACTGTGTCCAAACCCAGGGCTGTCCACACGAAAGGTTGTCGGTTGCTCCACATCCAAGTTGAAGCAGAGAGAGGACACTGGGGCTGGGAAGGAAGGCGAGGAGATAAGCTTTGAGGAAGGGTCTCCCACCTTCTCCATCTTCCTGGCTCCCAGGCTACCTCCCCCTACTATCCCCTCCAGGCTGCCCCAGCATCTCCTGGGTTTCTGGACCCCCAGGCTCAGGCCTCTCTCAGCTCGGTTTGCCTCCTTCAGATGGTCCAGAGATAGCTGTTCCTCCACTAGTCTACTACCAAAGTTTCATTTCTCCATTGCACAGAGCAACGCCCAAATAGACCTCTTTCCCCATACCTCCCTCAGGGCTCCCATGAAGGAGAACTCAGGAAAACTTGGGGCCGAACAGATGCAGCAGACAGAGTACATGATTGACTTCTTCTGCCTACTTGAGACACCTCTGCACTGTCCAGGCAACTGGCCTCTCTTCCAGCATTTTCTCTTGAACACGCCTAAAATTGATTCAGTATCCTCTTGACCTCCACAAACCCCAGATCCTCAACCTGGTATAACTCCAGATCCCTCCCCTAAAGTCTGAGTTTGAAAAGTGCATTCTTGGCTCTCTCCCTAGCTCTACCCCCATCCTCTCCTCCCCATTATGACCCTCGGCTTACCCATCAACAGGAGGAGAAACACCCGGGTCCTGGTCATGACAAGAAGGTCAGATGTGGGCATCAGAGCACTTGAGCCCCAAAGGGAAGAGCTGGACTAAAATGCCAAGGAAGCCAGTGAGCAGAGAGAGGTTCAGGAGGCCAGACTCAGAGAGGGAAGTCGTCAGCATGACTCAGAGGTTGGGGGTGGAGAATACAGCTGAAATAAGCAGAGTAAGGGACAGGCAGCCCACACACACTGTTTCCAGGAGTCTTTCTAAGCGGAGATGATATGACTCGCTTCTCTTGTCTCTAAAACCTAGGATGGGGTGGATGCAAATCTCCTGCCCCACCCCACCTCTCCCATGTTCCCTTATTGTACAGAAGACAGTTTCCCCCTGACCTTGAAATGTCAGAGAGCCAGGGGATGGGAAAGGGTAGATGCCAGAGTGTCTTCAGACCCCTAAGAGAGGCTCTGGGAAGAATCTTCCACTTTGGACCTAAGTGGAAACCTAGACCAGTAGAAACCTGGACCTAGAAACCTCTGGGCCCAGGATTCAAGCCTCTGGACCCTAGGAGGAAGGCAGAGTGGGTATTTGTTCATCATTTATTTATGACTTATTCAACAAATCTAATTTGAGACTAATTGTGTGAGCCATCTCTCAGCAGAATGGGAAAACACAAACCACAAGGCCCCAGCTTTGGTGTCAGTGGAAAAGGCAAACATGTAAACAGCAAGACATCGCTATGAGAGGAGAAGACACTAATTGGTCACAGGGTATCATACTCAGATTGGAAGGGTGTGAAGTTTCAGGAAAACTCCCTGGAAGAGGTGACACTTATCTGAGTCTTGCATGCAGCTTGAACAGAGGGGAACATGTTTCTGAAGGAGTGGCCAAATGTAGAAGAGACACGAGATAAGGGCTTCTTAGGACATCAGTGGTAGAAACCAGAGTGGAGGAGGTGGGAAGTGGCAAAAGATGTGGTCAGTCGGGGAGGTGGGGGGAAGCGGAAGCAGGCCTCAGGCCTGGAAAGCCCCCTTAAGGCCTGTCAGTTTTATCTTGAGGACAGAGGGAGGCATAGAAGCAAATTGCAAAGACTGAGATCTTCAAATCTGAGCTTTAGAAAACTAGAAAAAGGGGCTGTGTGGGGCATGGATTCCTTGGGAGCTGGTTGAAGACAGGTTGGTCAAGAGAGAAGTGATGAGGGCTTCTGGGAGAGCTGGTGGCCATGGGGATGAACTGAAGGCTGACTGGTCCCTAAGGCGTGGACGCTGACGACAGTCCCTGAGCTGGAGGGTAGGAGTTGGGAGGGGTGGAGGGGTGCGGCCAACTTCCGTGTTAAGGGAACCAAAATATGTTGTTCTAAGAGTTTGGGTTTATAAAAAAGAATTATATAATGTCATTTTCAGCAACATGAATGGACCTAGAGATGGTCAGACTGAATGAAAGAGGTCAGACAGAGGAAAGCAAGAATCACCTGCTAACACTCATGTGTGGAATCTAAAAAAAAACATGGGACAAAGGAACTTAATTGCGAAACAGAAATAAGAGTCTCAGATGTAGAAAACAAACTTAGAGTTACCAAGGGTAAAGGGAGGGGTGGGGAGAGATAAACTGAGAGTCTAGGATGGACAGATACACACTACTGTATATAAAATAGATAACTAATAAGGGCCTACTGTTTAGCACAGGGAACTCTTCTCGATACTCTGTAATGACCTATATGGGAAAATAATTTTTAAAAGAGTAGACATATGTATAACTGATTCACATTGCTGTACAGCCGAAACTAACAAAACATTGTCAGTCAACTATATGCCAATACATTTTTGAAAATCATAAAAACAAATTAAAATTTAAAAATAAGAGTTTGGCCTCTTGCATTGAAAATGGCTACTCCCAGAGAGGAAGGTGTGGAGGGCAAGGATAAAGGACAGCTATTGTTCATAGCAAAGCTTGTGAAACAATTTGACTGTGCCTATGAATAGCTTTGATAAAAATAAAAACTAAAAAAAATAAAATTTTTTAAAGTTAAAAAAAAGTTTAGCTTCTTCTAACCTCTCTCTGACCATTTCCTCCTCTGCAAAACGAGGTGATAATAAAAATACACACTTCCTATTGTTGTAGGGGCAGTTGAGTGAGTAAGTGTGAAAATGCTCAGAAGAGTCTTTGTGAACTTTTGTTATTGATGGTTAACTTGCTGTTCGGAGAAGGCAATGGCACCCCACTCCAGTACTCTTGCCTGGGGAATCCCAGGGACGGGGGAGCCTGGTGGGCTGCTGTCTCTGGGGTCACACAGAGTCGGACACAACTGAAGGGACTTAGCAGCAGCAGCTTACTGTTGCATGAGTGATAAGTCACTTCAGTCATGTCTGACTCTTTGCAACACAATGGACTGTAGCCTGCCAGGCTCCTCTGTCCATGGGGAGTCTCCAGGTAAGAATACTGGCGTGGGTTGCCATGCCCTCCTCCAGGGGATCTTCCCAATCCAGGGATGAAACCTGCGTCTCTTATGTCTCCTGCATTGACAGGCGGGTTCTTTACCACTAGCGCCCACTAGCTAAGGGAAGCCTTAGCTTACTATGCTATGATGATTACTGTGTTAGGTAAGCGGGCTTCCCAAGTGGAGAAGCCGTCACATCATGAAGGGTGTGTGGGGCTGGATCTAGGAGAAAAGCCTGGGCTGGAAAAGAGTTCTGGAACCATCGGCGGAAGTGCTGGGTGAGATTCTGACGGGAGTGAAATTGAAGGAGAAAAATGGGCCTGGCCTGAGTCCCAGGAAAACACCCTTGATGGCCACAAGGAGCTCAAGAAGGTTGGGAAGGAAAGTGTCCAAAAAGGAGAAGAGGGACTTCCCCGGAAGTTCAGTGTTTAACGGAGGGTGTGCAGATTCAATATCTGGTCAGGGAACTAAGATGCCACATGTCTTGCAGCCAGAAGATCAGAGTGTGAACAACAGAAATAGGACTTTCCTGGTGGTCCAGTGTTTAAGAATCCTCCTGCCGATGCAGGGGACAACAGATTCGATCCCTGGTCCGGGAAGATCATGCCATGGGACACCTAAGCCCCTTGGGCCACAGCTGCTGAAGCCCATGGGCCACAACTGCTGACCTAGTGAGTGCACATGCTCCAGACAAGAGACGCCACCACCCCGAGAAGTGCGTGCACTGCAGCTAGAGAAAAGCCCGCTCAGCAGCGAAGACCAAGCACAGCCAGTAAATAAATAAACAAATCTCACAAAATAAAACAAATAATATTGTAACAAATTCAACGAAGACTTTTCAAATGGTTCACGTTAACAAAATCTTCAGAAAAAAAGAGAGAGAGAGAAAGAGGGACACAGTGAAAAGGCAGCCTGGAGGGAAGGAGTGTGAACAACTTCACAGGCTGCCGTCAAGGGACACGAGTGAGGTAAGAAATGAGGAGTCTCTGAATCTGGCTACAGAGGCTGTTGGTGACCCTGGAGTGAGTGGTCCCAGGGCAGTGGGGGAGGGACCGGGGGCAGCAATATCACCCAGAGAGAGGAGCAGCCCTGGGGAGACCTCAGATAAAATATGGCTGGAGAAGGGCCTTGGAATTCCTGGTGATGGAGAAAATTTGAGAGTGAGTGAGTGAGTGAGTGAATGGGGGTTGTTGTCATTTATTCACTCAGTCGTGTCCAACTCTTGCAACCCCATGGACTGTAGCCCGCCAGGCTCCTCTGTCCATGGGATTTCCCAGGCAAGAATATTGGAGAGGGTAGCCGTTTCCTTCTCCAACGGGTCTCCCCTACCTAGGGACTGAACCTGAGTCCCCTGCATTGGCACATGGGTTNAGTCGTGTCCAACTCTTGCAACCCCATGGACTGTAGCCCGCCAGGCTCCTCTGTCCATGGGATTTCCCAGGCAAGAATATTGGAGAGGGTAGCCGTTTCCTTCTCCAACGGGTCTCCCCTACCTAGGGACTGAACCTGAGTCCCCTGCATTGGCACATGGGTTTTTTACCATTGAGCCATCAGGGAAGCCCCCTGGAATTTTTTGCCATGAACGAAATTTGAGAGCAAGTGAGCAAGGGTGCGGGGGTTCAATTACAAGAAGGAAATGGTGGCAGAAAAACCCAACAAAGAGAAAAGAGAAGTGGCCCAGATCCTGAAGATGATAAAAGACAACCAGAAATGACTCAAACCAGAAGTCTGGGAGACTCGGGGCTAGTGTTATGGACAGAGGCCACCAGCCTTCAAAGAACCTTGAACCTGGCCTTACTGTCATTTTCTTTCCTTAGACACGGATTTCACCCTGGTTGGGTGAGGATGGATAAGATAAGAATCCTGGACCAGTAAGACTTCATCCCCTCTCTCACTCTGCTCACATACTTCCATGATGTTTCAGAGAAAAGTCAAGATAAGGTACCTCGCCTTTGGCAAGGAAGACTTGGATCACAAAACTGTAGAACAGAGTGTGTCTTTAACTCAACCCCCCCATTTTACAGATGAGGGCAATGAGGCTCCAGCCAAGACCTAAGGGTGTCGAAAACTCAAAGGCTCATTTCAATGATTCATGACTTTGACATTTCCAGAAAAAAGGATGACAGTAAAGGATATAAACAAGGAAGGAGTGGGCAGCCCAGTTACTCATCTCCTCAGTGCAATCAGTCACATCCAGCTTTGTCCACTTGGCACCCCTAGGGTGTTCAGAGTCCTGGTCAAACTTAGGGCAGGCAGTCAAGGGTAGAGAGGTGCTCTGGGGAGGTTTGAAGAACAGCCAGCTTTCCCACTGCTGACATTTCTGACTCCATAAGTTTCTGCTCTGTCTCTGAGCTCAGAGGGGCTGAATAAGATTCCAGAAGGATGGTAGGGTAGGAGGGGCTGCATCTGATCTTCCATGTATGGGCGGGGGATGGAGGTGGTTGTGGAGAGTGGGTTAGAGAAACCAGGACAAAAGCTGTTTTAATTCAGGTCTGGTTTGCCCGAGCTAAGTGGAACTGAATAATCTGCAGTCTGTCTCCTGAGTTGTTTTTTTTTCCCCATGGAAATAAGAGAACAGAAATGTAGTGGGCAGAAACCCTCAGATTTCTCGTGTGTTTCTACCCTATGCTTGCCCACAGGGCTTGACCGGATTTTCCATAGTTTCAGCCCTTCCTCTTGCTGCAAACAATCCATCTCACTTCTCTGTCTACCTCACCCCTGAGTTTTCTCAAAACAGAACTTATTTGAATTCTGTAGTGTGGAAACACACACGGGCATGTAGGTACTCAGGAAGGTGTGTTTGTGCATACATNGTAATGATTTGACTACTGTACGTCATGAAATGATGACCATAAGAGGCTTAGTGAACATCTGTCATCTCATGTACGTACATCATTAAATATGTAGAAAAACTTTTTTCCTTGTAGTGAGAACTCTTAGAATTTACTCTCAACAATTTTCATTTATAACATACAGCACTGTTAGTTATATTTATCACATTGTACGTTACATCCCTAAGACTGGGTCCAGTGGTTAAGACTCCACAGTTCCAATGCAGGCGTCATGGGCTCAATCCCTGGTTGGGGAACTAAGTTCTCATATGCTCTGCCCCAGGACCAAAAAACAAAATCCCATAATACTTATGGAAAGTTTGTACCTTTTGACTTCCTTCATCTGATTCCTCAGCCCCTACTCCGTGCCTCTAGTAGCCACAAATCTGATCTCTTTTTCTGAGTTTATCTGTTTGTTTTTGGAAGTATAATTGACCTATAATACTATCCTGCCTGGTACACAACATAATGATTTGATATTTCTATGCATCAAAATAATCACCATGATAAGTCTAGATGTCATCTGTCACCATAAGAAGATATTAGAAGGTTATTGATTATATTGCCCACACTGTACATTTTATACCCATGACTCATTTAATTTGCAACTGGAAGCTCACACCTCTTAATCTTTCTCACCTATTTTTCTCTCTCTCCCATTTCCTTCCCCTCTGCCAACCATCTGTTTGTCCTCTTTATTTAGAACTCTGTTTCTGTTTAGTTATGTTTGTTCATTTGTTTTTTAGACTCCACATACAAGTGGAATCACAAAGTATTTGTCTGACTTATTTCACTTAACATAATACCTTCTAGGTCCATTGGTGGTGCCACAAATGACAATATTTCATTATTTTTATGGCTAAGTAGTATTCCATTGGCATTATATATATGCTACTTCTTTATTCATAGATCTGTCGGTGGACACAGATTGTTTCTGTATCTTGACTATTGTAGATAATGCTTCAATGAACGTAGGGATGCATTTTTTTTTTTAATTAGCGTTTTTGTTTTCTTGAGATAAATACCCAGAAGTGAAATTTCTGGATCACCTAGTAGTTCTGTTTTTAATTTTCTGAGAAACCTCCATACCGTTTTTCAGATGTCAATATACATTCCCACCACCCACAATAACAGCAAAAGCAGTGCATGAAGCTCCCCTTTTCTCCACATCCTCCTCACCACTTAATTGTTGTCTTTTTAGTAATAGCCATTCTGACAAGTGGGAAGTGAAATCTCACTGTGGGTTTGATTTGCATTTTCTGGTTATTAGTAATGTTGACTATCTTTCCACATGCCAGTATTCCATTTATATATCTTCTTCAGGAAAATGTCTACTTAGGTCTTCTGTGCAGTTTTCCAATGGGTTATGTATATCACTGAGCACTTTCCATCTATTAGTTCAATGAATCCTCACAGCAGTCCTAAGTGAACGGGGCTACTATTGTTCCATTTCACAGATGCAGAAGTGAGGCAGAGAGAAGCTGAGTCATTTGCGTCTGTTTGCCCAGCTAGTACAAGNGTGCAGTTTTCCAATGGGTTATGTATACCACTGAGCACTTTCCATCTATTAGTTCAATGAATCCTCACAGCAGTCCTAAGTGAACGGGGCTACTATTGTTCCATTTCACAGATGCAGAAGTGAGGCAGAGAGAAGCTGAGTCATTTGCGTCTGTTTGCCCAGCTAGTACAAGGTGAAGACAGGTTTCAAGGTTTCCCCACATTGCTGATAATGTCACTTCCCTTCTCTCTGCCCCACCTCCAGCCTGGGTAGCACTGATTCACTCAACCGTTCACCCCATACATCGGAGCTGCTCATGTGATCCAGGCTGCAGGCCCGCTGCTGGGGAAGCAAAACACACAGGAAAGGGAGCCAGCCTTCAAAGAGATCATACCCTACAGGGGAGATAATAGTCTGATGCATTCAAATAGGATTTTTGCTAGACTTCAGAGTGACCCNCACTCAACCGTTCACCCCATACATCGGAGCTGCTCATGTGATCCAGGCTGCAGGCCCGCTGCTGGGGAAGCAAAACACACAGAAAAGGGAGCCAGCCTTCAAAGAGATCATACCCTACAGGGGAGACAATAGTCTGATGCATTCAAATAGGATTTTTGCTAGACTTCAGAGTGACCTGGAGAAAGTGGTTAATTCTGCTTTGGTGAGTCTCAGAAGAAGCAGCTTAGACCAAAAACTTGGAATAATGTGATGTGCCAGGGACTGAAATGGGGACTTTAGACCTCTTCAGTGAAGGGACTGTGCTCTTCCAGGAAGCACCCATCAATATCTGACACATGCACGAAGCTAAAGAAAGGGAGTGCCGGGCCTTGCCCAGCATTCCAGTGTGTAAGCCCTGACCTTCCAGTGCAGAGCGTGCAGGTCTGATCCCTGGCCGGGGGCTAAGATCTCACATGCTTGGTAGCCAAAAGACCAAAACAGAAGCACTGTTATAACAAATTCAATAAAAACTTTTAAAAAATGGTCCACATCAAAAAAAATCATTAAAAAGAAGAAACGGCAGCACAGATTCTCAGCAAGGGAAAAGGGAATGAGTTCCCCTGAAAAGAATCTGTAGCAGTTCCCGNAGCCAAAAGACCAAAACAGAAGCACTGTTATAACAAACTCAATAAAAACTTTTAAAAAATGGTCCACATCAAAAAAAATCGTTAAAAAGAAGAAACGGCAGCACAGATTCTCAGCAAGGGAAAAGGGAATGAGTTCCCTTGAAAAGAATCTGTAGCAGTTCCCATTCTGGGCTTCCCTTGTGGCTCAGCTGGTAAAGAATCCGCCTGCAATGCAGGGGACCTGGGTTCGATCCCTGGGTTGGGAAGATCCCCTGGAGAAGGGAAATGTTACCCACTCCAGTATTCTGGCCTGGAGAATTCCATGGACTGTAGTCCGTGGGTGGCAAAGAGTCGGACATGACTGAGCGACTTGTACTCATTCACTCACTCTCATCCTAACCCTAGTCACTGCTGCAGCTCAGTTATTTGAGAGGAAAATAGCACTGCCTCCCTCTGATGCTGCAGTTGCTATTAGCTGATGGGGAGGAGAGGGTTCCCAGTCTGTCTTCCTTTGTGGAGAATCAAAGGTGATGCCCTCTGGCTGGGAACTGAGAGAAGATGCTCTTTCTCCCTGTCTCGCCAAGGATGGGCATCAGAACTGGAGGAGGCCCTACTGTTGGGTGTGTGGATGGATGGGTAATGGAAGGGCAGGCAATTTGCCCATGGACGGGTGGGGTGTGGGAGGGTGCACACCAGGGGCATCTGCACAGATTTGAAGTTCATGGATCAAGTGCTCAGCCCAGATCCCCCTGAGACCTGCCCAGTAATTGGAAAACTCAGAAAGCTGCCTCTGAACAAGCCAGAAGCAGCCTTTCCAGGAAACAGACTAACTTGAATTTGGGGGCAAACTTGGAATAAAACAGCGATATGTTTAGGCTGAGTTAAGGCTGCAGCAATTAAGTGGAGGAATAGAAGGATGTTAGGGGACACAGCAAACACACACCTGGTGGAGGAGGAAAGTACCAGAAAGATAAGGATGAGTGAAGGAAGAGGAAGAAGCTGGGCACTCGTGCACTGGCAAAAAAAAAAAAAAAAAAAACAGAGAAAGCAAAAGGATTGTTTTTGCTCAAACTTTCACAGCTGACAAGAGATTTTGCTGGAATAAAAACAAAATCTTCATATTTCATTTACAGCTAAATTCTTTGGGGAAAAAAGGGGGAGAAATGAAAACCTGTCATTGGGAAACAAGAAAGAACAGAAATGAGGTGGTCTGAGTAAGAGGAGTTGGGTCTGAAGTGTTGGTGATACACCTTGTCTCCTGGATTTCTCATCAAGAGACCATTCCAGCTCCCGTCTAGGCGCTCCACGGTCAACCCTCAGCTCCCAGCCATGGCTGCAGCCCACAGAGGTGAGACGGCATGACTGTCTAGTCTGACGGACAGGTAGCAGCTGGCTTCCTGAGCTGGTTCCCCTAGATGATGGGTGAGTTTTTTGAGCTGGTTGCTACAGACTGTGGGGTCAGAGTTCTGTGTCTACCCACTGTCCATTTGTGAATTCAGTCTCTCTGTTTAGGAAATGTGAAGTGGTCACATATAATAGGGTTTCCCTGGTGGCTCAGATGGTCAAGAATCTGCCTGCAATGCAGGACAACTGAGTTTGATCCTTGCTGGGGAAGATCCCCTGGAGAAGGGAGTGGCAACCCACTCCAGTTTTCTTGCCTAGAGATTCCCATGGACAGAGGAGCCTGGTGGGCTATAGTCCATGGGGTCGCAAAGAGTCAGACACGACTGAGCAGCTAGGCAGACATGCACACGCATATAGTCAGATACTATACGAGCCTGAAGAAATGTATTAGAATGCAGGAAAACAGGTTTTACTTACTTTTGGCTGCTTTGTGTCTTTGCTGCACGCAGGCTTCCTCTGGTTGTGGTGAGCCGGGGCGACTCCCTAGTTGTGGTGCATGGGCTTCTCATTTCTCTGGCTTCTCTTGTTGCAGGGCACACAGGCTTCAGCAGTTGTGGCACACAGGCTTAGTGGCCCTGCAGCATGTGGAATCTTCCTGCAGCAGGGGTGGAACCTGTGTCCTCTGCATTGACAGGCCACTTAAACACTGGACCGCCAGGAAAGTCTGGGGAACAGATTTTTTGAGAGCTCTGTCTTCTGGTAGAGAGCTTGAGAACAGGAAGCTGGGTAATCCAAGGCTATTCGTTCATTTACTCAACACATATATTTAGCAATTGTTTGTTCCAGGTTCCAGATCTTGTCCTAAGGAAGTGAGTCTAGTGCCATGTGGGCAAAGACTGGGATTGAGAGAGAGTATAGGGGAACACAGTACATGATCTGTTTTCCCAATAGATCATGTTGAGGTCTCAATCCCAATGTAATTACTAATCACATTCCCTTTCATTTTCAAGTCTTCCCTGGTGACTCAAATAGTAAAGACTCTGCCTGCAATGCAGGAGACCTGAGTTCCATCCCTGGTTTGGAAAGATCCCCTGGAGAGGGGAATGAGAACACACTCCAGTATCCTTGCCTGGAGAATTCCATGGACAGAGGAGCCTGTTGGACTATAGTCCATGGGGTTGCAAAGAGTCAGACATGACTGAGCAACGAACACACTTCACTTTCAAAAGGGTCCTAGTTGGTCAGCCTAAATATGGTCCCTTTGAGAAATACGAGGTTGAGAGGGGAGGGCAGGAGCAGGTGAGCTATAGAGGTAAGCAGAGGCCAGTGCACACAGGGCCTCAGAGGTCCCCTTAAATATAACAGGCTCGGCCTCAGAGGCACGAGTGGTCCATGGAGTGAGCTGTCTTGCTTACAGGGTGACTCTGCCAAGCTGTCACCTTGCTTTGTCAAACATTTCCCATTTTTCAAGAGAAACCATAAATCTGGATTTCCCTGAGAAACTTCTCCCTTTTAAAAGGTCAGGGACTAATCAAAAACAAGTAAACAAGACCATGAGTGCTAAATAAAACCTGAAGGCTAGATTTGGCCCAAGGATTGTCAGTTAGAAATCTCTTTTCTAAACTGTATTAATATCACAAGCTAGAATTAAGATTGCCACAATTAAGACTGCTACAACCTCAGATATGCAGGTGATTCTACTTTAATGGCAGGAAAGGAAGAGGAACTAAAGATGAACAACCTCTTGATGAGGGTGAAAGAGGAGAGTAAAAACCTGTTTTGAAACTCAGCATCCAGAAAACTAAGATCATGGTATCTGGTCCCATCACTTCATGGCAAATGAATGGAGGAGATGTAGAAGCAGAGACAGATTTTATTTTCTTGGGCTGCAAAATCACTGTGGACAATGACTACAGCCATGAAATTAAAAGACACTTGCTCCTTGGAAGGAAAGCTATGACAAACCTAGACGGCGTGTTAAAAAGTAGAGACATACTCTGCTGACAAAGGTCCATATAGTCAAAGCTGTGGTTCTTCCAGTAATCATGTATGTATGTGAGAGCTGGACCATAAAGAAGGCTAAGCAACAAGGAACTGATGCTTTCGAAGTGTGGTGCTGGAGAAAACTCTTGAGAGTCCCTTGGACTGCAAGGAGATAAATCAGTCAGTCCTCAAGGAAATCAACCCTAAATATTCCTTCCTTGGAAGGACTGATGCTGAAGCTGAAGCTCCCATACTGTGGCCACCTGATGTGGAGAGCCAACTCATTCGAAAAGACCCTGATGTTGGGAAAGACTGAGGGCAGGAGGAGAAGGGGGCAACAAAGGATGAGATGGTTAGATACCATCACCGACTCAGTGGACATGAATTTGAGCAAACTCCGGGAGATACTGGAGGACAGAGGAGCCTGGCATACTGCAGGGGTCACAAAAAGTCAGACTTAGCAACTAAATAACAGCTAAATAAGAAAAGAAGGGTAGAGATTGCAGAGATTTATTCTGAACCAAGGGATCCCCCAAAGGAAAACCAAGGATAGACTTTCCCAGGTTTATCTGCTTCTTCACCAGAGATTTATGGCCCTGTTTATTAGTAACTTTGGGGTCATGCTAGGGTAATTCGACACTAGAAATAATTTACTTTTTAACCCACCATTAAGCTCCTAGCTGGCTGAATTCAACACAAACTTCCAACACAGAGGCTACGTGGACTTTGAGCCTTGATTGCTTATCCAAGAACTGCTGCCTGGAGGTACAGAGGCCCTCTCTTTTCCTGGTTCAGTTAAGGACTCTGGAGATCCTGCGGTCTTTTTTCTTTCAATTTAAGAAGGAAGAAAGTCATTTTAAGGGTTCTGAAGTCAGAAAAAGAAATTGTGTAGAATCATTTCAAGGTGGACTTTCCTGGTAGCTCAGTGGTGAAGAATTTGCCTGCCAATGCAGGAGACATGAGTTCAATCCCTGGGTCAGGAAGATTCCCTGAAGAAGGAAATGGCAACCCACTCCAGTATTTTTGCCTGGGAAATCCTATGGACAAAGGAGCCTGGAGAGCTAATAGTCCATGGGGTTGTGAAGAGTCAGACATGATTTAATGACTGAATAGCAACAAAGATACAAAGGGCCATTGTCTTATGGGTCACCCTTTGATGACATCTTATTGCATTTTGAATAAAACTGAAACTCCTCACTCTGGCTCACAAAGCACATATGCCCAGGCTCCCACCCACTCTTCCAGCCCCAACTCTGCTGCCCTCTGACTGGAAGGCTCCTGCCCCTACTTGAGTCAGGGGTCACCTCCCCCAGGAAACTTCCCTCACCTGCCCTCCGTCCTATCACATCTGGAGCAGATGTCCATCTAAGCCATAACTTCCTTGTCTCTCAATGAACTGCATGTACTTGCCATTTTTATCAACCTCCCCCACGCCTGCTTCACGCCATTCCTCTGAGGCCATCAGGATAGCAAAAGAGAAAAGCTACGGAACCAGACAGAGCCAGGTTTGAATCCCATCTCCATCCCTTCCTTATCTGTATGAAAAGTGAAAGTGTTAGTTGCTCAGTCCCGTCTGACCCTTTGTGACCCCATGGACTGTAACCTGCCAGGCTCCTCTGTCCATGGGATTCTCCAGGCTGGAATGCTGGAGTGGGTAGCCATTCTTTTTTCCAGGAGACCTTCCTGACCCAGGGATTGAACCTGGGCCTTCTACGTGGTAGGCAGAGTCTTTACCATCTGAGCCACCAGGGAAGCCCCATTTAGCGTATGACCTCAAACAATTAGGATAATCTTGCAAAGCCTCAGCTTCCTCGAAAGTGAAATTCAGAGTAAATACCAAGATATGGCCACTTAGCAGGACTGGTGTGACAAGTAGGGTGGGTGCTAAGGGCAGAGTGGTGGGTCCTGCATTGGCGAAGGTTGGGAGAAGGGCAGAGGGAGAACTCCCCAGAGGAGGGAAGGCTACCTAGAAACAGGTAACAAAACTTCACCTGTACACACTCAGGAAAGCAAGTGCTATTGGTGCCCTGCCCTGATCCCTGCAGGCCCTGCCAGGGCACAGCTATGCTCCCTTGGTGGACTTCCAACTGGCAGCATCTGCAGCCCTTTCTCTGGCCACCAGAGCCCGCTCTGCCTATATTCAGGGCTGGCTGGAAGTGTCAGAGAATTAACCCTTCCTTCTCCACTAAGAGCAACTCTCAGCCAGAAACTATGCGGCATGGTGTATCCATTGAAAAAGACCCTGATGCTGGGAAAGATTGGAGACAGGAAGAGAAAGGTACGACAGAAGACAAGATGGTTGGACGGCATCACTGATTCAATGGACATGAATTTGAGCAAACTCCAGGAGACAGTGAAGGACAGAAAAATCCTGGTGTGCTGCAACCCATGAGGTTGCAAAGAATCAGACACAACTTAGTGACTGAACAACAACATGGTATATCTGTCTGTGTATCTTCTCTGCACAGGTAGGAAGTGTCGAGGTAAAGTGTTCTACTTTACCTCCCAGACCTCCCCACCGAGTTACACTCGACATGCTCATAGTGGTACTTCTGTTGATAATACACCCTTTACTGTCTGCCTTTTCCTCCCAGCTCACGTTCCTTCCCGATTGGTATTCCCTGGGGTCTCTCTTAAATAAGCATCTTTCACTCAAATTCTCTTGGGATTGCCTCTCAGAGAACTCAAATTTCTGGGAATGTATCCTATAAATCAGCTTCAGTTCAGTTCAGTTCAGTCGCTCAGTCGTGTCCAACTCTTTGCAACCCCATGAATCGCAGCACGCCAGGCCTCCCTGTCCATCACCAACTCCTGGAGTTCACTCAGATTCACATCCATCGAGTCAGTGATGCCATCCAGCCATCTCATCCTCTGTTGTCCCCTTCTCTTCCTGCCCCCAATCCCTCCCAGCATCAGAGTCTTTTCCAGTGAGTCAACTCTTCACATGAGGTGGCCAAAGTACTGGACTTTCAGCTTTAGCATCATTCCTCCNCGGAACCAGACAGAGCCAGGTTTGAATCCCATCTCCATCCCTTCCTTATCTGTATGAAAAGTGAAAGTGTTAGTTGCTCAGTCCCGTCTGACCCTTTGTGACCCCATGGACTGTAACCTGCCAGGCTCCTCTGTCCATGGGATTCTCCAGGCTGGAATGCTGGAGTGGGTAGCCATTCTTTTTTCCAGGAGACCTTCCTGACCCAGGGATTGAACCTGGGCCTTCTACGTGGTAGGCAGAGTCTTTACCATCTGAGCCACCAGGGAAGCCCCATTTAGCGTATGACCTCAAACAATTAGGATAATCTTGCAAAGCCTCAGCTTCCTCGAAAGTGAAATTCAGAGTAAATACCAAGATATGGCCACTTAGCAGGACTGGTGTGACAAGTAGGGTGGGTGCTAAGGGCAGAGTGGTGGGTCCTGCATTGGCGAAGGTTGGGAGAAGGGCAGAGGGAGAACTCCCCAGAGGAGGGAAGGCTACCTAGAAACAGGTAACAAAACTTCACCTGTACACACTCAGGAAAGCAAGTGCTATTGGTGCCCTGCCCTGATCCCTGCAGGCCCTGCCAGGGCACAGCTATGCTCCCTTGGTGGACTTCCAACTGGCAGCATCTGCAGCCCTTTCTCTGGCCACCAGAGCCCGCTCTGCCTATATTCAGGGCTGGCTGGAAGTGTCAGAGAATTAACCCTTCCTTCTCCACTAAGAGCAACTCTCAGCCAGAAACTATGCGGCATGGTGTATCCATTGAAAAAGACCCTGATGCTGGGAAAGATTGGAGACAGGAAGAGAAAGGTACGACAGAAGACAAGATGGTTGGACGGCATCACTGATTCAATGGACATGAATTTGAGCAAACTCCAGGAGACAGTGAAGGACAGAAAAATCCTGGTGTGCTGCAACCCATGAGGTTGCAAAGAATCAGACACAACTTAGTGACTGAACAACAACATGGTATATCTGTCTGTGTATCTTCTCTGCACAGGTAGGAAGTGTCGAGGTAAAGTGTTCTACTTTACCTCCCAGACCTCCCCACCGAGTTACAGTCGACATGCTCATAGTGGTACTTCTGTTGATAATACACCCTTTACTGTCTGCCTTTTCCTCCCAGCTCACGTTCCTTCCCGATTGGTATTCCCTGGGGTCTCTCTTAAATAAGCATCTTTCACTCAAATTCTCTTGGGATTGCCTCTCAGAGAACTCAAATTTCTGGGAATGTATCCTATAAATCAGCTTCAGTTCAGTTCAGTTCAGTCGCTCAGTCGTGTCCAACTCTTTGCAACCCCATGAATCGCAGCACGCCAGGCCTCCCTGTCCATCACCAACTCCTGGAGTTCACTCAGATTCACATCCATCGAGTCAGTGATGCCATCCAGCCATCTCATCCTCTGTTGTCCCCTTCTCTTCCTGCCCCCAATCCCTCCCAGCATCAGAGTCTTTTCCAGTGAGTCAACTCTTCACATGAGGTGGCCAAAGTACTGGACTTTCAGCTTTAGCATCATTCCTCCCAAAGAAATCCCAGGGCTAATCTCTTTCAGAATGGACTGGTTGGATCTCCTTGCAGTCCAAGGGACTCTCAAGAGTCTTCTCCAACATCACAGTTCAAAAGCATCAATTCTTCAGTGCTCAGCCTTCTTCACAATCCAACTCTCACATCCATACATGACCACAGGAAAAACCACAGCCTTGACTAGACAGACCTTAGTCGGCAAAGTAATGTCTCTGCTTTTCAATATGCTATCTAGGTTGGTCATAACTTTTCTTCCAAGGAGTAAGCGTCTTTTAATTTCATGGCTGCAGTCACCATCTGCAGTGATTTTTGAGCCCCCCAAAATAAAGTCTGACACTGTTTCCACTTGTTTCTCCATCTATTTCCCATAAATTAGCTTATACATACGCAAAAACCACATACATTCAATTTATTAATCCACCATTTTTGTCACTGTGAGATTGGAAACAATATACCTCCCAGGCTTAGGATCCACCCACATAGTAGAATACAGAGCCACTATACAAAAGCATGAGAAAGTACTTTATATCTTGATTAAAAAAACAATGTCGGAGCCATATTCATGAAAAAAGCAAGATGTAGAACAGTATAAATAATGCAGACTGCCATTTGTGTAAAAAAATTTGTGTGTGTGTGTTTGCATATCCCTAGAATCATTGTATAGAAAGAGAGAGAAAAAAAAAAGAGTCTTACCGAAGGAGACCTCCAAACACATAACCTGGACTAGCCTTTACAAGAGACCTGAATGGCTGGGAGATCAGGGTGGAAAGGAGAACCTTTCCATCATACACCTTTGCACGTTTTTTGACTTTGATACTACAGACAGGTTCATCTATTCAAAAAATAAAAGTGCCATTAAAATAATAAATAAGTGAATACACAAGAAAAGTGCATCATTGTGCACTGAACACAACAGCTCTAGTGTGGAATGGTCAGCCCAGCTGCTCGGGCTCCTGCCAGCCTGCAGGCTCACCCACCAACGTAGGTCCTACCTCCTTCAGGGGAGAGCACGGGAGGATTTGTTGGCCTTCCCTTTGTGTTCACTGGCAAGAGCTGCCATCGCCTCTGCCCCCAAGGAAGAACCCGTGGCACCTTCATCCACACACAAGGAAGCCCAAGCAACTCTCTTTGGCCCCAGACCTTGTGCTGAAGGCACTTATCTTGGTTCAAGAGTGATCTAAGCCACACACACAACTCACACTCATGAGCGCGCGCACACACACACACACACACACACACATGCCTGTGCACACAGATGAGAACGGCAACCCAAGCAGGTTGCTCCTGAGTGAAACGTCACAGCCCCGATTTCCTAACAGAGGTGTCCATCCAGCAGACTGGGCACCCGCTCTTTGGTCCCATCAGGTCCTATCTGCTGCAAGGGAGGCCACTTGTGGGGAAGGAGCTGTTACTGGGGGGTAGGCACATCGGGACCAGCTTCGGTCATCATGTCCTTGTACTGTCGTTTGAAGAAGCCGAGCTGTGGGGGCAGAAGCAAGTGAGTGAGGGCACCCAGGCTGGGGTAAGGGGGTGGGTGAAAGCCATGCAGGACAGGCAGGGAGACTGCGGGACCAAGAGATGCAAAGAAAAAACATGGCAGGGTGTAGAAGAGCCCTGGGGAAAGTGAAACAGGAAGGGCGTTGCTATTGGGAAAGGAAATAAATAGAGAACACAAGGACTACTCCTTACATATCGACTGTACCAGAGACCATTCTAAGTTCCCTAGAGTTATGAAGCCAATGACCTCCACAGAACGGGTATTTCCCTTGTGACTCAGACGGTAAAGAATCTGCCTGCAATACGAGAGACCCAGGTTCAACCCCTGGGTCAGGAAGGAGAAGGAAATGGCCACCCACTCCAGTATTCTTGCCTGGAGAATTCCATGGACAGAGAAGCCTGGTGGGCTACAATCCATGGGGTGGCAAAGAGTTGGACACCACTGAGCAACATTCACTTACACTTAGTCTCATTGTACAGTTGAAGAAACTGAGGTTCTGTGACACCCCCCACCCCAGGTCACCCTACTGGCCGCAGAAGTGGGTGTGGACAGCGCTGAGTGAGAAGCAGTGGGGTCGGGGAGGGGAGCGGGCAGGAAGAGGGTCCCGGGGGAGTTACCTTGTACAGACCGGCAGTGATGAGGGCCAGGAGCACAAGCCCCCCTACCGAGCTGCCCACGATCAGCGGGACAGGGTTATGCACTTCGTAGGACTCCACCTTGGTCTCTGTCTGGAGCAGGGAGGGGGGCGGGGTACAACAGAGGAGAAAGACTCTGGGTTTCTGGGGGTTCCCCAGTCAGACCTTGTGTGGTCCCTGAAGCCCATGACTAATCCCTCCCTGTCCCCTGTCCCCTCCAGGCCCAGCGCTCACTCCTCCTGCCCACTCGTCTCTCTGCCCCACAAGCCCAGCCTCCTCTCCTGCCTCTAACGGTCGCTCAGTGTCCCAGACACATACCTGGGCCATCACAAACGCGTCCTGCCCTGGAAGCAGGGTGAACTCTGACTCATCAAATAAGATCTCCGCTTTGCTCACAACTTGAAGGTGNCAGCGCTCACTCCTCCTGCCCACTCGTCTCTCTGCCCCACAAGCCCAGCCTCCTCTCCTGCCTCTAACGGTCGCTCAGTGTCCCAGACACATACCTGGGCCATCACAAACGCGTCCTGCCCTGGAAGCAGGGTGAACTCTGACTCATCAAATAAGATCTCCGCTTTGCTCACAACTTGAAGGTGATTGTGTGAAGTCTGTGGGAGAGAGAGAGGATGGAAGCTGGACCCCTAGGCCCTGAAGGATCATGACTCATGCCCGGCCGAGCCTCGGGCCCTCACAGACCTTGATGTACCAGTCAAATGAGAGGTTGCTCTTGAGGGTGACCTTGAACTCCTCCTGGACGCCAAAGGATGAGATGGCACACTGGAATCTCTGGCAGACAGCAACGGAGCAGTTCTGGGGAAGGGAGAAGAGACAGGTGAGCAGGAAAGCTGGATGCAGGACATGCCCTGTGAGCCCAGGCTGCTCGGTTGAGAGGTGGTACTGGGCACGGTGAAAGGGTGGCCCAGAGTCTGCGTGCAGCCCCGAGGCCGGGGCTTAGTCTCACCAGCACCGGGCTCTTCTTAAGCTCCGCCAGGAAGTCAGAGTGACGAGGGGCAACCTCCGTGGTGTGACATCCACTGGACACGTTCTGAGGAAAAGGGACATGGTGAGGAAGGGATTGAAGCGAGGCTCCTGGGTCCACCCTCCAGGTCAGGAGAGGGTCGGGAATGGCTCCACAGTCCAACAGAAGAAGCAGAAACGATTTTAGGAAAGACCAGGGGACTGTGGAGGGAGGAGCTGGGCACACTCCTCAGAGCTGGCTGGGCTTACCGGGGAGAAGGTGACCTGGGGCTGGGACCACACGGTCACCTTGTTCAGCCGGATGGGGATCCAGAGGACCACACTGACGGGCAGCTTCTTCCGGCCCAGGTTGTTGAACTGTGTGGTGGGGGAAGGGTGGATATCAGGGCTCTGGCTTTTCCACCCCCGCCAGCAACTAGAATCAAGGTCCCCATTCCCGAACATCAGGGGAGTCCTGGGAGGGGGCCCAGGACTGAATAAGGCCTCACAGACCCAAGCACCCTGCCTTCTGGTGCTTTCTGAGAGGTAGGTGAGTGTAATGGTTAAATACCCACTCCTGAGCCAAGCAGGCTGTCATAAGCGGCAGCTCTTCCGCTTACTAGGGGTGACGCCGGGGGGTGTGTCCTGTTAACCTCTCTGAGCCCCAGTTTCTTCATCTATAAACTGGGGGAGACGATAGTGCCTCTGTCACAGAGTCATCAGCAACATGAAGAAAAAAGTAATTCCATACATGTGTGTACACACATGCGTGCTCAGTCACTTCAGTTGTATCGACTCTTTGTGACCCTATGGACTGTAGCCTGCCAGGCTCTTCTATCCATGGGGATTCTCCAGGCAAGAATACTGGAGAGGGTTGCTGTGCCCTCCTCTAGGGGATCTTCCCGACCCGGGGATTGAACCTGGTCTCCTCCATTGCAGACAGATTCTTTACTGTGGAGCCACTGATAGGTCCCATGTATATACATATGTGTGTGTGTACATGTGTGATGCACGTGCTTGTGTGTGTGTGGAGTCAGAGCAAGCCTAGAACAGAGCCTGGCCCAAAGCAGGCACCTCATGCGTGCTTCCCATCATTCTTTTTTTTTTTTTTTTTTTTTTGACAACACAGCATGTGAGATCTTTGTTCCCTGACAAGGACCGAACCCGTGTGCCCTGCAGTGGAAGGGTGGAACTTTTTAAAAAGACTTTTTGATGTGGACCATTGGAAAAGTCTTTATTGAATCTGCTAAAATACTGCTTCTGGTTCACATCTGGGGCTTTTGCCCTGAGGCACATGGGGTCTTATTTTCCTGACTAGGGATCAAACTTGTGTCCCGTGCAGTCAGAGCACGGAGTCTTAACCACTGGGCCCCAGGGAAGTCCCTCCCATTGTTCTTTCCTATCGGCCCAGTTTCCCTCCCCAGGCTCCTTCTCCGCTCCCCACCTGATACTGATGCTCCATAACGTGTCTGGTCTTCTCTGAGGCTGTGAAGTTGAGATATTTGGTGGAGGCCTCCAGGCTGATGGGAGAAAGAAGGGGCAAGAGGTGACAGGACACCAGGGGAGTCCTGGGAGGGGATCTCGGGCTAAGGGTGTCAAGGGGTGGACAGGCACACAGGAAACACAACTGAGAGAGCGAGAGCACGACGGTGTGCAAGGACCATGTCGGGGGCCCCACGTTGTGTGCCAGTTTGGCCCCCCAACACACACACACAAATGCACACGTGTGCACACATAACTTCAGACACACACAAGCACACACGCACAGACTCGCACACAGATGCTCGAAGCACCATGTCCAGCCCAGGGGTGAGAGCAGAACAAAAAGCCCCGGAAGCCAGTACCTGGTGACCACCATGTACACGGCATATTTCACAGGCAGCTCCAGCTGGAAGTGAGTTTTGTTGTTCCCGGGCATGTTGTTTTCACTGAAGGGAAACAGAGAGTTCTGATCAGCTCTTGAGAACTGAGAATCAGCCTTTCCTTCTCCTATCTCTCCCTCATCCTCTAGCACAAACCAACCACTGAGTCCTGTCCTCTCAGCATCTTAAACACTGTCCTTAAAATCCAACAGAGGAAATAGAGATTGTAGGGAAGACCAGGGCTGCCCTGTGGAGTTCAGGCCCATCCCAACTCACCTGGATGGATGCCCGGAGCACCTTCTTTTTCTCACTGGTCCCCTGAACTCAAAACCACTCCTGCCCTAATCCCCAGCCCTCTTGGAGAGAGATCTTTCTAGCATGCAAAGGTGATCACGTCCTGTCCCTTCCAAGTTCAACTGCAAACTCCTTAATAGCACCTGTTGGTCATTACATGAAATGGGCCATATATAACCAAGTCCTTCAACTCTGCCTCCTGAGCTCTAACTTAGCCTGATGTTTGCCGTATCCAGGCATGGCTTGGTCCACACTTCCTTCTCTCTGTATTCATGCCCACCTTCAATTTGTGCCTTTGCTGGGCTTCCCTGGTGGCTCAAATGATAAAGAATCTGTCTGCAATGCAGGAGACCCAGGTTTGATCCCTGGGTTGGGAAGATCCCCTGGAGAAGGGAATGGCAACCCGCTCCAGTATTCTTGGCTGGACAATTCCATGGACAGAGGAGCCTGGTGGGCTATAGTCCATGGGGTCACAGTCAGACATAACTAAAAGACTAACACTTTCTTTCACTTTTTTGGCTAACTCACAGCCCAAATGAATCGTCCTCTCTGAACACCAAACTCCAGCAACACTGGACATCATTCATCTCATACTGTATGGTAATCCTCAACTTTCCTGTCCATCCTTGCCACTAAATTATAACCTCCATGAGGCAGGGACCACAGCCATCTTATCTGTTGCTATCCCATCAGCCTGGGCAACATGCCTGGCATGTGGCGGGTGGCATTTCTTGAGTGAATGAATGAGCTGAAGGGAGAACCAGTGGAGAGAGGGCAATGGTCCACCATCAGCAAGGGGCTGGGACCTCAAAACTGATGATGTGGTGGGAAGCCAGGCATAGCTCACCTGGTAACATTGGCCTTGAGAAGTAGCTTGTTTCCAAAGTAAGTATCAGGGTTCACGTCAAATGTGACATTAAAGGTGATCTGGAGTTGGAAAAAGGGGAGACGGTGACAAGAGTAAGAGAGAAGAAACATCCCAGATGTTCACCAGCTGAAGAATGGGTAAATAAAATGCGGTACATCTGTACCACAGAGTGTTATTCAGCAATAAAAAGAATCAGAGTATTAATACATCTTGCAACATGAGTAACCCTTGAAAGCGTGATGCTCAAAGAAGTCATCATATTGTATGATTCCATTTATATGAAATATCCAGAATAGGTGAATCTCAAGACAGAAAATAGATTAATGCTTGCCTAGAACTGGGACGGATGGGAAGACATGGGCTGATGGCCAAGGGGAGCAAGGTGTTTTGGGGGGTGGTTTTTAAAATACTCTAGGACTTCCCAGGTTGTCCAGGGGTTAAGAATCTGCCTTGCAATGCAGGGGACTCGAATTCAATACCTGGTCGGGGAACTAAGATCCCACATGCCTTGGAGCAACTAAGCCCAAGTGCTACAACTACTGAGCCTGTGGACCACAACTAGAGAGTTCATGAGCTGCAGTGAAAGGTCCTGCATGATGCAGAGAAGACCCCACGTGCTACAGCTAAGACCCAATGCAGCCAAACAAGTAAGTAATATTTTAAACATTAAATTCAAAATATAATACTCTAAAGCTGATCAATGCACAATGCACAATACTCTAATGCTGATGAATGCACAACTCTGTGAACATTTCAAAAGCCACTGGATTGTGTACTTTTCTCAATTTATTTATTTATTCATTTTTGACTGCATCAGGTCTTGGGATGTGTGGGCTCTCTAGTTGTGGCATTTGAGCTTAGATTGCCCAGTGGCACGTGACATAGGATCTTAGTTCCCTAACCCATGATCAAACCCGTGTCCCCTACATTGCAAGTCAGATTCTCAACCACTGGACCGTCAGAGAAGTCCCTGGACCATATACTTTCAATGTTTGTGTTAGTCATTCAGTCGTGTCTGACTCTTTGTGACCCCATGGACTATACAGCCTGTTAGGCGCCTCTGTCCATGGAATTCTCCAGGCAAGAATACTGGAGTGGGTTGCCATTCTCTTCTCCAGGGGATCTTCCCAACCCAGGAATCAAACCCAGGTCTCCCGCATTGCAAGCAGATTCTTTATTGTCTGAGCTGCCAGGGAAGCCCAATGGGTATATCATAATGGTAGATGGATTTTATCTCAGCAAAACTTTTTCAAAAAAAAAAAAAAAAAACACAGAGAGAAAGATCTNGGGATCTTCCCAACCCAGGAATCAAACCCAGGTCTCCTGCATTGCAAGCAGATTCTTTATTGTCTGAGCTGCCAGGGAAGCCCAATGGGTATATCGTAATGGTAGATGGATTTTATCTCAGCAAAACTTTTTCAAAAAAAAAAAAAAAAAGACACAGAGAGAAAGATCTACTTTTAAAAAGAAGAAGGAGAAGGGAATTCCCTGATGGTCCAGTGGTTAAGATTTCACATTTTCATTGCCAAGGGCCTGAGTTCAATACCTGGTCTGGGAACTAAAATCCCACAAGCCATGCAGTGTGGGAAGAAGGAGAAGAACTAGGGAAGANAAAAAAAAAAAAAAAGACACAGAGAGAAAGATCTACTTTCAAAAAGAAGAAGGAGAAGGGAATTCCCTGATGGTCCAGTGGTTAAGATTTCACATTTTCATTGCCAAGGGCCTGAGTTCAATACCTGGTCTGGGAACTAAAATCCCACAAGCCATGCAGTGTGGGAAGAAGGAGAAGAACTAGGGAAGAATTCAGAAGAAAACAAAGGAGAAAAAGGGAGGAGGAGCCAGCAGTCTGACCTCCGAGTTGTCTGGGAAAATGGGGTGGTTTATGCCGCAGCTTAATCTCCTCAAGATTCCAGCCCCTTCGGTGGAGACATCAGACTCACAGGCCAGGCGCCAGAATCGATGTGAGCGCTGGTTCTGGAAGGGCAGGAAGGCAGAGCTGGTGAAGTCAACCGGCAGCCACGGGGGCGGGGCAAGCAAAGTCAGATGGAGCCTGAGAAGGGTTTGGCTACCTGGCTGCTTGACACCCTCCGGAAGGACAAGCCAGATGGGTAGAAGAAGGTGACCTGCGTTCTGTAGGAGTCCTCGCCCTCGTTTCTTACAGTCACCGTCANTATTAAAAAGCAAAGACATAGCCAAAGCTATGATTTTTCCAGTAGTCATGTATGGATGTGAGACTTGGACCATAAAGAAAGGAGAGCACTGAAGAACTGATGCTTTTGAACTGTGGTGCTGGAGAAGACTCTTGACAGTCCCTTGGACTGCAAGGAGATCCAACCAGTCATTCCTAAAGGAGATCAACCCTGAATATTTATTGGAAGGACTGATGCTGAAGCTGAAGCTCCCACACTTCAGCCACCTGATGCAAAGAACCAACTCATTGGAAAAGACCTTGATGTTGGGAAAGATTGAGGACAGGAGGAGAATGGGGCAACAGAGGATAAGATGTTTGGAGGGCATCACCAACTCAATGGACATGAATTTGAGCAAGCTACGGGAGATAGTGAGAGATGGAAGCTTGGCATGCTGCAGTTCGTGGGGTCACAAAGAGTCAGATACAACTTAGGAATTGAACAACAACATGGGGTCTTTTTGCAGCATGTGGGATCTAATTCCCTGACCAAGGATCAAACCCTGGCCTCTGCATTGGAAGCGCAATGCCCTAACTACTGGACCACCAGGAAAGTTCCTTCTTATTTTTAAATTGAAGATAATAATTTTATCTTCCCAACAGTGAAAATAAATTTGTGTCTGTGAAGCATTTAGCATAGTGCCTGCCACATAACAAGTGCTCAGTAAATTATAGCTATTCTGTTACAAGCTAGAAAATTAAGTATATTTTTAAAGTATATTGCTTTTCACTTTTTTCTTTGTCTTTGCTCTTCAGAAGTTTGTACCTTGGGATGCAACAGTGTCTAGTGTTGTGGGCATTGGTGTAATGTACCAGTTTACGGTTCCTTTTATATTTATCTTGCTCTGTCTTGATAGAGAATCTTTATGTCTTTCACCAGTTTTATAAAAGTCTTTACCACCATTTCTTTTTTAAAATTCTATTTTATATTGAAGTATAGATGATTAACAGTGTTGTTTTAGTTTCAAGTATACAGCAAAGTGATTCAGTTATACATATATTTTTTTTCAGCTTCTTTTCTATTATAGGTTAAACAAGATATTGATTGAATATAGTTATCATTATCTGTGCCATACAGTAAATCCTTGTTTACCTATTTTATATTTAGTAATGTATATCTGTTTGTTCTGCTCCTAATCTGCTATTAAATGTATTGAATTCTCAATTCCATTCCATGTGTTTTCCAGTGATAGTGTTTCCATTTAACTCTTTCATGAAATCCAGATTTTTTTAAGGAAGTTCTCTATCCTTTCCTCTTTTTTTGGAAGATATTAATTTTAGTTATATTTTAAATTCTGATTTGATAATTCTAATATCTGAATCATCTGTGGGTCTATATCTATTGTCTGTTGTTTCTCTTGCTTGCCGGTCTCAATGGACATTTTCCCAACAGAAGGACCAAGGTATTTTTCAAGGCTCCACTCAGATCTTTGCTTCCCCAGCAGCTGGATTTCTTTTTAACTCATTAGCTCTCCAGTTGCTGTCTTCCACTGAGTTTCTGGAAGTATTGACCTGGACATGCCTAACTTAGAAGTCAGCCAATGACTTGTATGGAATTTCCATGTAGATTTTGGGGGATCGTCTCTGTAATTCTCTAGTCTCCAAGACTTCACTCTCAATTTCTAGCCATGTTGTTTGCCCCAAACCCTCACTGCTATCTCCTCAGTCCAGTAAGATTACTGCTAGAAAACTAATTTTATCTCCTCCCCTTGTTTCTCTCTAGAACCACCATTACTCTTTCTCACCCCAAACACAATGCCACTCAGAATAGAGACAAAGGAGGAAGTCAAGTTAGTTGTGATAGAATACAGGTCTGAATGCTTTGTGAGTTTGTGTTTAGCTTCATCAACTCAGTCTCCCCTTTGAACAAATTATTGTTGTTTAGTTGCTAAGTCATGTCCAGCTCTTTGCAACCCCATGAACTATGTAGCTTGCCAAGCTCCTCTGCCCATCTCTCAGTTAAAAAAATATATCTGGTTAGTTCACAGGGTGGGGTCCTTCATTCTATAGGGAACTGAGATTGTAAAGAAGTGCCAAAGACTTACTTCTTTGGTGGTGTTTTCTGGGCCTCCCCACCCATGCCCTAGCAGAGGAACCATCTGCTTACTCCATCCAAGCTTGAAGAAGGCTATCAGAGCCCATCAATGTCCCCAGTCATTTGACCTCTTGAAATTCACCCACCCAGCCTCACCTTCTCCCAGCCGGTCCCATGTGCTCTTGCGAACTTGGAGACAGACTTTGACCTGCCCAGCAATCTGGCCTTTTGCCACTGGGTCACGACACTCATACACATTCCTTTTCACTTCCTTGGGTGTGAACTCCATCGTTGCCTCAACTTTCAGCACAGGCTGTGACCTGGGGGGAAGCCAGAGGGCCATCAGGGGCCATCGTACAGCAAACACACTCCTTAAAAAGAAGATACCGGGCATGCTCTCACCTGAGCAGCAGCACATGCCCCTGAGCCCCGACAGCCAAGTCTACCAGTCCATCCATTGTGAGGTCCTGGCCCCCGCTCAGTGACTGCCCAAAATACTGAAGCCTGGGAGAGATCTGTGAGCCTGTGATCCGCTGACAGTAGAAAAGAGGAGGAGAGAAAGAGGTGGGAAAGAACAGAGAAGAGAGTAATCAGTCTCCCAGGGTGACCCAAGGAGAGATTGTCTGGGCTCCACTCAAGTCACACCTCCCACAGTTTCTCAAAAAATTAAGATAACTATTCAGCTTTAAACCGCAACCTTGAGATGCTATCAAAAATTTCCATAATTGCTGGGTTTTCCAGGGAAAATAAGAAGCTTCACAGGAAAGAAGAGACAGTATACTATTTGTCTCAGCTGAATCTCTTGATTCATTTGGATCTCTCTTGCGTGGTCAGGAAAATGCAAACACTCTGTATTGACCTAACCAAAATTATCATATAAATTTAATGTGGGGGTGGGATGCAAAGCATGTGAATATCGGAAAAGAGAGGCCTCAAAGAGAGCTCGGTCCTCACCTTCCATAGTAGGAAGTCAACGCGAAAACAAAAATCAAGCAGCAGCAATATAATTGTGTCCTTGGCAAGTACGGAGAATCATTGAAAGAGCTGAAAGTGGTTTCCTCAAGAGGAGGAAAAACAAAGAGGAAATCACAGTGTGGGTATGAAAATTGTTACTTTTCATAATAAGCTGTTAGGAACAATTTTGACTTCAATCTATGTGGAAAATTAACACCAAAAGGATCAGTTCAGTTCAGTCACTCAGTCGTGTCCGACTCTTTGCAACCCCATGGACTGCAATACACCAGGCTTTCCTGTCCATCACCAACTCCTGAAGCTTACTCAAACTCATGTCCATAGAGTCANGTGTGGGTATGAAAATTGTTACTTTTCATAATAAGCTGTTAGGAACAATTTTGACTTCAATCTATGTGGAAAATTAACACCAAAAGGATCAGTTCAGTTCAGTCACTCAGTCGTGTCCGACTCTTTGCAACCCCATGGACTGCAATACACCAGGCTTTCCTGTCCATCACCAACTCCTGAAGCTTACTCAAACTCATGTCCATAGAGTCAATGATGCCATCCAACCATCTCATCCTCTGTTGCCCCCTTCTCCTCCTGCCTTCAATCTTTCCCAGCATCAGGGTCTTTTCCAGTGAGTCAGTTCTTCACATCAGGTGGCCAAAGTATTGGAGTTTCAGCTTCAGCATCAGTCCTTCCAATGAATATTCGGGACTGATTTCCTTTAAGATGGACTGGCTGGATCTTCTTGCAGTCAAGGGACTCTCAAGAGTCTTCTCCAACACCACAGTTCAAAAGCATCAATTCTTTGGTGCTCAGCTTTCTTTATAGTCCAATTCTCACATCCATGCATGACTACTGGAAAGATCATAGCTTTGACTATACAGACCTTTGTTGGTGAAGTAATATCTCTGGTTTTGAATATACTGTGTAGGTTGGTCATAGCTTTTCTTCCAAGGAGCAAGCATCTTTTAATTTCATGGCTGCAGTCACCATCTGCAGTGATTTGTGAGCCCCTCCCAAAAATAAAGTCCAACTGAAAGGATAGCAGCCAAATATATTAAGAAATTTTAAAAGTGACTTTGTCATGTACTTAATGCCGCTGAAGTGTGTACACTTTAAAATGGTTAAGGTGGTGAGCTTTAGGTCATGTATGTTTTACTGCCATTTTTTAAGTGAGTTTGTCAACTGGAAAGAAGAATGAGGAAGTGCAGGACACTGGAAATGTGCTATATCTTCATCTGGGTGGTGCTTACTCGGGTTCACAGATGTGAAAACTCAACACTTAAGATTTGTATGTTTACTGAACATACATTACACTGAAAATTTTTTTGAGAAAAAATTATTTTATCCTATTGGGAGGAAGCTTTGTTTTGAAATTATATAATATGGTAGTTGGGAGATCCACAGGACATTTGTTTGTTGAAATACTGACTACCTCCAGTTCCAGTCATAGAAAAAGAACAAGTAAAAATTACAAACAGTAGAACAATAAGCTTGCATGATCCTTTTTGCATTTATTTTTAATTCCAAAGTCTGTGGTGTGGGAGAGGAGAATGTGAGTGGAGTAGGAGTGTGTGTATGGGTGTGAGTGGATGTGGGTGTATGGGGGTTGTGGGTGGGTCTGAATGTGGATGTGAGTGGATGTGGGGATGGGTGGGGATGGGTGTAGGGGGGTGTGGGTGAGGGTGGGTGAATGTGTGGACCCTCCCCTTACTCTTGTTTTCCTTTCCAGAGCAAGTTCTGGTAAAGATAAAAAGGCAGGAGCTAGGGCTTTCACTGTTTACTTTAGATCTTTTAACTTATACAAGCATGTGAAGTGTTGTAATAAAAATAAAGTAAAACCAAACCCTTCAAATCCCATTTACAGAAAGAAACAACAGATGCCAATGAGAAAAAGGCTTAACTATAATATTCACAAAATTGTGGAAAGAGGTTTCGTGATACAGAGGGGAGAATGTGAGGAGTGCAGGCTGTAAACTAAAGAACGTGTGACTACTGAAGACCTCAAGCCCTACAAGCCTGTATTCCGCAACAAGAGAAGCCATTTCAGTGAGAAGTCCATGCATCGCACCTAGAGAACAACCCCTGCTGGCCACAACTAGAGAAAAACTGGAAAAGCAATGAAGATTCAGTGCAGCCATAAATAAATAAGTAAAATTATTTTTTTTAAAGGAGTGTGTGAAAAATACTAGGGCTGACATAGCATAATAGTCCATATACTAGAATGGGAAAAATTGAATTATGGTGGAAAATAATTGGAACAGTAGCTTCCTCTAGGATGGAGTGGGGTCAGAAATTGACTGGGAGGGAACAGGTGGGAACTTTCTGTGATAATGATGTTCGGTACAGTAAGTGAAATTGCTCAGTTGGGTCTGACTCTTTGTAACCCCATGGACTGTAGCCTGCCAGTCTCCTCTGTCCATGGAATTTTACAGGCATATACCTTCATAGAATTATTGGGGGTTGTTTGTTTGGTTTTTGTTTGTCTGGTCATACCACACAGCTCTCAGGGTCTTAGTTCCCCAATCAGGGATTGAACTCAGGCCATGGCAGTGGAAGCACAGAGTCATAACCTCTGGACGTCCAGAGAATTCCCAGGATTGTGGGTTATATTTTTCAAAATTCATTGACTGGCCAAAGATCTGTGCATTTCCTGTCTATATATTTTATCTTAAAAATAACGGTAAGCATATATTAAATTCTAGTTAATGATATACATGGCGATGTATTTAAGGGTGAAGTTGGACTAGTGTTGCAAATAACTTTGAAATGCATTTTAAAATGTGATGAACTGATGAACAGGTAGAAAAGGATGACTACAAGGATGGAGAAGTGAAAAAGTAAGTCTAGTAAAATATTCATAGTAGAATTTAGCTTATAAATACATGGATGTTCACTGTACATTGAAATTTTTCTTAATAAAATGGAAAAATTTTACTGATGCCTGGGGCTCTGTCCATACATGCTTCAGTCATGTCTGACTCTTTGCCGCCCTGTGGACTGTAGCCCACCAGGCCCTTACATCCATGGGATACTCCAGGCAAGAACACTGGAGTGGGTTGCCACGTCCTTCTGCAAGAGATCTTCCCGACCCAGGGATCAAACCCATGTCTCCTGCATTGGCAGATGGGTTCTTTACTGCTGGCGCCACCTGGGAAGCCCCTGGAGCCCTGACCTCAGATCAATTAAATCAGAACCCTTTCTGGCAGGGCCTGTGCACCCATTTTTTAAGAACTTCAGGTGATGTTAGTGCGGTTGAACCTTGTGAGGGATTTGGCAGGAGTGACGAAGAAACAGAAAAAGGACATAAGAAAAATTGGGGGGGAAAAATGCTGGAAAAAAGTCAGAGACCAGAAGACTGGATGGCCTCAGTGGGCTGTAAGGGACAAAGCCAGACTGTGGGGGTCCCTTTAGTCAGTGGGCTTCATCTGGCAGGAAAGAGGAAGCCTCTTCAGGAGGAAACCAGTTGGGGCCATCAACATTTCAAGTGACCAGCCATCAGGGTCAGCTACACAATTTGCAGGACCCCATGGAGGGAAAACAATGTAGGATTCCTTATTCAAAAGTTGTTAAGAATTTCAAGATGGCCGGAGCAGAGCATTGATCTAAGTACAGCGCCCTTCTGAGAGAGGAGCCCTGAGTGACTACACAGGTCACACACCCGTGAAGCATGAAGTCCTGGTAGAATGACCAACCACAGAGCTTCCTGTGTTGTGAGACTTTCACGGCTAAAATCAGGAGGTTAGTTACTGTTAGTTGCTCAGTCATGTCTGACTCTTTGCAACCCCATGGACTGTAGCCCTCCAGGCTCCTCTGTCCATGGAACTCTCCAAGCAAGAATACTGGAGTGGGTTGCCATTTCCTCCACCAGGGGATCTTCCCAAGCTGGGTCTCCTGCATTGCAGACAAATTCTTTATCTTTTGAGCCAAAAGGAAAGCCCCAAACCAGGACAGATGTGGGGCAAACCAGGTCTATTGGTCATCCTACGAAGACTGAGATTCAGAGAAGAATGTCTACATCCTAACACTTCCGGCTCACCATTCATTACCTCTGAGCCTTCATCTTCCCTCCTGTAAAGTGGCAGCAGAGATGCTGGCCCTGTGCACCTCCTCTAGTTGTGGTCAGAATGAATTTTTTCTGTGAAATGTGTATTATTTTTGAAGGTTCTGAAAAGGGCTTCTGGGAGAACTGACCTGGCAGCTGAGGGAATGATGATTTAGAAAGGGACAGATGATCCGGCCTCACCTGGCTGGGGGAGGGGCTGATGCCCAGTTCTGAGGTTCCATGGAACAGGTAGACAGCACCCTGGTTCTCCTGCTCTCCCGGGGCCCCAATGGCCACATCCGCCAGCCTGTCCCCATTCACATCCCCCAGTGCTGTCAGGGCTGCCCCAAAGCGGCCCCAGGGGTGGCCTGGCTCCCCTCGCAGGACAGCATCACACTGCCACTTAGCTCTCTGCAGAACAAAAATAGTGTCAGGTTCTACCCCAGGTAACCCCTCCATCCCACAGCCAGACCCCACCCAGCCCGGGTCTCATCACTACTCACCCCCCGGGGAAAGGGGCACACGGACACCTGGCCCCCTCGCATCTGCTCATAAAAATGGGGGGCCCCGATGAGGACCAGGTCGGGGCTGCCATCTCTGTTGACATCCACGGAGCAGAGGGAGGCCCCAAAGTAGGAGCCAATCTGAAAGAGATAAGGCCAAGATCACATAGCTCTTCCCACCTAAAACAGGGCATGAGGGTTTTCTCCCTGTGATGTAAAATCACGCCTGCTGAGGAAGGCCCTTTGGAGTGGATGAGATCCTCTCTCTGTTTCATGATCAATCCTTGTTTGAATGTACTGCCAACTGAAGAGCCTGTCATAGAGTTGATGGGCGCTGGTGAGGATTCACCCCAAACCGTGCTCCAGGGAGATGATTAAGGTAGCAAAGAAGTTGGATTTGAAAATACAGACAGGGGCTTCCCTGGTAGTCCAGTAGTTAAGAATCCACCTTCCAATGAAGAGAAAGCAGTTTCCATCCCTGGTTGGGGAACCACGGTCCCACATGCTGTGGGACAACTAAGCCTGAATGCCATAACTACTGAGGCTGCACACCACAACTAGAGAGAAGCCTGCACCTTCGACAGAGTCCTCGCGCTGCTATGAAATATTCCATGCACTGCAACTAAGCCCTGGAGCAGCCAAAAATAAAATAATTTTTTTAATTAAAAAAAAGAAAATATGGAGAGAAAAGCCTGGAAGACCACACAGGATATCCTTTCAATATGTTGGAAGTCTTTAGGGGGTAAATCAAAGTTGGCAGTCTGGCTAATAAGGAATCGACTGGCTTGGATTAAAAATAACTATTGTTACAGGNATGCACTGCAACTAAGCCCTGGAGCAGCCAAAAATAAAATAATTTTTTTTAATTAAAAAAAAAGAAAATATGGAGAGAAAAGCCTGGAAGACCACACAGGATATCCTTTCAATATGTTGGAAGTCTTTAGGGGGTAAATCAAAGTTGGCAGTCTGGCTAATAAGGAATCGACTGGCTTGGATTAAAAATAACTATTGTTACAGGAATTTTTTTGCATGCTATTGAGAAATAATGTTTACATTTTAAAAGACGTTTTAAAATATGTTCAAAAAATATCAAGATATGTTCTCTGTAAATGGGTAGACTTCATCCATAGAAATCACACGTTTAGTCATTCATTCAACAAAGGGTTGCTCTTTGCTGAGTGTGAGGCTGGGTAGTGGAGACAGTGCCTTCAAGGCTTTCAGTTCAGGAGGTTGGAAGGGAGAACAGTACCAGATAAAAGGGAGATGTATATGGAAATTTCTAATTTGTGGGGCAAGTTCAAGGAAGGAAAAGTGCAGATGGCATCAAGACAGCGACTCACTACTGTCTGATTTCTGCCCCACACACCTCTGAGGGAAGCCTCCTGACAGTTCACGCAGGTGCATGCTAAGTCGCTTCAGTTGTGTCCAACTCTTTGCGACCCTATGGATTGCAGCTCGCCACGCTCCTCTCTCCATGTAGAGGAGACTCTTGCCTGGATTCCCCAGGAGATCTTAATAGATTCTTCCCTGGATTTTTCAGGCAAGAATACTGGAGTGGGTTGCCATGCCCTCCTCCAGAGGATCTTCTCCACTCAGGGATCGAACCCATGTCTCCTGTGTTTCTTGCACTGCAGGAGGATTCTTTACTGCTGAGCCATCAGGGAAGCCCCACCACCTCGCCCCCACCTCCCCCATAGTTCAATAAAGGCATTTAAGCTTCATCATAAAGTCAACTGGAGAAGGCGATGGCACCCCACTCCAGTACTCTTGTCTGGAACATCCCATGGACAGAGGAACCTGGTGGGCTGCAGTCCATGGGGTTGCAAAGAGTCAGACACTGAGCAACTTCACTTTCACTTTTCACTTTCCTGCATTGGGGAAGGAAATGGCAACCCACTCCAGTGTTCTTGCCAGGAGAATCCCAGGGACAGGAGAGCCTGGTGGGCTGCCGTCTATGGGGTCACACAGAGTTGGACACGACTGAAGTGACTTAGCAGCAGCAGCAGCATAAAATCAATAGGATTTTTTTTTTTTTTTTTTGCTTTTAGGTCAAGTTTATTGGGTATAATTTCCACATAATAAAATTCAACCTTTTTACTACAGTTTTATGAGTTTTGACAAATACATAAAGTCATGTAATTACCACAATGGTCAAGATTCAGGACAGTTTCCTCACCCCCAAAATATTCCCTTTTGTCGTAATCAACCTCTTTCCTCAGTCTTCAGCCCCTGAAACCACTGATCTGTTTTCTGTCCCTATAGTTTTGCCTTTTCCAGAATGTTATATAAAGGTAATTATACAGTAGGTAGCTTTTCAGATCTGGCTTCTTTCAACTAGAGTAAGCACTTGGGATTCATCCATGTTGTTGCATGTATCATTAATTTGTTCTGGTTTATTTCTGACCAGTATTCCATTGTACAGATGTACCACAGTTTGTTTATCCATTCCCCAGTTGAGGGATATTCGGGTTGATTCCAATTTGGGGCATTTATGAATAAAGCCACTAGAAACATTTATACATAGGTTTTCAAGTGAATGTCTATTTTTACTTCTCCTGGATAAATACCTAAGAGTGTTATGGCAACTGTATATTGAACTTTATAAGATGCTGATGAACTTTTCCAAAGTAGTCATTTTTCCAATGCCATTTTTCCATTCTGACAGCAATGTATGGGTGTTTTAGTTGCCACACATCCTTGCCAGTTCTTGATATTGCAAGTTTATTTCTTTTTTTGTGGTAATCATACTAATAGGTGTGCAAGTGTATCTCACTATGGTTTTACTTTGCATTTCTGTGATGATTTAATGATATGGGACATTCTTTCATGGGTTTATTTTCCATTCACATATCTTCTTTGGTTAAGTGTCTATTCAAATATTCTGCTTATTTCTTAATTGATTTATTTGACTTCTTGTTGAGTTTTGAGAATCCTTTATGTTTTCTGGATGTAAGTCTTTGTCAGATATGTAATTTTATTTCAAATATGTCATTTTTAAAAAGGAAGGAAAATTTGCAAATATTTTCTCCCAGTCTGTAGCTTATCTGTTCATTCTCTCAATAAACAGAGCAAAACTTTTCTTAGTTATCTTTTTTTTTTCTTTATGGGCCGTGTTTTCAGTGTTATATCTAAGAATTCTTCGACTAATGCAAGGTCACAAAAATTTTCTCCTAATGTTTTCTTTCACAAGTATAATAGTTTTAGATTTTACACTTAGCTCTATAATCTATTTTGAATTAATCTTGACATGGATCAGCTGACAAGATATGTGTAGAAGGTTTTGTTTTCTTACTATGGGTGTTCAATTGTTTCAGCACCATTGAACTCTCCATTGAATTATCTTTGTGTCTTTATTGACAAGCAATTGACTATATACGTATCAGTTTACTTGAGGCTTATTCTGTTTCTCTGATATTCCTGCCACACTGTTCTGCTTACTGCAACTTTTACAGGAAGTCTTAAAAACCAGGTAGTCTATGAATCTTCCACTAATAGTATTTACCTAAGATCTTTTCCAAACCTGTTTTGAATATTTACTTTCTTTGATTTTTTCATATAAATCTTAGAACCAGCTCATTAATTCTACAAATAAATTAGAATTTTGATTGGCACTGTGTTGCATCTATAGATCAACTTGAGAAGTAACATCTTAGCAATATTGAGTCTTCCAATCCATGAACACAGTATCTTTCCATTTATTTAGGTCTTTGATTTCTCTCATCAGTGTTTTATACATTTCAGGATAAAAATATTGTGCACATTTTGTTAGATTTATACCTAAATATTTCATGGTCTGGGCTTCCCAGGTGGTGCTAATCATAAAGAACCCATCTGCCAGTGCAGGAGATTTAGGAGACACAGGTTCGATTCTTGGGTTGGAAAGATCCCCTGAAGAAGTAAATGGCAACGCACTCCAGTATTCTTGCCTGGAGAATCCCATGGCCAGAGGAACCTGGCAGGCTACAGTTCATAGGGTCGCAAAGAGTCGGACACGACTGAAGCAACTTAGCATGCATGCATGTATTTCATGGTCTTTGGTGCTACTGTAAATGATACTGGTTTTTTTTTTTAATTTAAATTTCCAAATATTCATTGCAGGCCTAAAAACACAACTGATTTTTACATGTTGATCTTGTATCCTGAGAAATTACTGAAATAACTTATTAGTTACATAATTTTTTTAATAGATTCTTTGGGACTTCCCAGGCAAACAGTCACGTCATTGGTAAATAGAGACAGCTTCATTTTTTCCTTTCCATTCTGCATGCTCTTTTTTCTTTTCCTTTCTTGCCTTATTGCACTGCTGTGTCTTCCAGTATGATATCGAATAGGAGTGGTGAAAGTGGATATTCTCGCCTTGTTTCCAATTAGGAAAAAAATTCTCTTACTTTTAAACATGACGCTAGTTATAGGTTGTTGTTGTTGTTGTTTTAAATGTTATTTCTCAGGTTGAGGAAGTTCCTTTTAATTCCTAATCATGATAGTAACATCATGAAACCATGTATTTTGTCAAATTCTTTTCCATATCTGTTAAGATTATCACATTTTTCTTCTCTAGTCTGTTGTTATGGTGAATTACATTGATTTTTTTTTTCCAGAATGGCTCTTTTAATTGAGATAAAATTTACATTACAAAATTCATCATTTTAAAGTATAAAATTTAGTGGGCTCTAGTATATTCACAATGTTATGTAACCATTGCCATGAATTCCAAAACATTTTTACTACCCCAGGAAGAAGCCTTATATCTGTTAAAAGTCATTCCCAATCTGCCCTCCCCTCCCCCACATCTATATCCAGGCAACCACTAATCTACTTTCTGGCTCAATGAATTTGTCTGCTCTGGACATCTCAGGTGAATTAAATCATACAATATGTGGTCTTTTGTAGCTGGCTTTTAAAATTTAGCATAAAGTTTTCAAAGTTTATCCATGTTGTAGCATGTATCAACACTTCATATTTTTTATGGCTAAATAATATTCCACTATATGATATATCCCATTTTGTTTATCTATTCATAAGTTGATGAACATCTAGGTTTCTTCCACATTTTAACTATTATGAATAATGCTGCTATGAACATTCATGTATAAGCTTTAGTTTGAACAACTGTTTTCATTCTGGGAAAGGATATACACCTAGGAGCAAAATGTCTGAGTCATACTGTAAATCTAGGGGCTTCCCCAGTGGCTCGGTGGAAAAGACTCCACCTGCCAATGCAGGAGACACGGATTCAATCCCTGTGTTGAGAAGAACCCCTGAAGGAGATGGTAACCCACTCCAGTATTCTTGCCTGGGAAATCCCATGGACAGAGAAACCTAGCAGGCTACAGTCCATGGGGGGGTCACAAACGAGTCAGGCGTGACTGAGCAACAAAATGACTAAATGACAATGGTAAATCTATAGTTAACTTAAACTGCCAAACTGTGTTCCATAGGAGCTGTATTATTTTACAATCCCAACAGCAAAGTATGAAGGTTTCAATTTCTCCACATTCTCACCAACATATGTTGTTTCTCATGTTTTTTTTTTTTTCTTTTAAATAGCCTTTCTAGTGCTATCTCTATTGTGGTTTTTGACTTACATTTCCCTAATGACTAGTAACGTCAAACATGTTCTTATTGGCCATTTGTATATCTTATCTGAAGAAAAATCTAACTGACTCCTTTGCCCATTTTTAAATGAGGTTGTCTTTTTATTGTTGAGTTGTAAAAGTTCTTTATATATTCTAAATACCAGATCTTTATCAGATATATGACTTGGAAATAGTTTCTCCCATTCTTTTCATTTTCTTTACAGTGTAATTTGATGCTCAAAAGTTTTTAATTTAATGAAGTCCAGCTTACCTATTTTATATTTGCTTGTGTTTATGGTGGAATGTTCAAAAACTCATTGCCAAATCTAAGGTTATAGAAATTCACCTAAGAATCCCTCTAAGAGATTTATAACTTTGATTCTTACATTTAGGTTTTTGATCCATTTTAAATTAATTTTTGTATATTGTGAGGTAAGGATCCAAATTTATCTATTTGCATGTGGATATCCAGTTAACCCAACATCTTTGTTGAAAATCTTTTTTTCCTTAGTGAATGAACTTGATACCTTTGCTGAAAATCAACTGGCCATAGTTATATGGGCTTATTTCTGGATTCTCAGTTCTATTCCATTGATCTATAGGTCTGTCCTTAGCTGTACCATCCTGTCTTGATTACTGTAACTTTAAAGTAAGCCCCAAATTGGTAACTGTGACTCCTCAAAAACTTAATTCTTCTTTTTCAAGATTATTTTGGCTACTGTGGGTCTCTTGCATTTTCATATGAACTTTAGAATCAGTTGGACCATTTCTGCAACATTGTTGAACAAGCCCTATGTTCCTGGATAAACCATACTTGGTCATGATGTATTATTGTTTTTATAGATTGCTGAATTCAAGTTGCTAACACTTTCTTAAAAACAGCTTTTGCAGGGGTGATATTCAAAATATTGAATTCCTAGGACTGCTCAGGCAGCAACCACAGGCTTAGCTGAAGTAGATCCTAGAAGTCTTCTGAGTCAGGTCATATCTGGCCTCATAGTTGCTAGATTATGATGAAGTTCAAAGAGTACTGGGTGAGGGGGCCAGAGTGCATGGTGGGGGTAGGGAGAGAAAAGGGGAAGGATGTCTCAATGAAACAGCTATTTGTTGACAGATATAGAATTATTTCAATATTTTAATAACTAATATGGTTTACTTGTTAGAAAAAGTGAAAGTGTTAATCACTCAGTCATGTCCCACTCTTTCCGACCCCAAGGATCGAACTCGGGTCTCCCACATTGCAAGCAGATTCTTTACCATATGAGCCATCAGGGAAGCTCATCCTGGTTATGGGCTGGTCAGATGACAGTTTTGTGTACAGATAGACTTGTAGAGAACTCTGGACAGGTCAAATGTTGGTATTTACTATTATCAGAAAAGTGAGGACACAATATTCTCGAATGCAAGTTTGTCCCAAAGTTTGTCCCACTGCTCTCTAGCTTAAAGTCCTCTGAAATCTGCTTTACAAAACTCTGCCACACCTTGTATGGCAAGGTGTATGTATGACTGAATATATGTATGACTGAATACCTTTGCTGTCCACCTGAAACTATCAAATATTGATAATCAGCTATACTCCAATACAAAATAAAAAGTTTAATTAAAAAAAAACAAAACCTCTGCCCCACTGGCACCTGGTGATGCCCATCCTGGAAGCCTTTAGTCCCCAGGGTACTTCTGTTGGTACATTCGTGCCCCACACACTCAGCACTCACCTGGCTTCCCTTGATTTCAGTGTTTTTCTCCCAGACACCTGCATTCTGTCTGAATATCACCACCAGGCCGATGTGTTGATATCGAGGTGCTCCCAGAAACAAGTTTTGCACCCGGTTCCGCGAGGTGACTTCGGCAGCATAACCTGAAGATGATGAATTAAGAGGAGAAAGTGCTTTCCCTCAGAAGTCTCTGCCTGCACCAACAGGACTGTCCCGTGAGTAGGGGCAACCGTGAGTGGCTGTGAGATTGGGGTAATTGAACCTGGCACTCTATTCCTCTTCATTTGTTTTTGTTGGTAGTGGTGTTATTGTTTAGTCACGAAGTCATATCCAACTGTTTTTGACTCCATGAATTGTAGCCCACCAGGCTCCTCTGTCCAAGGGATTCTCCAAGCAAGAATACTGGAGTGGGTTGCCATTTCATTCTCCAGGGGATCTTCCCAACCCAGAGATTGGACCCAAGTCTCCTGCATTTGGCAGACAGATTCTTTACCTCTGAGTCACCAGGGAAGCCCATTCCTCTTCATTAGCATAATTAAAATGAAGTTTTGATATTTCTGTCTTTAAACCTATCCCAAGAGCCTGTGAAAGATCCAAGGACATCTACACTGGTTGAATTATGCCATATCCTGACCTCTTCTTAGAGTAACTCTGCTCTCTCTACTTACCCAAGTAAGCATCATTCATGTCTGAATCTATCCTGGTTGTATTGATGAAGCTGATTTTATCCTTTGATGTATGCAGAAAGGCTCCACCAGCCCAGTCAAAGCTCCCCACAGCACCTAGCAAGGGACCATCCTGGGAAAGAAGGTAGAATAAGATTAAGAAATCTATAGCTTCAGTGCCATCAAAATCCCAATGGCATTTTTCACAGAAATAGAACAAACAATCCTAAAATTTGTATGGAATCACAATAGATCCCAAATAACCAAAGCATTTGGAGAAAAAGAACAAGTTAGAGGCATCACACTTCCTGGATTCAAACTATATTGCAAAGCTATAGTAATCAAAACAGTATGATATTGTCATAAAAATAGACACATAAGTCAATGGAACAGAATAGAGAGCCATTTACATATGTATGTATATAAACCCATATATGTGTTGTTCTTATGTATTGTGGGCTTCCCTGACAGCTCAGGGGTAAAGAGTCTGCCTGCAGTGCAGGAGACATGGGTTCAATCCCTGAGATGAGAAGATCCTCTTGAGAAAGAAATGGCAAGCCACTCCAGTATTCTTATTTGGGAAATCTCATGGACAGATGAGCCTGGTAGGCTAAAGACCATGGGGTCACAAAAGAGTTGGACATGACTTAGTGAATTTACAACAAAGGAGAGAATAATATACAGAGGGGAAAGGATAGTCTTCAATAAATGGTTTTGGGAAAATTAGCCACATGCAAGAGAATGAACCTGGACCACTGTTTTACACTATTCATAAAGATCAATCCAAAATGGATAAAAGACTTGAACATAAGGTCAGAAACCATAAAATGCCAAGAAGAAAACATAGGTAGTAACCTCCTTGACATCAGTCTTGGCGATGATTGTTTGAACTTAACACCAAAAACAAAATAAGCAATAAGACTACATTAACTAAAAAGCTTCTGCATAGCAAAGGAAACCAACAACAAAATTAAAAGGTAACCTATAGAGCAGGAGAAAATATTTTCAAATAATATATCACATATCCATATTTGGGTTAATACCCCAAATATATAAAGAACTCATACAACTCAAAAGTTTGTTTTAAAACCTGACTTTAAAATGGGAAGATCTGAAAAGACATTTTTCCAAAGAAGACATACAGATGGCTAAGACATACAGGTGGCTAAGACATACAGATGGCTAAGATGTACATGAAAACAATGCTCAACATCACTAATCATCAAGGAAATGCAAACCAAAATCACAATGAGCTATCACTTCACACCTGTTGGAATGGCTGTCGTCACAAACAGAAGAAATAAGTGTTGCTGAGGATGTGAAGAAAAAGGAAACCTTATACACAGGTGGTGGAAAAGTAACTGGTACAGCCACTACGGAAAAGAATAAGGAGGCTCCTCAAAAATCTTTAATTAAAACTACTATGATCCCAGCAATCATACTTCTGGGTAAATATCCAAAAGAAATGAAAATACTAACTTGAAAAGGTATCTGGGACTTCCCTGGTGGTTCAGTGGTTAAGAATCCTCCTGCCAATGTAGGGAACACAAGTTCAATCCCTGGTCTGGGAAAGCCTCACATACTGTAGAGCAACTAAGCCCGTGCACCTCACGTACTGAAGCCCATGTGCCTAGAGCCTGTGCTCTGCAACAAGAGAAGCCACTGCAGTGAGAAGCCTGTGCACTGCAACTAGAGAGTATCCCCTGCTCTCAGAGTAGCCCCCGCTCACCACAACTAGAGAAAGCCCATGTGCAGCAATGAAGCCCCAGCACAATCAAACGTAAGTAAATTAGCTTTTAAATGATACTACTGTACTTGTTTTCAAAGTAGAAATAGACTCACAGACATAGAAAACATATTTATGATTACCAAAGAGGAAAGTGGGAGAAGGGATAAATTAGGAAATTGGGATTTATAGATACACACTACTATATGACCAACCTAAATAGCATATTGAAAAGCAGAGACGTTACTTTGCCAACAAAGGTCTGTCTAGTCAAGGCTATGGTTTTTCCAGTGGTCATGTATGGATGTGAGAGTGGACTGTGAAGAAAGCTGAGCACTAAAGAATTGATGCTTTTGAACTGTGGTGTTGGAGAAGACTCTTGAGAGTCCCTTGGACTGCAAGGAGATCCAACCAGTCCATTCTCAAGGAGATCAATACTGGAATTTCTTTGGAGGGAATGATGCTAAAGCTGAAACTCCAGTACTTTGGCCACCTCATGTGAAGAGTTGACTCATTGGAAAAGACTCTGATGCTGGGAGGGATTGGGGGCAGGAGGAGAAGGGGGCGACCGAGGATGAGATGGCTGGATGACATCACTGACTCGATGGACGGGAGTCTGAGTGAACTCCGGGAGTTGGTGATGGACAGGGAGGCCTGGCGTGCTGCGATTCATGGGGTCGCAAAGAGTCAGACACGACTGAGCGACTGAACTGAACTGAACTACTATATATAAAACAGATGAACAACAAGGTCCTACTGTGTAGCACAGGGAACTGTATTCAATATCTTATTATAGCCTATAATGGAAATGAATATGAAAAATAATATATATATATACGAGAGAGAGAGAACTGAATCACTTTGCTGTACACCAGAAATTAATACAACACTGTAAATTAGCCATACTTCAATTTTAAAAAAAGAAAAAAAGATGTACCTCCCAACAGGTACCCATCACAGAGAATAACCCCCAAACCTTTGCACCTCTTCTCCCGCTTTGTCTCACCCGACTCCAGTTAAACCAAAGGCCACTTACGGAGGTGAAGGCAGCGCTGAAACCTTCCTGAGACATCTCATATTCAAAGGAACTGGTACTTCCTGTCTGCGTACCTGTGAAGAAAAGGACACACTACGTTAAAGAAAGCAGAAGAGCTGAGAACAGGGGCTGGAAACTCAAACGCTATAGCAACCAGACAAAAGGAGCCTCAGATGAGAGCCATACAACCCACTCCCCTTATTTCTACATTTCCTCTGTTATGCTTTTGTTTTTCATTTAAGTTACAGTTAATCTACAATATTAATGTCAGTTTCAGGTGAACAGCATAGTGATTCAGTATTTTTGCAGATTATCCTCCTTTATAGGTTATTACAAGATAAGGGCTATAATTTATATCTTTGTTGCTTATCTAGCCATATTGCTGTTGTTCAGTCACTAAGTTGTGTCCAACTCTTTGCACCCCCATAAACTGCACCACAATTTATGGTTTCTCTGTCCTTCACTATCTCCTGGAGTTTGCTCAAATTCATCTCCATTGAGTCTGTGATGCCCTCCAACCATCTTATTCTCTGTCACTCCTTTCTCCTGCCCTCAATCTTCCCCAGCATCAGGGTCTTTCCAATGAGTCAGCTCTTCGCATTAGGTGGTCAAAGTATTAGAGTTTCAGCTTCAGTATCAGTCCTTCCAGTGAATTTTCAGAGTTGATTCCCTTTAGGTTTGATCTCCTTGCTGTCCAAGGGACTCCCGAGAGTCTTCTCCAGCACCACAATTCAAAAGCATCAGTTCTTTGGTGCTCAGCCTTCTTTATGATCCAACTCTCACACGATTACTAGAAAAACCATAGCTTTGACTATATAGACCATTGTCGGCATGTGGCCCCTTTTTAATATTTATTTTTATTTATTCGGCTGCACTGGGTCTTAGATATGGATGCAGGATCCAGTTCCCTGACCAGGGATCAAACCTTGGCTCCCAGGATTGGGAACATGGAGTCTTAACCACTAGACCACCAGGGAAGGCCGCATATGCCCCTTTTAAAGGGATGATGGCTATTTGGTTCCAGCTATTTTTTGTCCAGTGGGTATATGGTCCTCAAGGTGCCTAATCTTCCAAATTTTCAAGAGAAATCATAAATTCAGACTGTATGTGAACATTCCCCCAATTTTTAAATTCTTTCCTTCAACAAACATTTATTGAACATGCTTCATGCACCAGGCATTATTCTAAGCACTGGAGATACAGCAGTGAACCAAACAGACAAATGTTGGCAACACATCCAAATTTGGGGAAAATGCCACATGGGATTTGTCTCCCCTACCCTCTAATTTTGCAGCCTGTAGCCAAGACTTGCAAAATTAGATCTTTCTATTTCAAAGAAATGGAGCAAGAGGCCAGAGTTTTTGAGAACTGGAGGAAGAAGAGAGTTGATGATGAGAGTCAGAATGCCAAGGGTTAGGAGGTCCTTGTTTCTAGAGCGAAATACATGTTTGGGGGTAAGGGGCTGCCTTTGGAGCTGCTCCAGGACTACAAAACTTTAGCTTACCCTCAATTGCAAAGATCTTTTCCTGAAGCTGGTTCTGAATGGTCTTCAGAGCTTCGAAGTTATTCACCTGGAACACGTGATCAGCAGCCGGCTTGGATGCAATAGTATCGAGCTCCTTTCGAGATTTCTTATTGTTAAAAGCATCTCCCACCTGTTACCAAAAAACAGAGGTCAAGTCAGACAATTTCCGGAAGTAGCACTCTCCTCCAGCAAGAAAATTCTACAGGAAAAGAATCTGAAAATATCTGTCCAAGGAAGGAATGTACCAGAAGGCCCCAGGGACAGGGCTGCCAGGTACAGTGGAGCAGGTTGTACACTCTACATTCTGTCAAGGGGGAAATTGGGGCTGAAATTCAGCCTTTGGTGCATTTTCTGTGCCATGCCTCCTGGCATAGAACTGACCTCTTTTTGAGGACAGCGTGCTTTCTCCTTCATATGAAGTTGTTTCCCACTTGGCAAGCCAGGGACCCCAGATGATACATCTTTCTATATCATACAAGACACTGTGGTAGTTTGACACTGATTCTCCCAATCCTTTATCCCTTCCTGTGCCCAAGTCCTTTCCCCAAAGCTTTGCTGTGCCCTCCTCCTCCTGGCAGAGTATTCTGCTCCATTCATTGTCTCTGGGCTCTGCCACATGTATTGCCTTAGCTCTCAGATGTTATCACATGTGATACAGAAGCTTGAAAAAATGCTTGCAACATTTCTACTTGCTCTTTTTTTCCTCTGCTTTCACCATGAGAACATGCCCAGGCTAGCCCTCTGGAGGAAGAGACACATGGAACAGGAGCATCAAGTTACCCCAGCCCCAGGAGACAAACATGGCAACCCTCAGACATGGAGAGAGCCCAGTCAAGATCAGCAGAGCCACCAACCAGCCTGCAGCTGATTACAGACACGTGAGTGAGTCCAGCTGGGACCAGAAAAACTGCCCAGCCTGACCGACAGACCCACTTACCATTTTAAGCCACTGAATGTTGGGATCCTTTGTTACACAGCATCATTGCAACGATAGTTCACTGAGACAGGTGCATCTGTGCTAGCAGAGATTACCCTGGCCCCATTTTGACTTTACTGATGCTTGCAAGTTCAAAGGAGGGTGTGTTTGAGTAGAAACTCACACAAGTATCAAGTCAGAGAGCCACATTTCCTACCCCAATGACGTAGCGAATGATTCCTTTTCTATCAGCTTCAGGGATGACATCCCTATACTCCAAAGGATCGAGATATTTTTCCCCATCTGTGATGACAATCATGATCTTAAGGGCATGATTCCGGGCTCCATTGCTGCTGTGAAACAGTTCTCTTCTATCCAGGGTAAAGGAGAGAAAAGTCAAATTTGAGCAGGCAGAGAGATGTGCTTAATACCAGGGGAGGAACATCAGCAGTTACAGATGTAACTGGACTCTGTCTAGAAGGTGCTTGTGCTCCCCTGGGACAAACACTGAGCTGCAGGTCCGCCAAGATCTGGAAGGGCAGCAGAAGAACAGGAAAGTGGAAGGAAAAGAAGCCTTCATTGCTTTTATACTCTTTGGCATAGGGTGATTTCTTAAATTGAGTATTATTCCTTCTAAATTAAAAAGTTCATAGCTTATTTATGCCTTCACCACACCTCTCCTACTGGCTGTCCAGCTCATCTTCCTGTACTTTTGTCTCAACTCCTATCCTTGCCTCTAAACACACACACACACACACACACACACACACACACACACACACACACACACATACAGATCAGAGGGAACTTTCCAAAACAAGATATGGGTACATCTCCCCACTGCTGAAAACGTCAATGGATCCACTGGCTTTTCAGTTGCCTTGCTAACCTGGCCTCAACTGATCTTTCCACACTCCCTCCAGCCTTGCTCTCTCTCCCCCTAACCCCTGCCTTGTTGTTGTTGCTTAGTCGCTCAGTCGTGTCCAGCTCTTTGCAACCCCATGGACCATAGCCCACCAGGTTCCTCCGTCCAGGTATTTCCCAGGCAAGAACAATGGAGTGGGTTGCCATTTCCTTCTCCAGGGGATCTTCCCAACCCAAGGATGGAACCCATGCCTCCTGTGTTGGCAGGTGGATTCTTTACCACTGAGCCACCAGAGAAGCCCTTACTCTCATCTTTACTCACAATTTGTATGTCATGAACATACCAGGCACAGTCCCTCCTCCACACCTAACTCAAACTGCCCCATCCATTGGAAATACCCTCTACCCCAGCCCTTTGTGAACAATACCCTTTTATCCTGCAAAGCTCAGTCAAAAAACAAACAAAAAAAAACCTCCTCCTTTCATCCTAAGCAAAGAGGGAAGAGCTTACACTACTTTGCGGATCCCCGTGGCTGTGTGCGTCCTCCCGAACAGCTGTCCTATTGGCTCCACCAGTGATTCTGGGACAGAGTTTCTCTTGAAACCATTGAAGGTGAAGTGAGTCTGGAAGTCATCCGAGTACTGCATCAGAGAGAACTGGGAACAGGCGCCTGGTGTTAGACTAGAGCAGGCGCCCCTCCTCCCACTTAGCTATCTCCCAGAAAGCTCTCCATAAATCCTGAAATACTCCAGGCTCCAAATTCCTCCAAATTCTGCCCCATCCCAGCCCTTCTGCCTCACCAGGAGGACAGCGATTGGCCATCAGCTCCCACTTCTCAGCACTAGAACTTAGCCAGAGATGACATATGGGTCTCATGTCCCACACCAACCCCTATCGATTACTGTACCTGCTTTACAGAGGGGGGGAAAAAGGCTGAAGCTGCATCCAGTCAGAGCAAGACAGCAAATCAGGAAAGAAAATGCTGATCAACTGGCAATTTGGCACCATCTGGACAGGAAGTAGGACAGGACCCACCTTAGGCAGGCTGTTCCCTAACCTACCCATTTGCACTCACCAAGGTTTTGGACTTTTGGAATTGACTCATCACAGTTGAGACAAAATTCTTCATCCGATCAAAGTCTTCTGGGTCAATGCTACCAGAACCATCAATCAAAAAGGCAATGTCACTGTCTTGCTGAGGGCACTCTGGGGGAAAAGGAAAAAGAACTGATTAAGTACAAGAGACTCGAGTTCATTTTTTTTTAATCAGCTGTCTGCTGAGCAATGAGGATGAAAGGTAGACAAGGTGACAGCCATGCACTTGACTAAAGAAGAGCGTGGGACAAAGTGGCGTGGGAACGTTAGTTCATTCTGCTCAAGGCAGGGAAAGTAGTTATCACAGCTACCTCATCAGTTCAGTTCAGTCACTCAGTCGTGTCCGACTCTCTGCGACCCCATGAATCGCAGCACGCCAGGCCTCCCTGTCCATCACCAACTCCCGGAGTTCACTCAGACTCCCGTCCATCGAGTCAGTGATGTCATCCAGCCATCTCATCCTCAGTCGCCCCCTTCTCCTCCTGCTCCCAATCCCTCCCAGCATCAGAGTCTTTTCCAATGAGTCAACTCTTCACATGAGGTGGCCAAAGTACTGGAGTTTCAGCTTTAGCATCATTCCCTCCAAAGAAATCCCAGGACTGATCTCCTTGAGAATGGACTGGTTGGATCTCCTTGCAGTCCAAGGGACTCTCAAGAGTCTTCTCCAACACACTTCAAAAGCATCAATTCTTTGGTGCTCAGCTTTCTTCACAGTCCAACTCTCACATCCATACAGGACCACTGGAAAAACCATAGCCTTGACTAGACAGATCTTTGTTGGCAAAGTAATGTCTCTGCTTTTCAATATGCTATCTAGGTTGGTCATAACTTTTCTTCTAAGAAGTAAGCGTCTTTTAATTTCATGGCTACAGTCACCATCTGTGGTGATTTTGGATCCCCCAAAATGAATAAGAAATAATTTGCAGACTTNCAAAAGCATCAATTCTTCGGTGCTCAGCTTCCTTCACAGTCCAACTCTCACATCCACACATGACCACTGGTAAAACCATAGCCTTGTCTAGACGAACTTTTGTTGGCAAAGTAATATCTCTACTTTTCAATATGCTATGTAGGTTGGTCATAACTTTCCTTCCAAGGAGTAAGCGTCTTTTACTTTAATGGCTGGAATCACCATCTGCAGTGATTTTGGAGCCCAAAAAAACAAAGCCTGACACTGTTTCCACTGTTTCCCCATTTATTTCCCGTGAAGTGATGGGACCAGATGCCATGATCTTCGTTTTCTGAATGTTGAGCTTTAAGCCAACNGTAGGTTGGTCATAACTTTCCTTCCAAGGAGTAAGCGTCTTTTACTTTAATGGCTGGAATCACCATCTGCAGTGATTTTGGAGCCCAAAAAAACAAAGCCTGACACTGTTTCCACTGTTTCCCCATTTATTTCCCGTGAAGTGATGGGACCAGATGCCATGATCTTCGTTTTCTGAATGTTGAGCTTTAAGCCAACTTTTTCACTCTCCTCTTTCACTTTCATCAAGAGGCTCTTTAGTTCCTCTTCCCTTTCTGCCATAAGGATGATGTCATCTGCATATCTGAGGTTATTGATATTTCTCCCGGCAATCTTGATTCCAGCTTGTGCTTCTTCCAGCTCAGCGTTTCTCATGATGTACTGTAAATAAGCACTCCCTATTGGAGAACATATAGGTCATTTCCAATTGTGCACCTTAGTGCACATTTATGATTATTTCCTTTGGCTATGTTTCTAGAAATGAAAATACTGAGTCAAAGAGAGTACACGCCATCAATGCTCTCTCCACAAGTGTTGCCACGCCATTTTTCCAAAAGATGACACCAATTTTTACACATCCACACATCTCCCCTGCTGCACTCTTGAGAGGAACATTCATTTCTGTTCAAACAATGCTGTCGCATCTGAGCAAAGAGAAGCTCTGTCACACAGCACAGACAGGAGGAGGCTCGAAAGCCAGAAGGCCTGCGTTGGCATTCCACTTCCACTATTTACTAATTGGAAGAGTGACTTACTCTGTCTGCGCCTGTTTTCCCATCTATAATTCGGGGATAATAATGGCACCACCACATGTTTATCACGGGGACTAAATGACATCACGTACATACATATAAATGACTTAGTGGCTGATGCACAGTTGGTGGTCAATTAATGATGACTAATATTATTACTNCACACACACACACACACACACACACACACACATACAGATCAGAGGGAACTTTCCAAAACAAGATATGGGTACATCTCCCCACTGCTGAAAACGTCAATGGATCCACTGGCTTTTCAGTTGCCTTGCTAACCTGGCCTCAACTGATCTTTCCACACTCCCTCCAGCCTTGCTCTCTCTCCCCCTAACCCCTGCCTTGTTGTTGTTGCTTAGTCGCTCAGTCGTGTCCAGCTCTTTGCAACCCCATGGACCATAGCCCACCAGGTTCCTCCGTCCAGGTATTTCCCAGGCAAGAACAATGGAGTGGGTTGCCATTTCCTTCTCCAGGGGATCTTCCCAACCCAAGGATGGAACCCATGCCTCCTGTGTTGGCAGGTGGATTCTTTACCACTGAGCCACCAGAGAAGCCCTTACTCTCATCTTTACTCACAATTTGTATGTCATGAACATACCAGGCACAGTCCCTCCTCCACACCTAACTCAAACTGCCCCATCCATTGGAAATACCCTCTACCCCAGCCCTTTGTGAACAATACCCTTTTATCCTGCAAAGCTCAGTCAAAAAACAAACAAAAAAAAACCTCCTCCTTTCATCCTAAGCAAAGAGGGAAGAGCTTACACTACTTTGCGGATCCCCGTGGCTGTGTGCGTCCTCCCGAACAGCTGTCCTATTGGCTCCACCAGTGATTCTGGGACAGAGTTTCTCTTGAAACCATTGAAGGTGAAGTGAGTCTGGAAGTCATCCGAGTACTGCATCAGAGAGAACTGGGAACAGGCGCCTGGTGTTAGACTAGAGCAGGCGCCCCTCCTCCCACTTAGCTATCTCCCAGAAAGCTCTCCATAAATCCTGAAATACTCCAGGCTCCAAATTCCTCCAAATTCTGCCCCATCCCAGCCCTTCTGCCTCACCAGGAGGACAGCGATTGGCCATCAGCTCCCACTTCTCAGCACTAGAACTTAGCCAGAGATGACATATGGGTCTCATGTCCCACACCAACCCCTATCGATTACTGTACCTGCTTTACAGAGGGGGGGAAAAAGGCTGAAGCTGCATCCAGTCAGAGCAAGACAGCAAATCAGGAAAGAAAATGCTGATCAACTGGCAATTTGGCACCATCTGGACAGGAAGTAGGACAGGACCCACCTTAGGCAGGCTGTTCCCTAACCTACCCATTTGCACTCACCAAGGTTTTGGACTTTTGGAATTGACTCATCACAGTTGAGACAAAATTCTTCATCCGATCAAAGTCTTCTGGGTCAATGCTACCAGAACCATCAATCAAAAAGGCAATGTCACTGTCTTGCTGAGGGCACTCTGGGGGAAAAGGAAAAAGAACTGATTAAGTACAAGAGACTCGAGTTCATTTTTTTTTAATCAGCTGTCTGCTGAGCAATGAGGATGAAAGGTAGACAAGGTGACAGCCATGCACTTGACTAAAGAAGAGCGTGGGACAAAGTGGCGTGGGAACGTTAGTTCATTCTGCTCAAGGCAGGGAAAGTAGTTATCACAGCTACCTCATCAGTTCAGTTCAGTCACTCAGTCGTGTCCGACTCTCTGCGACCCCATGAATCGCAGCACGCCAGGCCTCCCTGTCCATCACCAACTCCCGGAGTTCACTCAGACTCCCGTCCATCGAGTCAGTGATGTCATCCAGCCATCTCATCCTCAGTCGCCCCCTTCTCCTCCTGCTCCCAATCCCTCCCAGCATCAGAGTCTTTTCCAATGAGTCAACTCTTCACATGAGGTGGCCAAAGTACTGGAGTTTCAGCTTTAGCATCATTCCCTCCAAAGAAATCCCAGGACTGATCTCCTTGAGAATGGACTGGTTGGATCTCCTTGCAGTCCAAGGGACTCTCAAGAGTCTTCTCCAACACACTTCAAAAGCATCAATTCTTTGGTGCTCAGCTTTCTTCACAGTCCAACTCTCACATCCATACAGGACCACTGGAAAAACCATAGCCTTGACTAGACAGATCTTTGTTGGCAAAGTAATGTCTCTGCTTTTCAATATGCTATCTAGGTTGGTCATAACTTTTCTTCTAAGAAGTAAGCGTCTTTTAATTTCATGGCTACAGTCACCATCTGTGGTGATTTTGGATCCCCCAAAATGAATAAGAAATAATTTGCAGACTTCCCTGGTGGTCCAGTGGTTAAGAATCTGACCTCCCAGTGGGACATGGGTTCGATCCCAGGGGCAGGAAGTTTCCACATGCCGCAGGGCAAGTGAGCCCATACACCATGACTACTAAGCCCACATGCGCTACAGCCCATACTCTGAAACAAGAGAAGCCGCTAGAATGAGAAGCCTGAGCCCCACAACTAGAGACTAGCCCTCGCTTGCTGCAGCTAGAAAAAAGCCCCTGACCAGCAATGAAGACCCAGCACAGTCAAAAATAAATAATTTTCTTAAAAAAGAAAGAAGGAAAGCCTGGAATGTTTAAGAGTGAAAATTGAAGAGAAACACTGGAACCCAGTTTCCTCACCCTTCTGCACAAAGATTTGTAAATAACCCCCCAGACTACAAGTCCCTCAGCCCAGTCCTGCCCAGGGCCCTCCAGTCTCACACTGCTCCTCTGTACCCACCTCTGAGGGCCTCTGGGATCCTCCTGGGTTGCTGGAGTAGATTGGATCCAAACAAGAAGCAGAAGCCATTTGCATAGGTGTTCTCCTTGCAAATCTGGTGCACTGTGGGGCCACAGGCCTAAGGGGCAGGGAAACAGTGGGAGGGGCTATCTCTGCTCCCTGTCCTTTCAACCCAGCATCTCCACCCATCAAGACCCCAGGCCTAGCAGCCTTGGGCCCCCAACTCCTTCCCTCGGAACACCCCCATGACCCAAGGCAACTCACCAGCAGCCGGAAAGGGTTGGTAGCAAATGCAAGAGACAAGCCCAGGGACATGTTCACAGCCTCCGGGGGAACTGAGAGGACAGATGTACACATGGTCAGCCTTGGGGGCTGGAAGGGGCTCTGCAAGAGCTAGATGGGCTTCCCTGGCAGCTCAGTGGTAAAGAGTCTGCCTGCCAGTGCAGGAGACCAGGGTTTGATCCCTGGGTCAGGAAGATCCCCTGGAGGACTAAATGGCAGCACACTCCAGTATGCCTGCATGGGAAATTCCACGGACAGAGGAGGCTGGCAGGCTACAGTCCATGGGGTCTCCAAGAGTTGGACATGACTTAGTGACTAAACAACAAGAGTGGGACAGGGGTCACCTCAACCTGGGAGGTTTGGAGGTCTGACAGATCCAAAGAGCCATGTAGGTCATAGAAAGAGACAAGGAGGGGGTTGCCTGAGAGTGATTGCATACAGCTCAGAGGCTCCTCCTCTCAGGAGGAGCTGCCCGCCTAAGCCGCCCACCACAGACCCCAGGACAAAGGCCCGACAAGTCCAGGTATGTGCAGAGGTGGAGTCCTAGCCCTGGGCCCGGCCGGGGGCAGCGATGACTCACCCTGCAGGGGCATGGCCTCACACCTGCCCGTGCTGTAGTCACACTGGTAGAGGCCGCCTGTTTGATTAGCAGCCTTTACCTCCTGGGGGGCTCCAACCACCAGCCTGGAGGGAAAGGGATAAGAGGACACGATGACAACTAGGGAGGGGACCAATGATGGAGGTTCTGCCACTCCGAGGAAACGTGGGGAGCCCCTCAAGGGACTCCCCACCTCCCCCCAACAGGAAGAAGACCCAGCAAAGAAAAAATGAGGAATTTCTTTCTTAACCATTGTTTGTTTATAGTGAATATTCTCATAATCCAGTCATTTGAATTTATGGTCCCAAGGGTCACTTTAGTAAGTTCAAGACTTTCTAAATCATGAAGGCAGACAGTCTACCTCCCTAACTTGAAAGCATTTCCCTCTTCCTGTGTCAGGCAAGGATGCAAGATTGCAGAGTGGAAAGGAGTAGAGGCCTTGGAGTTTTACTGTCTGAAATCAAAATGTAGTCCCAGCCTTACTTCCTGTGTGACCTTGAAGGACTGAATTAATTACCTTATTATTCTTCAGTGTTCTCGTCTCCAAAACACAGAAAACAGTAGTACCTACCTCAAAGTTATTATCGTGATTAAACAAAGTTAGTCCATGTACAGTTCCCAAGCAAGGAAAATGTCTGGGGACTTCCCTGGCAGTGCAGTGATTAAAATTCCGCACTTCCACTGTAGAGGGCATGGATTCAATTTCTGGTCAGGGAACTAAGATCCTGCCTACAATATGGCACAGCCAAAATTTTTTTTTCAATTTTTTAAAATAGAAAAATGTTTAATCTTGGAGTCAGAAGAGTCCCTCTAAGGAGGACATAATATATCTAGAAGTCATTTTTAAATGAATACAGTCAACCCCACAAGTTTTTTATTTTATTTTATTTGATCATGCCACAAGGATTTGAGATCCTAGTTCACCAACCAAGGGTCAAACCCATGCCCCCTGCCACAGAAGCTCAAGGTCCTAACCACTGGACTTCCAGGGAAGTCTCCCCAACAGTCATTTAAAATAAATTTCTGTATGTGATCTACTACCAAAAACAAAGTCAAAAAATAAATGATAAACTGGGGGAGGGAGATGAACACCCAGACTATTTCCTCAGTAGTCAGATCTCCTACAAATCAAGAAAGAAAAAAAAAAAGAGAGAAAAATGGGCCACAGATAAGGAGGAAAAAACGTGTTCACAGAAAAGGAAATAAACCTCCCTTAAAAGAAGAAATGCAATTTAAAACTAAATTGAGATACCATTTCTTCCCTATTTGATTTACAAAGATCGTTAAGTTTGCTAACACTTTGGATTGACTAATTGGTGGGGAAGTAAGTGTTTGCACAAATTTATGGCGCGAGTGCCAAGTGTTGCCACCATCATAGAAGGTAATCTGGAAAAATCTATTAAAATTACATATGCACTTGTACCCTTGGATCCAGCAATCCTAGTTTTAGGAATTTACTTCCAAAATATACTTGCTCATGTACAAAATGCCAGCATCGTTTATAGAGCAAAAGTTTGGAAACAATCCAATGTCTGCTCAGAAAAGATTTAAGTGTAACAAAAAAGTAAACTACAGTATTTCCAAATAATAGATAATAATAAAAATAAAATATGATGTCAGCATAAAAAAGAACAAGGAAGCTCTTTATATACTTATTCAGTAAAATCAGCAAGCTCTGCTAATTTTTTAAAATTGCAAAAGGCAGTTTAGAGCAGAAGCTGACAAATTTTTTTCTCAAAAGATGGCATTATTTCCATAAATATTATTTTTTTTAAAGTAAATACTTTAGGCTTTGCAGGCTATAGAGTCTGTGTCCCAGCCTCTCTGTTCTGCTACTGTGCTCCAGAGCTGCTGTAAATAATAAACGAATAGAGGTTGTCTTACTAAGTGAAGTAAGTCAGGGAAAAAAAAAAATACAATGCAGTTTAAAAAAATAAAGGTATAAAAATGAACTTACAAAACAGACACAGACTCACTGATTTCAGAAACCAAAGGGGAAATGTAAGCAGGAGAGATAAGTTCAGAATTTACTATTAACACACATACACTGCTGGTATATAAATTAGATAACCAAAACAAGGACCTATGGTATATAGTACAATGAACTCTACTCAATTTTCTGTAATAACCTATATGGGAAAAGAATCTCAAAAATAATGAATCTATGTATGTACATGCGTAACCAAACCACTTTGCTGTACATCTAAAACCAGTACAACACTGTAAATCAGCTATACTCCAATAGAAAATTTAAGTATTAGAAAATAATAATCACAATAATAGTAATAACAATAAACGGCAAGTAGGGGATGGAGTGGCCGATTGTCAATAACATGTATTTACAAAAATAGGCAACAGGCTGCGGTTTGAGTACAACATGTGCTACAAATTGTGTGCAAGATGGAGGTTAGAAAAATGTGGTCTATGCAGTGTAAACACCTCTGAAAGAACACATGAGAAACCACTTACCAGGAACCCTGCTGAGGAGGGAACTGGGGGATGAGAGGGAGGAAGAGGTTTTCTATCACACTCTTTCATATCTTTTGAATTTATTACTCTGATAAATTAAGAAAAAAAAAATCAAGGAAATTTCTGTTTTTTTCAGGTATGTTGTCTTTTTTTTTTAATTGGAGGATAATTACCTTATATTATTTTGTTGGTCTCTGCCATACATCAACATGAATCAGCCATAGGTATCCACATGTCCCCTCCCTCTTTAACCTCCCTGCCACCTCCCAGCATATCCCGTCACTCTAGGTTGTCACAGAGCCCCGGTCTGAGTTCCCCGAGTCATACAGCAAATCCCCACTGTCTATTTTACATATGGTAATGCACGTTTCAGCGTCACTCTCTTAATTGTCCCACTCTAGCCTTCCCTCGCTGTGTCCGCAAGTCTGTTCTTTGTGTCCGTCTCCTTTGCTGCCCTGCAAATAGGTTCATCAGTAATTGTCTCTCTAGATTCCATATATGTATGTGTTAATATAAGACATGTGTTCCTCTCACTTACTTCACCCTGTATAATGGGCTCTAGGTAATATTCCATTGTATACTTTTACCACATCTTCTTTATCCATCCATCAGTCGATAGACATCTAGCTTGCTTCCATGTCCTAGCTAGGTATGTTAAATCTTGGAGGGAAAGCGTGTGGGCAGGGAGCGCCCCTGCAGCCCTTACCGGGATCCCTGAATCTGGACCACGCTCTGCCCGAAGCCCCTTGCGTTGTTTTGGAAGATGACTGCTTTTTCCGTGTCCAGGTTGAACCCATGACATAAGGCCAAGGCTGGAGGGAGAACAAGGGGGTGGAAGTCAGGAGGTGATATGGAAACAGTTAAGAAAGCCTGGGACTCCCCTAGTGGTCCAGTGGTTAAGACTCTGAGCTTCCAATGCAGGGGCACAAGTTCCATCCCCAGTTGAAGAACTAAGATTCCACATGCCACAGAGCTTGGCCAAAAAATTAAATTAAATTTAAAAATAAGATTAAAAAAAGAAAGAGAGCAGCCTGCTCTCTTGCCCCAAGCATATTCCTGTCAGGATTCACCCTAACCCTACATGTAGATGGGACCTTCCCAGAGGTCATATTCTTTCTATAAAGGGGTACATGCTAAGTCCCTTCAGTTGTGTCCAGTTCTTTGTAACCCCATGGATTATAGCCCACCAGGCTCCTCTGTCCATGGGATTCTCCAGGCAAGAATACTGGAGTGGGTTGCCATGCCCTTATTCAAGGGATCTTCCTGAGGCAGGGACCGAATCCATGTCTCTCACATCTCTTGTATTGGCAAGCAAGTTCTTTACCACTAGTGCCACTTGGGAAGCCTTCTATAAAGGGCTCAGTAGTAAATATTTTAGGCTTTGTGGACCAAGAGGCAAATGGAATCTAATTATGTATGTATTTATGTAAGAAAAGAAGGGGTTTACCTGGTGGTTCAGACAGTAAAGAATCTGTTCACAATGTGGGAGACCCGGATTCAATCCCTGGCTCAGGAAGATCCCCTGGAGAAGGGAATGGCAACCCACTCCAGTATTCTTGCTTGGAAAATTCCATGGACAGAGGAGCCTCGCAAGCTACAGTCCATGGGGTCACAATGAGTTAGACACAACTGAGTGATTACACTTTCATTTTCAAGAAAAGAAAAAAATGCATTTTTCGTGAAGGAAATTCAAAATGGAATAATTGAGTAAGAGTTCTTTTAATACAATTTTGCTGATGAGACAGATAGAATTTTGCAAGATTTAAAGTTAGTGTTCCTTGTCATGGATTAATTATAAATATTCATCTGGATCTCATGGCTCCAAACATTCATGTGGGACCCATGTACAAAAACACATGGTGAGTCCTCACATTACGCCCCCAGACCACAGTTTGCTGACTCCTGGCCTTAGAACAGCAATATCGGGTATAACGGAAGAAATTTTGATATATTGCATTATGGGAAGTCATTCTGGCTTCTGTGCATGCTAAGTCACTTCAGTCGTGTCCGACTCTTTGTGATCCCATGGACTGTAGCCCACCAGGCTACTCTGTCCACAGTATTCTTGTAAGGATACTGGAGTGGGTTGCCATGTCCTCCTCCAGGAGATCTTCCAGTAGGAGGTTTGATCCAGGAGACAGATTTGACTCCTGATCCGGAAAGATCCCACATGCTGCAGGGCAACTAAGCCCATGCACTGCAACCACAGAAGCCATGTGCCCCAGAGCTGGTGCCCTGCCTCAAGAGAAACCACCACAATGAGAAGCTCGAGCACCGCAGCTAGAGAGTAGCCCCTGCTGGCCACAACTAGAGAAAGTCTGCATGCAGCAGTGAAGACCCAGTGCAGTCAAAACTAAATAAAAATTTTAAAATAAAAAAAACAAAGATGAAATGCCTCCTTTCCTGGGACACCAATGCTGTTCCTGCTTTGATGCTAAGACTTCCTTCCCAGGTGCCAAGCCCATACCAACTTTCTGTCTACCTGATGATCTGTTTGGCTTTCATGTCTTTTGAAACCTCGAAAGAATGCATCCCTGACTTGTTTGATGTACTTTCTTCTGACAAGACATAAAACTATGTCCAAAACCCTGCTTCTCTGGAGTAGTTCCTCCGAATTCTCAAGAGGCTGTCTCCTGGGCTATAGTCCTCAGTTTGACTCAAACAAACAAACCTCTTTTCTTGTTTATTGCTCATGTCCATCAACAGGTACATTCAGCCCCTCTCTGAGCCCCACCTGAGGTTCCCACTCCACTGATTTGCCCAACAGTAAGTTCCTAAAGACTCCATTAGGTAATTTCCTCCCTGTGCAACTCACAAGCATTTCTTTCCCCTCTTTGACTCACATGCCACAAAACAGACAAAAAAGGAAAACGAACTTGAATCATTTCAGTCAGTCAGTCATTCGACAAACATTTACACCCGGGTCCTTGAAAAAGAGGAGACAAATAGGAGGTGAGACGGAATCCAAGAAATAATCACTCTGAGAAGAGAAGCCAAGACCTACTGTGGACCTTTCAATATGTCTTTTCACCTCTCTACACCTCAGTTTCCTCATTTGTGAAGACGGGACCAACCAAACCAGGGCATACTCTATGAACCGAGTCATTTATCCAAGCTTCTGTGGTCATCCCATTTCAGTCTAGCTCTACTTCGTGAATCCCTTCACCTTCCTCCAATCCCCTTTGGCTCTCCCCAGTCTCACTCCTAAGTATTCTGGACATTTTGTCTCCACTCACAAACTCAAAAACTCCCCTCCTCCTCCCGGAGGACCCCCAGCTCCAGGCACACCTGTTAGTAGAAGGATTCTGTGATTCATAGCTGGAGGCAGCAGGAACCGTGAGGCTGCAGGCACCACTGAGCCACTTCAAGGAAGCCACCAAAGCCAGGAAGGACAGAAAAACAGAAGTAGGAGGCAGAAGCCTGTCAGGCTCAAAGGAAGAGGGCGGAGGCTCAGTGAGCACACAGTCCTGCCTGACCTTCCTATCCAGGCTGTGTGCACACAGCTTGGGCTGCTTCCCTACCCAGCTCCCTGGCCCAAACCATCAAGGTCCATATCCCAAAGTTACCTTTGTTTGCCCACCTGCTTTTAGAGTTGGCCAAAACATTATGAAAAACAAAGAATAGACTGAGGACCTGCCTCCCAGGACATGTCTCCCTGAAGCACAGTTTGCAAAATGTCCCTCCCTCCCGCCCCAGGAGCTGTCTTCTGGTGTGGCCATCAGTAAGGACAACTCAAGTACAGGGACATCTGGTAATTTTTGAATATTATTTTGCTTAAAAAAAAAAGCCTCAAACGCTTTTGCCCAGGAATTTTCACTTCCAAGAATTTATCTTGGGACTTTCATGCTGGTCCAGTGGCTAAGACTCTGTACATCGAATGATGCAGAAGGCCCAAGTTCGATCCCTGGTCAGGGGACTAGATCACACATGCCTCAACTAAGGAAACGTGTGCTGCAAGTAAGACCCAGCACAGCCAAATAAATAAATGTGTTTTAATTTTTTTTTTTAAGTTTATCCTAAGAAATAGCTGAGAAGTACAGTCAAAGATGTCTGCACAAACTGTTTTCAAGGACACAGGAGCATAATTTTCATGAAATATATAGAACCCCAAACCACACCTTGTCTCTGTCCGTTAATGTGGTCCCCAAGCCAATCATTTTTCAATCTCTCTCAAATATATTCTCTCTTGCCCTAGTTCTGCTTTAATAACCAGAGCAAAGAAATGTATGTTAGTCACTCAGCTGTGTCCGACACTTTTCGACCCCATGGAGTGTAGCCCACCAGGCTCCTCTGTCCATGGAATTCTCCAGACAAGAATACTGGAATGAGTGGCCGTTCCCTTCTCCAGGAGGTCTTCCTGACCCAGGAATTGAACCCAGGTCTCCTGCACTGCAGGCAGACTCTTTACCATCTGAGCCACAAGGGAAGCCTACTCTCTGAAAAAAAATTCCATTAAAATTCTGAACATTTTGTTTTCAAATTATCTGTTTAAAGATACGAGTGTGGGAGCTTCCCTGGTAGCTCAACAGCAAAGAACCCATCTGCCCAGGTTCGGTCACTGACGCAGGAAGATCCCACATGACACGGAGCAGCTAAGCCCGTGCATCATGACTACTGAGCCTGGGCTCTAGAGCCAAGGAGTTGCAACTACTGCAGCCTGCATGCCCTAGAGCCTGTGCTCTGCAACAAAAGAAGCCACTGCAATGAGAAGCCTGGGCACTGCGACTAGAGGAAGCCCCTGAAGTGAAAGTTGCTGTCGTATCCAACTTTTTGTGACCCTATGGACTCCTATACAGTCCACGGAATTCTCCAGGCCAGAATACTAGGGTGGGTAGCCTTTTCCTTCTCCAGGGGATTTTCCCAACCCAGGGATCAAACCCAAGTCTCCCACATTGCAGGATTCTTTACCAACTGAGCTATCAGGGAAGCTCAGAGAAAGCCCATACATAGCAACAAAGACCCAGCACAGCCAAAAATAAATGAATTAATTAAATCATTTTAAAAAGATTCGAGATACATGTGTGTAGGAAAACCAAAACATTAGCGCCATTCGTTGCCTGATCACAGGACGATGAGTCTGTTCTTCTCTATTGCCACACAGCAAACTACTCCAAATCTTACCAACTTCAAACAGCAACTTCTCTTTTTAAAATTTGTTTAATTGAAATATAGTTGATTTACATGGACAGCAAAGTGACTCAGTTTTACATAGAATAGAATAGAATAGCTTGCATCTGCTAATCCCAAAGCTCCCAGTCCATTTCCTTCCCTCTATCCCTCCCCATTGGCACCACAAGTCTGAAATAGCATCCTCACTGTATCATGGTGCTGTGGATTGTCTAGCCCCAGCACTTCCCACTAGGGAATCTCAGATAACTGCAGTCAGATCATGACTGGGGCCGGAGTCCTTNCGACTAGAGGAAGCCCCTGAAGTGAAAGTTGCTGTCGTATCCAACTTTTTGTGACCCTATGGACTCCTATACAGTCCACGGAATTCTCCAGGCCAGAATACTAGGGTGGGTAGCCTTTTCCTTCTCCAGGGGATTTTCCCAACCCAGGGATCAAACCCAAGTCTCCCACATTGCAGGATTCTTTACCAACTGAGCTATCAGGGAAGCTCAGAGAAAGCCCATACATAGCAACAAAGACCCAGCACAGCCAAAAATAAATGAATTAATTAAATCATTTTAAAAAGATTCGAGATACATGTGTGTAGGAAAACCAAAACATTAGCGCCATTCGTTGCCTGATCACAGGACGATGAGTCTGTTCTTCTCTATTGCCACACAGCAAACTACTCCAAATCTTACCAACTTCAAACAGCAACTTCTCTTTTTAAAATTTGTTTAATTGAAATATAGTTGATTTACATGGACAGCAAAGTGACTCAGTTTTACATAGAATAGAATAGAATAGCTTGCATCTGCTAATCCCAAAGCTCCCAGTCCATTTCCTTCCCTCTATCCCTCCCCATTGGCACCACAAGTCTGAAATAGCATCCTCACTGTATCATGGTGCTGTGGATTGTCTAGCCCCAGCACTTCCCACTAGGGAATCTCAGATAACTGCAGTCAGATCATGACTGGGGCTGGAGTCCTTGAAGGCTCAGCTGGGCTGGACTTTCAAAATAGATCACTCCTATGGCTGGAAGTTGGTGCTGGCTGTAGGCACAGAGCTTGGTTGGAGCTGTCGGCTATAGGACCTCCATGTGGCTTCTCTGTGTGGCTCGGGCTACTCACAGCAGAGTGGTTAGACTTCAAGGGTAAATATTCCAAGAGATAAAAATGGAAAGCTTCCAGTCTCTTAAGACGTTGATCTGGAAACTGTCACAGAGTCACTTCCACCATATTCTATTAGTCAAGCAGTCATAGACCTCAACCTCCAAGAGAGGGAGCACAGATCTCATCTCTCAATGTGGTAAAGAAATTGTGATCAACTTTTAATCTGCCATGGGGGCGGATTTTCATTTCCTTCTCTCTATATTTTTGTACTTAAACTTTCATACCAAAAAAAGAATGATGTTTAAAATCAGAAAGAAAAGAAAAACACCAATAAATAAATGACACCAGCCTGTACTTTTTAGCAGGAAAGGGAGCTGAGGAAAAACAAATACAGCCATCAGCTCAGGGTGAGAAGATACCAGCAAGGGTATGGGGACATAGTTTAATAAATAAGCTGGTTTCATTTTTGGTGAAAGTCTTTCATATTCTGATCACCACAAGAAGTTGCTCGGCCATCACAGACCCTCCTTTCCCAGAACAGTGGCCAATGGAAAAATCACAGAAAGATTGTCCAACTCCCAGAGCCTTTCTTAATGACCCATCTAGATGCGCACCTGACCAGCTGATCACAGGTGGGCATCTAGTGATCACAGGTGGGCATCTAGTGATCACAGGTGGGCATCTAGCAACACAAGCTTTCATCTGTTCCCTCCCACNATTACAAAAAGGTTTAAAAAAAATATATATTGTTTTTCCATTACACTGAATTGCCAAGGAAAGTTCCACTTGAACATCATCTTCAACAAGTTGGTTGAGCCTTTGATGTCTGGGGCTAGTCTGGAGAGTTAAATTCTAGGTCTATAAGCCTGCGATCTTGAGCAAGTTATTCTCTGGACCCCATAGTCCTCACTCAACTGGGAAATGATGGTAATAATGGTACTCAATTCTTGGGGTGGTTGTGATGATTAAATAAGATAATAGATGCCAATGTGCACCTAGTGAATATTTAGTCAATATGAGCTGTACTTATTCTACCCGCCGGGTCTTGGGTTTATCATGATATCATGTCATGGCCCCAATGACACATAGAGGGTATATTGGCCACAGAGTTGCCTACTGCCCAGTTTAAAGCTCAGTTCTAGACTTTTCCACCTGCTCTCTCAGTTGTCCAAGCAGGAAGTCAAATGTCTGGCAGATTCTGAGAAAAATTCTTACCATAGGCTTGATGAGAGTCTTGAGCATTTCCGCCAAAATCACACTGATAGCATAATTGGCCAAAGGTCAATCGCAGGGCAGGGACAGATGTTCACTGCCACAGTCCCTGAAATACTTCCTCCACCTTTTCCATCCTTGAAAGCAGAAGTGGCTCAGGACCTGACCTGAGCAAACAGAGGTGAAAACTACTAGTTCTCAGGATTGGTCAGAAAGGAAGTTGTGCTTCGGTCACTGGAGAAGAACCAGAAACTCTTTTATGAGGCTTCTTTGGCTTCCAGGGGTGAAGGAATTGGAGGCAAATGTCAGAGGGCAAAGACCTCCCCAACTCCAAAGGACAGGTCTTTTTTTTTTTTTTAATATTTACTTATTTGGCTGCCTCAGGTCTTAATTGCAGCAAGAAGGATCTTCCTTGCATCATGCAGGATCTTTAGCTGTGGCACGCAGGCGCTTTAGTTGCAATGTGCTGGCTTAATTACTCCCCGGCATATGGGATATTAATTCCCAGACCAGAGATCAAATTTGCATCCCCTCCATTGTGAGCTGGATTCATAACCACTGGACCACCAGGGAAGTCCCAGGACAGGTCTTTTCTATAGCATGATCACATCAGCTATGTCCCAAGATACCTGGCTGTTCAACCCCAAAGAACAACACCTAGGAAGCCACTATAATTGTATTTCTTTCTCCAAGTTGTATGAACTGTGCACACAGTATGGTGACAATATTAAAGAAAGTGAGAAAAAAACAACACAAAGTCCCAGCACCATAATATATCAGCTTTTCTGCACAGATACTGTACAAGTTTGTCAGGATAGGATAGGTTTGGTTGCGTTTCATGGTTTTGTCATATAACATCTTAGCACAAATGTTTCATGTAGCTTTAGAGGACTTTATTTTTAAAATTTTAGTAGAGGAGAGTTGATTTACAATGCTGTGTTAGTTTCATATGTACAGCAAAGTGATTCAGTAAGCATGTACATATATTCATTATTTTTAGATTCTTTTCTCATATAGGTTATCACAGAACAGAGTAGAGTTCACTATGCTATATAGTAGGTCCTTGTTAGTTGAAAGAAAGTGAAAGTAAGTCGCTCAGTCATGTCCAACTCTTTGCGATCCCACAGACTAAACAAGCCATGGAATTCTCCAGGCCAGAATACTGGAGTGGGTAGCCTTACCCTTCTCCAGGGGATCTTCCCAACCCAGGGACTGAACCCAGGTCTCCCATATTGCAGGCAGATTCTCTACCAGCAGAGCCACAAGGAAAGCACCTTATTGGTTACCTATCTTATATATAGTATTGTGTGTATGTTCATTCCAAGCTCTATAGGACATTTTTTTTTAAATTTTTGGTTGCATTGGGTCTCCGTTGCTGTGTGCCGGCTTTCTCTAATTGCAGCAAACAGGGGCTACTCTCTAGCTGCCATGCATGGGCTTCTCACTGCAGTGGCTTCTCTTGTTTCGGAGCATGGGCTCTAGGCACATGGGCTTCAGTAGTTGCTGCCCAGGTACTCAGTAGTAGTGACTCGTGGGCCCCAGAGCACTCACACATGGGCTTAGGCATGTGGAAACTTCCCAAGTGCTAGTTGCTCAGTCATGTCCAACTCTTCGCAACCCCATGGACTGTAGCCCTCCAGGCTCCTCTGTCCATGTGATTCTCCAGGCAAGAATACTGGAATGGGTTGCCATTCCCTTCTTCAGGGAATCTTCCCAACCGAGGGATCGAACCCGGGTCTCCCACACTGTGGACAGATTCTTTACAGTCAGAGCCACCTGGGAAGCCCCCAAAGTGCCTTACCCTTCCTTAACTAAATGGGTAGCCTCTTGCCCAAAGTTTGGTCAAGTCTACTCTTAATTTGAATTCTGAGCACGATGATGCAAGGGTAGAAAATACTTGCTTTATTTCTCTCTTGTCAGGACCTCTGTCCTGATTTCTGTCCTCTGAGTCTGTCTTTCAGCTCTCTCTTACATTCTTTAAGCCATTCTATTTCCCTGAAGGAAATTCCACTCTCTACTTGTTAGCCAGAGTCTGTTTCTCTTCTTTTTGCCCCAAATGCCCTAACTGATGCACTGCTTAACAACAACAACCCAAAAAAATTTTTTTAAGATTAAGCTAAATAATGTATGTGAAAAGCTTCACACAGTGCATGGCACGTAGGAAGTGACTGATATGTGGTAACTGTATTAGCTGAGGGTGAGGGTCAACTGCTCCATGCTGTGCCTAGTCGCTCAGTCATCTCGGACTCTGCAACCCCACGGACCGTAGCCACCAGATTCCTCTGTTCATGGCATTCTCCAGGCAAGACTACTGAAGTGAGTTGCCATGCCCTCTTTCAGGGGATCTTCCCAACCCAGGGATCAAACCTAGGTCTCCCGCATTGCAAGCTGATTCTTTACCATCTGAGCCACCAACGAAGCCCCTCAACTGCTGTAATTAGACCCCAAATCTCAGAGACTTAAGTCAGACTGTCCTGCTGACAGTCCAGGGAGATAGAGAGGCCCCACAGTGTCGGAGACTTAGGCTCCATCTAACAAGTTGCTGTGTTATCCCAAGCTACTGTCCTCATCCACTCCACCGAAGATGGCCCACCACCATGTCTTCCCTCCAGCTGGCAGGAAAAATGGAGGATGTGGTGTGACTCTTTAAGGGTATGACCCAAAAGTTGCACATGACGTTTCCCTTCCCGTTTCACTGGCCAAACTCAGACACATGGCAATACACAGTGACAAAGAAGGCTGGGAAATACAGTCTTCCTTCTGTGTGATTTAGCCACATGCTTGGCTAAAATCTGGAATTGAATTAGTAAAGGAAAAAGAGAAAGACAGATTCTAGGAGACAACTAGCTCTGTCTGCCAGTTTATCGCTGTTGTTGTCAGTCACAAACTCAAGTCCGACTCTTTTGCGACCCCATGGACTGTTGCCTGCCAGGCTCCTCTGTCCATGGGGTTCTCCAGGCAAGAATACTAGAGCAGGTTGTCATTTCCTTCTCCAGGGGATCTTCCCGACCCAGGGGTTGAATGCACATCTCCTGCATGGGCAGACTGATTCTTTACCACTGAGTCACCACACTATCATTACCATTACACTAAGCATCCTCTATATGAAACATCTCCAGTTCGTCAAATCCTGGCCTGATCCTTGACCTGATGCTGTATCATTATTGTCACACCCAGCTTCAGGGCCCCTCTTATTCAGCACTTTACAAGCCTTGGTGTTTGAATAAAGGCTGCATCTATCAATATAAGAGCTTTCCTCTAGAAAAGTTTTGTGTGGCTTAAATAAGATCAAGAAACAGGAAGAAATGGGGACTTCATGGTTCCAAATGAAGCACAAGGGTTAGAAAACAGGCCTGGAGAGGCCAAGCAAGACAGGCACTACTGCTTCCAAGGGACTCCTCAGCAGAGAAGGGGGCCATGGTAAAGCTAAATATCACCTCCAGGAATACCTTGAACCTCAGATCCTGAGGACCATAAGCAAGAGATGAACCCATCCTGCACATGAGTGAGATTAGGGGCACCTCCAACCACAAATAAGCAGCCAGGCACGTGAGAAACTCTCTGACATCTCTCTGATTCTTCCTTCCAGTCTCTCCCCCTGGAGGAGCTACAATCTGAAGAAGGAAGAAGAGAATAGATCATAGCCCCAGCCTCTCAAAGTCCCTAGACCAAGAAATAGACCTTACAGGAGATGATGAATTACATACACATCTATCTTCCCCCATACTATTCATTTAACAAATAGTTCAGTCTAGTCGCTCAGTCGTGTCTGGCTCTTTGCGACCCCATGGACTGCAGCACGCCAGGCTTCCCTGTCCATCACCAACTCCCAGAGCTTGCTCAGACTCAAGTCCATTGAGTTGGTGATGCCATCCGACCATCTCATCCTGTGTTGTCCCCTTCTCCTCTTGATGACTAGTATGTGCCAAATGCTATTCCAAGTTCTGAAGATACACGTTGTTGGGATTGTGTCCAATTCATGGCTCTGTCCCAGGGCCCAGTATTACCTTTGACTGGGGCTTAGTAAANTCCATTGAGTTGGTGATGCCATCCGACCATCTCATCCTGTGTTGTCCCCTTCTCCTCTTGATGACTAGTATGTGCCAAATGCTATTCCAAGTTCTGAAGATACACGTTGTTGGGATTGTGTCCAATTCATGGCTCTGTCCCAGGGCCCAGTATTACCTTTGACTGGGGCTTAGTAAATAATGTTTGGATAAATGACATCACAGTTTGATTTTGTGTTGAACACTTGTGGTTTCCTCCCTGGTGTCCTATTTCCCTCTTCTCAGTAAGTTTTAATTCCTGTTTGAAGGACTGTGTTATTTGGGGACAACTGACTTTACCTCCAGGTCCAAAGGCGAAGCATGTGAACTAAACTAAGAATTTGAGTATTCCAGACCCTTGACATCAATGATTGGCTTAAGTATGGGAATGTGATCTAAGCCAGATCAATCAAAGTGGATCTGAGGAAAAAGGTGTTTTTGCTCTTTTCAGCCTAATGTAAAACTTGGAACCACTGCAGCCATTTTTACTATTATTTTTTAAAAATCCACCTGAGGATGAATCAACACATCACAGAAATGCAACCAGATCCCTCTTGAATATGTGAAACTCTGGATCAAACCTCGCCTGAAATCCTCTCTTCCTCTGGACTTCCCAGTTGCATGAGTCAATGAACTACCTTCATTCAGTCATTTGGAGTTGAATTTTTCATTTGCAACCAAAAGCACCCTAACTGACACAGAGATTTTTAAGTTTTACAAAGTGGGAGCATATCCAAGCAGATATATGACAGAGACAGTTTCTACAAGGCAGTCCAAGACAAAACCGAAAGATAGAGTGTGTGCAGACCTACATGAGGTATAAAACAGCCCAAGCAAGAAAGCAGAGACCATCAGGGGGCTTTTTTTTGGACATACTGGGGAGCTCCTGCAGTCCAATATGGCCAAGAAGAGACAGTCCAACCCTCTTGGTGCCTTCTTTAAAACCTTTCAATAATTCCTCCTACCAACAGTTAAAGCCAAAGTCGTAGACCCAGACAAGTAAGTCCATAAATAGCTTTCGGATCCATTTCTAATCATTTATAACCCAAGCACAATATATCCATTACTCTTAGTGTGCCCTATATGGTAGTCAACATGCAAGATGGCTGCTAACAATCTTTCTATCCTAATGTTCATACCCTCTAGTAGTCCTCCTTCCGTGTAGAATTATGACTGACCTGGGTGACCAATAGAGTACAGCAGAACTGAACGTATGTGATCCTCAATGCTTTTCAGCTTCGGTCTTGCTCCCTTGAATGACTCTCTTTGTACAGGATGGAGGAAGCCATCCACCAGGCTATGAGGACACTCAAATTATACTGTAGAGAGACCCTGATGGAGAGGAACTGGGGCCATCCATCAACAGCCAGGACTGACTCACCCTCAGAGTGAGTGACTTTGGAAGCGGGCCCTCCAACACCAGTCAAGCCTTCAAAGGACTACAGCCCTGGTTGACATAATCAGACCAAAATCTCATGAGGGAAACTGAGTTGGAACTGCTCACGCCATCCCTAATTTCCTGATCCACAGAAATCAGGGGAGATAAGGAATAATTTTTGTTGGTTTGCAGGCAGTGGGGGGAGTGGAGGTTAATAAAGTTTGGGTGTTTTGTTTTCTTTATTTTGGCCACACCACACAGCTTGCAGGACCTTAGTTCCCCTATCAGGGATTTACCTGGGCCACCATGGTGAAAGCTCTGAGTCACAAGTACTGGACTGCCAGGGAATTTCCAAGTCTTGTTTTTTTAGAGCAGTTTTAAGTTCATAGCAAAATTGAGAGAAAGATATGAAGATTTCCCATACATCTCCTAGCCCTATGTTTGCAAAGCCTCCCCCATCATCAACCAGCTCCACCAGTGATATTTTTACTGTCTCTATAGTTTTACCTCTTCCAAAAAGTCATAAAGTTGGAATCATATATATGTAGCCCTTTCAGATTGATTTCTTTCCCTGAGACATATGAATTCAAGGCTTCTTCATGTCTTTTCATGATTTGATAACTCGTTTCTTTTAGCCCTGAATAATATCTCATTGTCTGGATGTACAGTTTATCCATCCATCTCCTGAAAAATATCTTGGTTGCATTCAGATTTTGGCAATTATGAATAAAACTACTATAAATATCCATGTGCAGGGTTTTATGTTGACATAAGTTTTCAGCTCCTTTGGGTGAATACCAAGGAGCAGAGTTGCTGGATTCATTCAGTAAGAGAATGCTTGGTTTTGTAAGAAATCACCAAACTGTTTTAAAAAGTTACTGCACCATTTGGCATTTCCATCAGCAATGACTGTTGTTATTTTAAGCCACTAAGTCTGGGGTCATTTGTTATGCTGCTTTATATAACCAGTTCAACCTACCACTGAACACGTCTAGAATGCCTTTCTTCTGCTTTTTGTCATCCTTAGGAACTCCTATTTGCTCTCCAAGAGCCAACTCGAGCTATTGCTGCTTCTGAGAAGGCTACCCTGATTTTTTTAATCAGATCCAGACTCTCTTACACAGCTCTATTAACAGTTCTCAGACCTCCCTGGGGGTCCAGTGGTAAAGAACCCACCTGCCAATTCAGGGGACACAGGTTCGCTGCCTGGTCTGGGGAGATTTCACATGCCATGGGACAGCTAAGCCAGTGTGCCACAACTACTGAACCCACGGGCCCTAGAGGCTGTGCTCTGCAACGTGAGAAGCCACCACAGTAAGAAGCCTGAGCACCGTAACCAGAGAGTAACCCCTACTCGCTGCAACTAGAGAAAGCCTGCACACAGCAAGGAAGACCCAGTGCAGCCATAAATAAATAAATAATTATTTTTAAAGAATTTTTTTAAAAAGACATCCAGAAATTTAAAAAAATAATAAAAATAGTTCTCACTCTGGGATCTCATTAAGTGTTTAAGAGGTTATTTCTCCCACTATTGTTTATTGAAGGCATTTTTTTTTACTTTTTTTTATAAAATGTTTAAAAGTTACACTCCATTTACAGCCATAATAAAATATTGGCTCGATTCACCGTGTTGTACAATTCATCTCTGTAGTCTTACACACAGTAGTTTGTACCTTCCACTCTCCTACCCCTATATTGCCCCTCTCCCCCTCCCCACTGGTAACCACTAGTTTGTCCCCTAGATCTATGAACCTGTGAAGGCAACAATCTTGAATTATACAAATGTATATTCCCAGGACTGAGCACGAGTTAAGCAAATCAGATTGAATAAGTAAGTAACAGAAACTTCAGCTCTGGGCAAGACTTCCACTGGTCTGGGGTAACAAAGGGTAGAAAGAAGGAAATAGTGGAGAGACAAACCGAAGATATTATTGCAGGATGGGTCTAGTGCCTAGCATCTTAGTTCATACTGAAAACTCCTTTTCCTGGTCATAAATGTGTCAAAGAAGCCTGGGTAAACTATAGCAGGTGGTTCCACAGTGGTTTTTACTCTCAAATATTTACTCTGCTGATAGAAAAGTGTAAGAACCATTGCAACAGAAACCTGGAGCAATCGCGTGGTCAAAAGTTGAGTGTCAGGGCCATGGAAGGAGGCGGGATCTTGATAGCACCTACAAAAGAGGAACATCTGGTTTCAGACACTTCCTGCTCACAGACAGAGCAAGAGGAAGTGGGATTGGAAGGGGGCCCACCAGTAGGGATAGAAAAGCCAGGGGCTAGGGATCTTTTTCCAGAATCTTGGATAATGAAGCTTATTTGGGAGGTAGAAACATCTCAGAAGTAAAACACTGAGTCTAGAAGCAAACTGGAATTTGAGAAAATGTTGGAATCATGTCCAGTTAGAACATAGGAATGGAAAGGTGGATCTTGACAACATTTAGAAAGTAGAAATGGAAAACAAACTCAGATTGAGGTCTAAATATAGGATTTTAGTGATTAGTCTGAAACAAGACAACTAAATAAGGTAGCAACAATAGATGTATATGGAGGATTAACTTTCATAAATAGGGTATAGTTTTATTAAGCACTAAAGCACATTTTGAAAAAAAATTCCAATTTTATGCCACACAAGGGCAGAAATGGGGTGTTTCCTGGTGATCCAGTCAATGGTTAAGACTCAGCATTTTTATTGCCCCAGCCTGGCTTCAGTCCCTAGTTAGGGAGCTAAGATCCTACAAGTTGTGCAGCATGGCAAAAAAAAAAAGGCAGAAGTGATACAAGTGATACTGCCATATTCTCTGATCATGCTACATTCAGGTAAAAAAGTAGAAAATATTTTTAAAAACAACTAAAAAATGCCTAATTTTGAAAACTGAAAAATGGAAAAACTTAGAACAAATAGTAAACACACAATATAATAACATATTATATTTTAAAGTAATAATAAAATAGTAACAGCAGTTGACATTATGTAAGTATTTACTCTGTGCCAGGCACAGTTCTAAGTGCTTTGGATGTGTTAACTATCCAGTCTTAATAGAAATCCTATGAAGAAGATATTATTATCCCCATCTTGCAGATGAAGAAACTGAGACACCCAGAAGTTATGTACCAAGTTTTTACAGCAGAGCTTATATCTGTTAGAATGCTTTGGGGTACAAATTAAGAGAGATTCTAACTCAAGCAATAGTCAACGTATCCTGCACAGTCACTCAATTGTGTCCAACCCTTTGAGACCCGATGAACTGCATCCCACCAGTCTCCTCTCTCCAAAGGATATTTTTCAGGCAAGAATACTGGAATGAGTTGCCACACAGAACAAAAGCAGAGGGGGTCTCCAAAGCCAGGTATGCAGCAGCTTAGTGGCATTATTAAGGATCCAATGATTTTGTGTCATTTCTCTTTTTTTTTNCTGCATCCCACCAGTCTCCTCTCTCCAAAGGATATTTTTCAGGCAAGAATACTGGAATGAGTTGCCACACAGAACAAAAGCAGAGGGGGTCTCCAAAGCCAGGTATGCAGCAGCTTAGTGGCATTATTAAGGATCCAATGATTTTGTGTCATTTCTCTCTTTTTTTTTAACTTGAAAAAAAAATCTTTTTTATGTATGGCAAAAACCACTACAATATTGCAAAGTAATTAGCCTCCAATTAAAATAAAAAGAAAAAAATCTTTTTAACATCAAAAGCATTTTGTATTGGGGTACAGACGATTAACAACATTGTGATAGTTTCAGGTGGACAGCGAAGGGACTCAGCCACACAAATACACGTAACCATTCTCCCCCATACCCGTCAATTCTTCGGGGCTCAGACTTCTTCACAGTCCAACTCTCACATCCCTACGTGGCCACTGGAAAAACAATAGCCTGGACTAGATGGACCTTAGTTGGCAAAGTAATGTCTCTGCTTTTCAATATGCTCTCTAGGTTGGTCATAACTTTCCTTCCAAGGAGTGTCTTTTGATTTCATGGCTGCAGTCACCATCTGCAGTGATTTTGGAGCCCAAAAAAATAAAGTCTGACACTGTTTCCACTGTTTCCCCATCTATTTCCCATGAAGTGATGGGACCAGATGCCATGATCTTAGTTTTCTGAATGTTGAGCTTTAAGCCAAATTTTTCACTCTCCTCTTTCACTTTCATCAAGTGTATACATATACCAAAACATCACATATACATATAAACATATACAATTTTTATTTACCAATTATACTTCAATGAAACTGGGGGAAAATGAAAAAAACACACCCTTTCTGGAATCTAAAAAATAAAACAAAATCACAGACAAAAAATAGAAATAGACTCATGGTGTTGAAGCTGCTGGGAGGAGGGCAAGAGGGGTTCCATCTTGAACCTCTTAACAAAGAATGTGAACTCTGCCTGAACCCTGTTGCTGCTGCTGCTGCTAAGTCGCTTCAATTGTGTCCAACTCTGTGTGACCCCATAGACGGCAGCCCACTAGGCTCCCTCGTCCCTGGGATTCTCCATGCAAGAACACTGGAGTGGGCTGCCATTTCCTTCTCCAATGCATGAAAGTGAAAAGTGAAAGTGAAGTCGTTCAGCTGTGCCCAACTCTTAGCAACCCCGTGGACTGCAGCCCACCAGGCTCCTCCATCCATGGGATTTTCCAGGCAAGAGTCCTGGAGTGGGGTGCCATTGAACCCTGTTAACCATCATTAAAGAAAAATCCAGGAAAACCCCTCCTCACAGATGGCATACAAAGATTGGAAGTACAGGTTAGGTTGTCTCAGTCAGTTAGACTAACAATATGGCCAGCACCTGAATGGTATAATTGTTCATTCTTTCACACCTGCATGTTGTAAAACTAATCACTATCATGTAACCAGGCATGTAGCAGAGGGTATAAAAAACCAAGTCCTCCAAAATCATCCGGGTCCTGCTGGGAACCAATTCTCCTTGGACCTGCTAGCGTCATAAACTGTACTCCACTGTCTTGAGTGCCCTCCAAGGAGTGTTTTGCAACTCCAGATTCTACAACAACAGAAATGGAGAATAAACTAGTGGTTACCCCTGGGGAGAGGAAAGGGGGAGGGGGCAAAGTAAGGGATAGGGAAGAAAGCAGTATAAATTATATAAACTATTATGTATAAAGTAAATAAACTACAAGGACACATTGTAAGCACAGGGAAAATAGCCAATAAAATGATATTTTATAATGACTATAAATGGAGTATAATCTATAAAAATGTTGAATCTCTATGTTATACATCTGAAAAGAATAAAATATTGTAAATCAAATGTACATCAATAGACAAAATGAAATTCATCAAAATAAAATGGAAATTCTCTGGTGGTCCAGTGGTTAGAACTCCATACTTTCACTGAAGGGGGCCAGGGTTCCATCTCAGGTTGGGGAACTAAGATTCTGCTCAGAGTGTGAACAAAACAAACATAGAAATTAAAAATAAAATTAAAAGTGAAGTAAAATTAAATTAAAATTTTAAATACACTCTTTATCAGCCACCTTTCCTCCCCACCCTTCTATCAGTGATCCCTGTACCTCCCTCCTTATACTTGAAGTCCTTGTCTCACGATCTGCTTCAGGGAGAACAAAAGCCAAGGGAGAGGCAGATGGTAAGCAAGAATGAGGAAACTGCTTCAAGGAAGCCAGCTGTCCGCCACGTGAAATGCGGCTGAGACACAGAGATGGAAACAGAAGAATGTCCATTAGATTTAGCAACACAAAGATGAGAAGGCCATTGCAGAAGCATGAGGCGTGTGAAAACCAAGCTGCTGCAGCTTGAAGAGTAAGCTAAAAACTGAAAAACAAAGAAATTGGTGTGGTTGCCACACCAGGAAGAGGGTGGGGTGATGGCCTCGAGGAGTGGGGCCACAGAAGACAGAATGATAGGAGATAAGATGGACAGATACACACTGGTTGGAACCCCTAGAGTTCCTGGGTGTACCTAGAGGAGATTTTTAGATAGCTGGCAGAGGCTGGTGACTGGATTAGGTATAACCTCTAACAGAACCAAAGAAAAGAAAAGTATTTATTATCGAGAAAACAAAAAGCTATACAAGAGAGAAAAAGAAATCAAAATACATTAGATAACTTGGCCATGAATAGCATATACATAGTCATCATAATATAAAGCCAGAATATTGATTTAATGAAAAACTAAAGACTTAATGGGATTTCCCTGGTGGTCCAGTGGTTCCTCAGTGCTCCCAATGCAGCAGGCCCAGATTTCAATCCCAGGTTGGGGAACTAAGATCCCACATGCCAGCACAGGGCAACCAAATAGATTAAAAAAAAATTTTTTTAATAAAGATTTAACTATACTGGGAAGGTTTCCCAGGTGGCACAGAGGTAAAGAATCCACCTATGATACAGGAGACTCGGGTTCTATCCCTGGGTCAGGAAGATCCTCCGGAGAAAGGAATAGCTACCCACTCCAGTATTCTTGCCTGGAGAATTTCATGGACGGAGGAGCCTGGCAGCCGACAGTGCACGGGATCGAAGAGTCAGACAAAACTGAGTGACTGAGTACACATGTATCATGAAGATGTAAGAACGAGAAAGTGAGGAAAAATCATCTCCCATTGTAGAAAGACCCAATGAAAGTTAAAATGTGAGTTGTTCAGTCACGTCCAACTCTTTGCAACCCCATGGACTGTAGCCCACCAGGCTCCTCTGTCCATGGGATTCTCCAGGCAAGAATACTGGAATGAGTTGCCATGCCCTTCTCCAGGGGACCTTCCCAACTCAGGGACTGAACCCACGTCTCCTGCATTTCAGGCATATTCTTTACCATCTGAGGCACCAGGGAGGCCCCAGAAGGACCCAATAAATACTGCCTAAAAATTAAGAATCTGTCTGCAATGCTGGAGACCCAGGTTTGATTCCTGGGTCTGGAAGATCCCCTCAGAAGGGATGGGCTACCCACTCCAGTATTCATGGGCTTCCCTAGTGGCTCAGATGGTAAAGAATCTGCCTGCAATGTGAGAGACCTAGGTTTGATCCCTGGGTTGGGAAGATCTCCTGCAGGAGGGCATGGCAACCCACTCCAGTATTCTTGTGGAGAATCCCCATGGACAGAGGAGCCTGATGGGCTACAGTCCATGGGGTCACAAAGAGTCAGACACAATTGAGTGACTAAGCACACAAAAATTAAGAAGTGGCATTATAAGCATATTACTTAGAGTTATGAAGATAAGTACCCAACAAAAGTGAATGCAAGCCAGGGGAAGGGGAGGAAAATGAGTAATGACAGGTTTTCTGTAACAAAATATACCTATTTGACTCTTTAGCCCAAAGTTCTTCAAACTTTTCTGAATGTCACCACAGTAAAAAAAAAAAAAAAAGAAAAACTAAATTTTACTTTACAACCCAGTACAGACATTCAAGTACTAGAAAGGTTGTAGATCCATGGAATTTCTAATATACTACTGGTTAGGATGAAAACCAGAGAATCCAGGTTTTAAACACTGCATAACTTCCCCAGCAATTTCATTTTTGATATTTAACAAAACACATTTAGCACATTTGTGCCAAGAGACACGTGCTAGAATATTCACATCCATTCTATTCATAGTGACTGAAAACTGGAAATGAGTCAATGCCCAACAATAAGAGAATGGGTAAATAGAACATTTTACAGTCAGTGCAACACCCTAGATGAATCCTAGTAAAATATGTTAAGTGGAATTAGTAGGTCACTGGTATTACACGGTGCTAAGGATTGCTTGTTGATTTTGTTAGGTGTGATAATGGTAATATGGTTATGCTAGGAAGTGTTCTTGCCTGGAGAATCCCAGGGATGGGGGAGCCTGGTGGGCTGCCGTCTATGGGGTCACACAGAGTCGGACATGACTGAAGTGACTCAGTAGCAGCAGCAGGAAGTGTCAACAGCTTTTAGAAATGAGTATTAAAGTATGTACAAGTGATTAAATGTAAAATTTTTTAACATCTGAATTGTAGTCTTTATTTGAGTCACATTTATGTCTCCTAATATGACAAGGTGGCTCTTTAACACATGCTTTGCCAATTTATATCAGCAGTAGGAAGGGTTTTGATGAAATGCTAAGATGACTAAGATTCACAGGAAAAGAGAAAGAAAAGCCTGAAAGATGAAGCAACTGTGGCAGAATCTTGTTAATGGCTGAAGGTGGTTGGTGGGTACATAGAGATCTGTGTTATTTTACTTTGCTCTGTTTTGCAGGTTTGAAATTTCTGTAACAATGAAATTATTAATAAACAAGCCAGTCTCAGAAAACAAAATATTTCCATGCTTCTTTTATACATTTCAGAAGCCCAGTAAAATGAAACTAAAGACATCTGTGATCATTAAAAGGAAAAAAGAGCAAGGAAATTGAAAACACAAATCCAGGCTAGTGGTCCCCTCTGAGAGGCAGGCAGGGGCTGGGACAGAGGAGAAGACTCTGTGAGGAAGTTCTTAGAAATAAGCTGTGTTGGATTAGATGCCAGTTTCACGGGTGCTCAATTCTTTAAAACTTTTTATTTATTTATTTTTGGCTGACTGGGTCTTTGCTGCTATGTGTGAACTTTCTCTAGTTGCAGCAAGCAGGGGCTACTCTTTGCTGTGGTGCAAGGACATTGTAGTCAACAAAAGAGTTCGAAATGCAGTACTTGGATACAGTCTCAAAAATGACAGAATGATCTCTGTTCGTTTCAAAGGCAAACCATTCGGTATCACAGTACTTCAAGTCTATGCCCTGACTGGTAACGCTGAAGAAGCTGAACAGTTCTACGAAGACCTACAAGACCTTCTAGAAGTAACACCCAAGAAACATGTCCTTTTCATTATAGGGGACTGGAATGCAAAAATAGGAAGTCAAGAGATACCTGGAGTAACAGGCAAATTTGGCCTTGGTGTACAGAATGAGGCAGGGCAAAGGCTAATAGAGTTTTGCCAAGAGAATGCACTGGTCATAGCAAACACCCTCTTCCAACAACACAAGAGAAGACTCTACACATGGACAACACCAGATGGGCAATACTGAAATCAGATTGATTATATTCTTTGCAGCCAAAGATGGAGAAGCTCTTTATAGTCAGCAAAAACAACACTGGGAGCTGATTCTGGCTCAGATCAAAAACTCCTTATTGCCAAATTCAGACTTAAATTGAAGAAAGTAGGGAAAACCACTAGACCATTCAGGTGTGACCTAAATCAAATCCTTTACGATTATACAGTAGAAGTGAGAAATAGATTCAAAGGATTAGATCTGATAAATAGAGTGCCTGAAGAACTGTGCATGGAGGTTCGTGACATTGTACAGGAGACAGGGATCAAGACCATCCCCAAGAAAAAGAAATGCAAAAATGCAAAATGACTGTCTGGGGAGGTCTTACAAATAAATAGCTGTGAAAAGAAGAGAAGCGAAAAGCAAAGGAGAAAAGGAAAGACATACTCATTTGAATGCAGAGCTCCAAAGAATAGCAAGGAGAGATAAGAAAGACTTCCTCAGTGATCAATGCAAAGAAATATAGGAAAACAACAGAATGGGAAAGACTAGAGATCTCTTCAAGAAAATTAGAGACACCAAGGGAATATTTCATGCAAAGATGGGCTCAATAAAGGACAGAAACAGTATGGACCTACGAGAAGCTGATGATATTAAGAAGAGGTGGCAAGAATACACAGAAGAACTATACAGAAAAGATCTTCATGACCCAGATGACCACAATGGTGTGATCACTCATCTAGAGCCAGACATCCTGGAATGTAAAGTCAAGTGAGATTTAGGAAGCATCACTACAAACAAAGCTAGTGGAGGTGATGGAATTCCAGTTGACCTATTTCAAATCCTAAAAGATGATGCTGTGAAAGTGCTGCACTCAATATGCCAGCAAATTTGGAAAACTCAGCAGTGGCCACAGGACTGGAAAAGGTCAGTTTTCATTCCAATCCCAAAGAAAGGCAATGCCAAAGAGTGCTCAAACTACCGCACAATTGCACTCATCTTATATGCTAGTAAAGTAATGCTCAAACTTCTCCAAGCCAGGCATCAGCAATATGTGAACCGTGAACTCCCTGATGTTCAAGCTGGTTTTAGAAAAGGCAAAGGAACCAGAGGTCAAATTGCCAACATCCACTGGATCACAGAAAAAGCAAGAGAGTTCCAGAAAAACATCTATTTCTGCTTTATTGACTATGCCAAAGCCTTTAACTGTGTGGATCACAACAAACTGTGGAAAATTCTGAAAGAGATAGGAATACCAGACCACCTGACCTGCCTCTTGAGAAATCTGTGTGCAGGTCAAGAAGCAACAGTTAGAACTGGACATGGAACAACAGACTGGCTCCAAATAGGGAAAGAAGTACATCAAGGCTATATATTGTCACCCTGCTTATTTAACTTCTATGCAGAGTACATCATGAGAAACACTGGGCTGGAGGAAGCACAAGTTGAAATCAAGATTGCTGGGAGAAATATCAATAACCTCAGATATACAGATGACACCACCCTTATGGCAGAAAGCAAAGAAGAACTAAAGAGCCCCTTGATGAAAGTGAAAGAGGAGAGTGAAAAAGTTGGGTTAAAATTCAATGTTCAGAAAATGAATATCATGGCATCTGGTCCCATCACTTCATGGCAAATAGATGGGGAAACAGTAGAAACAATGACAGACTTTATCTTTTTGCACTCCAAAATCACTGCTGCCGCCATGAAATTAAAAGATGCTTGCTCCTTGGAAGAAAAGTTATGACCAACTTAGACAGCATATTAAAAAGCAGAGACATTACTTTATCAACAAAGGTCCATCTAGTCAAAGATATGGTTTTTCCAGCAGTCATGTATGGATGTGAGAGTTGGACTGTAAAGAAAGCTGAGGGCTTAAGAATTGATGCTTTTGAACTGTGGTATTGGAGAAGACTCTTGAGAGTCCCTTAGACTGCAAGGAGATCCAACAAGTCCATCCTAAAGGAGATCAGTCCTGGGTGTTCATTGGAAGGACTGATGCTGAAACTGAAACTCCAATACTTTGGCCACCTCATGCGAAGAACTGACTCATCAGAAAAGACCCTGATGCTGGGAAAGATTGAAGGCAGGAGGAGATGGAGATGACATAGGATGAGATGGTTGGATGGCATCACCGACTCAATGGACATGAGTTTGAGTGAACTCCGGGAGTTGGTGATGGACAGGGAGGCCTGGCGTGCTGCTGTCCATGGGGTTGCAAAGAGTAGGAAAGACTGTGTGACTGAACTGAACTGACTGAACTGAAGGACTTCTCATCACAGTTGCTTCTCTGGTTGCAGAGCACAGGCTCTAGGCACCAGCCTCAGTAGCTGTGACCTAGCTGCCCCTCAGCATGTGAGATCTTCCCAGATCAAGGATCGATCCTGCATTGGCAGATAGCCTCTCCACCACTGGGCCACCAGGAAAGTTCCAGTGCTCAGATTTTTTAACAAGTATGTAACATGAGACAAGAGGGGTATACATAGACCATTTGATGATAGTGGACTAGTAAAGTGTTGTGCATAATCCAATTTTGTGCACCTGAGGTTTAAAAACAGTATATGGGACTCACAAATACAGAGACCAAACTAGAGCTTACCAACAGGGAGAGGAAGGGCAAAGAAGCAAGATAAGGGTATAGGATTAAGAAATATAAACTACTATGTATAAAATGTGTGTCCAAAATAAATAATTTAATTAAATATATGGTTTCTGTGCTGGAGATCTTATACCTGCAAAAGTATAAGTAATGTCTCAGAAAGAATTCTGAAGTTAGAGTTCAGAAAAAGATTTCCCAGTCTTTTTTGTTCATTTGTTCTAATTCCTGTGGCTAATTCCTGGGAGCTGACTCAGTTTCCTCACCCATAAAATTAGCAGTTTGGCCGAATCATTCCTGAAGTGCCTGTTAAGGAAGGAAAGTTGGGACTTCCCTGGCAGTCCAGTGGTTAAGACTCTGTGCTTCCAACTTAGAGGATGCAGGTTTGATCCCTGGTCGGGGAACTAAGATCCCACATGCTCTGTAGCCAAAAAAAAAAAAAAAGAATGAAAGAAAAAAAACAAAGATGGAATACTGGACAGAGAAGCAAAAGTACAACAGGTGTCTCTAGCAATAAGTTTCCAGTGCCCCTCAATAGTGGGAAAACCTCCTCCCATAACACGCTCCCCCAGGGTCCCACCTCCTGATTCCCACCCATCCTCTTTCAAGGACCCTGGGTCTGGCCTCCACTCTTTCCTGCTTCCTCACTCTTGGATCACCAGTGACAAGCCTATTCCCCATGTCCCCACACCCAGCATCTGCCCCTCAATCTCTCTTCTCCTCCCAGAAACCCAGTCATCCTGGTCTAGCCTTTAGTCATTCTAGGGAAATTTATTCTGCCTCCAGTTCCTGAAGACCAGTCCCAGGCTTGATGGTGTGTGAAGCCACCTCCACACCCCCTTCTCCAGGCCTAGATGGTGCTCCCAGGCCCCTAGGTGCAGGCAGGGCCCAAGAGGATGACTTAATCCTCACAGCAGGGGTGACTCAGGCCAAAGGAACAGCCAGGGAGCCTGCTTGGCTGCTGTGTCCCTCCCAGATTGGTTCCACCTGTCCCCTTGTCCTCTTTCTCTCTCACCCACATCTAGGAACTGAGAATTCTCTAGAAGCCCTTCTGCTGCCTTCACTTTAAAAAAAAAAATTTATTTATTCTAATTGGAGGATAATTACTTTACAATATTGTGATGGCTTTTGCCATACATCAACATGAATCGGCCATAGGTATACATGTGCCCCTTCTCCTGAACCCCTCTCTCACCTCCCTCCCCACCCCATCCCTCCAGGTTGTCACAGAGCACCGGCTTTGGGTTCCCTGCATCATGCCTCAAACTCCCACTGGTGACCTATTTTATATATGATAATGTATATGTTTCAATACTATTCTCTCAAATCATTCTCCCCTCTCCTTCTCCCACTGAGTCCAAAAGTCTGTTCTTTACATCTGTGTTTTCTTTGCTGCCCTGCATGTAGGATCGTTGGTACCATCTTTCTAGATCCCATATATATATGTTAGTCCACGATATTTGTCTTTCTCTTTCTGGCTTACTTCACTCTGTACAATAGGCTCTAGGTTCATCCACCTCCTTAGAACTGACTCAAATGTGTTCCTTTTTAAAGCCGAATAACATTCCAGTGGGGCTTCCCAGGTGGCTCAGTAGGTAAAGAATCTGTCTCTAATGCAAGAGACTCAGGAGACACAGGTTCGATCCCTGGGCCGGGAAGATCCCCTGGGGGAGGGCATGGCAACCCACTGCAGTATTCTTGCCTAGAGAATCTCAAGGACAGAGGAGCCTGGCAGGCTACAGTCCATAGGGTCGCAAAGAGTCAGACACGACTGAGTGCACACACATGCTAAGTCTTAGGACCTCCACTACTTAGTACCTACCCAGAGAAGCCCTTGCACGTGTGCACACAGAGACACATCCACAGAGGTTCACAGCAGCACTGTTTGTAATAACAAAGGTTAGAGATAAAATACCAGTTGATCAGGGAATGATGAAGTAAGTTACGTTAGATTCACATGGTGGAATACTGCACAGCAATCAAAAAGGAGAAGGTTCTTTCTGCACAGGAACCTGGACAAAATCTCCTGACTGACTGAACTGAAATAAAAAGACATTGCAGAATATGTAGAATAATGTGTCATACTCATGTAGAGTATGACATCATTTATATAGAAAGAAAAACACTATATTATATACTATCTGTGGGACACACAAATGCACAGAAAGTCCTGGAAAACTACTCATCAAACTGACAACAGGGATCATTTCTGATGCGCAGGCTAGTGAGATGCTAGTTGTTGTGAGCCCTAGGGTTATGAGGATAAATTAGATAAAGGAGATACTGGATATAAAGTTATTGAGGGGCTTCCCTGGTGGCTCAGTGTCAAAGAATCCACCTGCCAATGTGAGCGACATGGGTTAAATCCCGGATGTGGGACAGTCCCATATGCCACAGAGCAGCCAAGCCCGTGCACCATGACTGCTGAGCCTGTGCTCTAGAGCCTGGGAGCTGCGACTGCTGACGCCCGCATGCCCTAGAGCCTGTGCTGCACAACAAGGGAAGCCACAGCTGTGGGAAGCCCGCACACCCCGACTAGAGAGTGGGCCCTGCTCGTTGCCACTACAGAAAAGCCCACCCAGCAACGAAGACCCAGCACAGTCAAAAATAAAGAAAAAAAATTTCAAATAAAGTTGTTGACACATAACAAGCTCTCAGTAAATGTTTTTACCTGCAGTTCAGCATGGCCCTGGCAGGCACTAGTTTTCTTGGACACTCAGGAGTCAGGAGGCACCGGAAACCTCTCTGCAGCCAATTGTGATGGGTTCCCAGGGTCTCCACGAAGGGGAAGAACTCAGGGAGGAGGTTCTGGTCCTTTTCTGGAGGAATCCATCTCTCTGTCCCCATTTCACCTTCCTCTAGCCCCAGGGACATTCTGGCTGAGCCAGGCGGCCCCCGGCCAACAAGGAACACCCAGATGAGGCAGGGTTTCCCGTAAACTCGCCCCATGCTGAAGCCTTTGGCTGAGGGACTCCATCTGTCAGCCAAGGGCAAGGTCACCGGGTCGTTCCCCTCAAAGCACACAGCCCAAGCCAGGGTAATTTTCCATAGAAAGGACCTGTGAAGACTGAAAAGAAGTTCCCTGCTGTAACTCCAACTCAAGGAACGGATGGCTGAGGGCAGCAGCAGAAGAGCAGTGAGACCCTTCCCTGCCCTTCTGCGCAGAGCCCAGTTCCCAGCCAACGACCGCGCATGGTAGCGGCACAAAGGTGGGCTAGGGGACACCCAGGGCTCCTCTGAGGGGCAGCTCTCTGGAGGAGTCCCCACAACAGTCCCTCCAAACTTCCCTCTCTCCTTCACTCTGGGTCAGACAGGGATCGTGATCTATGGCCCCATTTTCTCTTTCACAGGCATCTTCCCTCAAAACAATCCGGGCACACTGAACCCTGTCTTGACCTCTGCTTCTCACAGTCTCTTCTTCCTAGAAAGGGCCTAGGACCGCTTGGGCACCAACCACCCTCCGCAGACACCCACGACAGGGATTCAGCCGAGTAGTTGCACACTGTATGGAGGTGCTGGAGTCGAGAGAGAATAAGCATGTTGGTGTTGGGACTTCCCTGGTGGTTGAGAATCTGCCTCCTGCTGCGGAGGACACAGGTTCGATCCCTAGTTGGGGAGCTAAGATCCCACAGGCTGCTGAGCACCTAAGCCCACGTGCCACAAGTACTGAGCCGGAGTGCCGCAACTAAACACCCCACGTGCCGCAACTAAGATCAGATGCAGCCTAATACACAAATGAATTTTTTTTAATGTGGTATTTCTGAAGAGTATTGTAGGATAAATAGGGCAGGGAAGGGAAAAGCCATTCCTAGCTGAGANCGCCCCAGCCCACCCCTCCACCCCACCCAAATAGCCCCTGTCAGGGACCTGGCTCAACCCCTGTTCCTCCACTTGAGGCTGGCTTTCAAACCCCGTCCCGTTACCCCCAAGTTTCCTTCCTCTGACTTGGCCCCTGGCCTCAGCCCCAACCCCAAATTCTCCAGAGTCCCTGCCCTCTCCTCTTCTCTCACCTCTCCAGAACTTGAAGCAAGCCCCTGTCCCCCTGTCCCTTCCCCTCCCCTTATCCCCAGCCACTATCCCCCACCAGGCCCCCAGGACTCACAGGTCTGGCTGGAGATCTTGGCTAAAAAGAGACTCCCAAGAGGCCTAGTCAAGGTCAAGCCTAACTGTAGGTGGCTCAGAGCTGTGTCTCAAGAGAAGCAAGCACCAAGCTCAGAGCAAAGACGTGGGATACCACGGGTGATGGGCGTATTGTGAAGAGCAGACAGACCCTCCCAGGCTGAGCCCTGGTCCCAGGACTATATATAGGTTGCCTGGCCCATCCCCTCACATCACTTCTGGAAACTGCTCTAAAAGTGAGGACTGAGCAGTCAGAGGACAAGCGTCACATGGCAAAGCCACCTGTCCTGGCCCATCAAACTCTGCTGTCCCCTGCCCAGCCTGGAGCCAGAACTCAGAGCTAGCAGAGAGACAGGGCCTCTGAAACCACAGAAAAGACAGAAACGTGATTGGAAGGAGTCTCCGCTTTCTCCCCAGCCTAGCCGTTTCCAGCCTCCTCCGTTCCCTGCCTGTGGCCCCTCCCCAGCTTATCACCCACTTATTCCCCAAACTTAAGGCACAAAGTCACACAGGACAGAATCTCCTCCAACCCGGAAAGCTTTCCTTCCTGCAGGACTGAGGGGACCATCTTCCCCCAGCTGGAGTTTCCAGTGCTCAGCACAAGCCCTAGGGCCACGTGGGCCTCCCTCAGTGCTCAGGAAAGGAATGACAGAGGGACAGTTGAATTAACAAATGAACTATATCCAGAGCCAGAGATCGAAGCTCATCCTGCTCTGGGAGCCTCAAGGCTTATCCTTCAGATCTCAGGGTAAATTGCATTCAGCATAAAAACCAAAGTCCTCTTACCCTGTTCATCACTCACCTCTCCCCCTGCTCACTCCAGCCTTGTCCTTTGCACTTCTAACCCCCCTGCCTGGAACATTCTTGAAAACCCTGTTATTGGAAGCTGCTGCATAGCACAGGGATCTCAGTCTGATGTTTTGTGATGACCTGGAGGGGTAGGATTAGGGGATGGGAAGGCAGCTCAAGAGAGAGGGGACGTATGTATACTTAGAGCTGATAAACTTTGTTGTACAGCAGAAACTAACACAACATCGTAAAGCAATTTTATTCCATTAAAATATAAATAAAACACAGTTTTGGCGTGACCACCTCCCTCCCTCCCTCAGATCTTTCCCCAATGTCACCATTGTCCGTGGGGCTTTTCCTAACTCCCTGATTTTAAATCTCACACCTTCCTTCCTCGATTTATTTTTCTCTGTAACATTTATCACAATCTGACAATACATATTTCACTTGTTAGTTTCTTGTCTGTCTTCTCCTACCAGAACATAAATTTTGTTCATTGCTCCTCTCCAACTTCCAACAAAGTCTAGGGCACACAGCAGTTGCTCAGTAAACACTCAATGAATGAAAAATCACAAGTACTCACTCTGTCCTCTTCTGACCTCTCAGCATTTTCCTGGTCTGTTTCTATTAGTCTGAGTTTCCGTAAGAATCAGATCAATTGTCCCACGAGAGTAACCAGACACCCCCATCACAGGTGAGAAACAAGATGGAATTATTTCCCCTGATTATAAAGGAGGAGGCAGCTGTCCCCTGCTCCCCTTCTTCAAGGTCATCACACTCCAACTTTTTGGCAAGTAAATGAGTCTCCCCAGAAGCCAGAGAGCTCCTAGCACACCTTCTCTTTTGTGACTCGCCTGTAAGTTCTGCAGCTCATTCCTTCTTTATTTTTAGTTGATTAATTAACTAATTTGGCTGCATGGGGTCTTTGCTGCTGCATGCCAGAATCTTCATTGCGTCATTTGGAATCTTTCATTATGGCACACTCTAGATGTGGTGCTTGGACTCAGTTGCTCCGCAGCATGTGGGATCTTTCTCCTGGAGGAGGAAATGACAACCCACTTCATTATTGTGCCGGGAAAATCCCACGGACAGAGGAGCCTGCGGGGGAGGGGGCAGGGAGGGGGACGGTACAGTCCATGGGGTTGCTAAGAGTTGAACACAACTGAGTGACTGAATACACACACATATGGGATCTTAACTCCCCGACTAGGAATCAAATTCTTGCCCCCTGCATTGTGAGGCAGATTCTTAACCACTGGACCACCGGGGAAGTCCCGCATTCCTTAAACACTTGCATGTTAAGTTCTTGCTTGTTGCATGCTGGCCAGCTTAGGAAGCTGCTCCAGGCTTCCTGGTACCTTGGGGGCTTAATCTGGGAACTTTGTTCAGGCTGTAATCATTTGGGCGTCTCAGGAAGAGATAAGTGAGGTTTTATGATTCTTTTGGATCAGAGCAATTAACTATATTAAAAGCTGTATTATATAGCACCACTCTTATGGCAGAAAGTGAAGAGGAGCTATAGAACCTCTTGATGAAAGTGAAAGAGAGTGAAAAAGTTGGCTTAAAACTCAACATTCAAAAAACTAAGATCATGGCATCTGGTCCCATTACTTCATGGCAAATAGATGGAGAAACAATGGAAACAGTGACAGACTTTATTTTCTTGGGCTCTTAAAATCACTGCAGATGGTGATTGCAGCCATGAAATTAAAAGACACTTGCTTCTTGGAAGAAAAGCTATGACCAACCTAGACAGCATATTAAAAAGCAAAGACATTACTTTGCCAACAAAGATCCATCTAGTTGAGTAGTTATGTATGGATGTGAGAGCTGGACCATAAAGAAAGCTGAGCACCAAAGAATTGATGGTTTTGAACTGTGGTGTTGGAGAAGACTCTTGAGAGTCCTTTGGACGGCAAGGAGATCCAACCAGTCCATCCTAAAGGAAATCAGTCCTGAATATTCATTGGAAAGACTGATGCTGAAGCCGAAACTCCAATACTTTGGCCACCTGATGTGAAGAACTGACTCATTGGAAAAGCCCCTGATGCTGGGAAAGATTGAAGGCAGGAGGAGACAGGCATGATAGAGGATAAGACGGTTGGATGGCCTCACTGACTTGAAGGACATGAGTTTGAGCAAGGCCTGGGAGTTGGTGATGGACAGGGAGGCCTGGCATGCTGCAGTCCCTGGGGTTGCAAAGAGTCAGAGACGACTGAGCAAATGAACCAAAATGAACTAAATTAACTACATAAATGACTATAGATTTAATTCTCCTGGTTATGTGGATAACCACAGGGAGGTAGGGAGGTAGGGCTTTTCCCCAGAACCCTGAGAAATCCAGGGAAGTTCCACTTCTCCAAACAGGAAGCAGGTGGAGATGAGAGCACACCTGCAGCATCCTTCAGCTACAATATAAGGATAAGTAGGATAATAACCTCATTCCTGGAAGCTTGTTATGAGGATGAAATTATTATCTAGATAAATAATAAACTAAATACGTAATAAGCTGAGTGANCTTCTCCAAACAGGAAGCAGGTGGAGATGAGAGCACACCTGCAGCATCCTTCAGCTACAATATAAGGATAAGTAGGATAATAACCTCATTCCTGGAAGCTTGTTATGAGGATGAAATTATTATCTAGATAAATAATAAACTAAATACGTAATAAGCTGAGTGAACACCAAGCAGAGTGTTCTGGCACCAAGGATTTAGGAAACTATGACTGCCAGTGTGTGTGTGTGTGTGTTCAGCCATGTCCAACTCTTTGGGACCCCATGGGTTGTAGACCATCAGGTTCCTCTGTCCATGGATTTCCCAGGCAAGAATACTGGAATAGGTCACCATTTCCTCCTCCAGGGTATCTGCTCGACCCAGGGACTGAACCCGCATCTTTTTCATCTCCTGCGTTGGCAGCCAGATCCTTTACCACTGAGCCACCTGGGAAACCCCCTGACAACTGCCACTACGACATTCAAATCCTATCTCTGATCTTTCCTCATTGTGTGACTTTGGGCAAGTCATTCAACCTGATTTTCTCATTCGTAAAATAGGGATCACGTTGGGATTATTATCAAGACTATTGGATTGTTATGAAGATTCAACAGGCCAATTCATAGAAAACTTTTTGAACAATGTCAGGCCCTTACAAAATGTTTAATAAATGTTGACCTTGATATTATTACAATTATTACTATTAATTTTTCCAGTGCATCTTCCTTACACTCCTGTAGTGTCAATAACACCATCCCCACTTCACCAATTGGGAAAATGAGGCTAAGAAACTGTAACAATGACAAAACCACAGAGTCTGTACTAGCCTTGTTCCAAGTGCTACACAATTCTTAATCCATTTATAACCTCATAGCAATCCCATCATTGCTCCTATCTTAACTGAAGCCATGAGGCACAAAAAGATTAAAGGCCTTGCCCCATGTCTTGGCAATCTATGGTCCTTCTGGCCCCAGGGGTGCAATCTGGCTCCAGCAATCAAAGAATTACTTCTGTTGGGGGCAAGAGGGTCAGGTCACACCCAGGAAACATCTTACCAACCCCAGCTCATCTGGTTTAGTGCAGGGGGCAAGAAGCTTGGCCTGAGGTGAGACCTGGTGGTTCTTTCCTGCCAGGAGTCAAAACTCAGAACTCTGAGTACTTCCCCTAGAAAAGGAGGGTCAAGGGACCAGGGATTCCCATGGCTTCCTAGAGATTTGCCCAGGGCTCCTGTCCCCCACCTCCACAAGGGAAAGCCACCCTCCAATCTCCAAGAATGAGCTGGCTCTGGGTCTACCTCCTGGGGTTTCCCTGGAGAAGCCACTGTTCTCAGAGCACCAATACCTGTGGCCTGGTGAGTGCAGACTCCAGAGACGGGCTGTGACCACACTGAGTCACAGAGAAGAGGCAGAGGGTTTGGTAACCAAACCTGAGTGGGTCTGATATCCCTCATCACTTGCTTTTCCCACTATTCCACGGTCTTCTGAATGTGCTCTCTAAGTTTCTCAAGCATTCTGCCAAGAGGAGAATATTAACATTATCCTTTCTAGAATCACAACATCGGCCTTCCTAAGGGCGCATCCGGACAGTCTGGAGGAGGCTTCTGTTCCCAGATGCGTTATCTCTCTAAGCAATCTACCACTTTTTTGTCATAAACATACGATTTTTTCCCTTTTTTTATTGAAGTATAGCTGCTTTACAATATTGTGTTCGTTTCTGCTGTATAGCAAAGTAAATCAGCTATATGTATACAAATATCCTCTTGGAATTTTAGATTTTCTTGCCTTTAGGTCACCACAGAACACTGAGTAGAGCTCTCTCTGCTAAACAGTAGGTTCTCATTCGTTATCTATTTTATACTACTAAGTATACATATGTCAGGCCCAATTTCCCAATCCACCCCACCATCTCTTCCCACATAGTATCCGTACTTTTGTTCTCTATGCTTCGGTCTCTATTTCTGCTTTGCAGATAAGTTTATCTATATCATTTTTCTAGATTCCATATATATGCGTTAAATATGGTATTTGTTTTTTCTTTCTGACTTACTTCATTCTGTGTGACAGTCTCTTGGTCCATCCACATCTCTGCAAATGGCACAATTTTGTTCCCTTTTATTGCTGAGTGATATTCCGTTGTATATATGTACCACATCTTCTTTATCCATTCCTCTGTTGGTGTACATTTTGGTTGCATTGCAATTTGTCAATTTCTGAAAACAAAAGTGGTACTTTTAGGATATAGTTTGGAATCTGAGCCTAGGAGTCAAGTGGCTCCATCTGTATTTCCTCATGTTTCACCAGGGCAGGCTTTCAGAGGGCTTTCTAAAAACTTCAGTTTCCTCCTCTGTAAAGGGAGACACATACCTCATGGGGCTGTTGGGAGAACTAAATAAGATTATGCGTGTTAAGTGCTTAGCACATGCCTGGAATATAGTAAATTTGAAAAATGGAAGCTACTGTTACTGTTCTTAGTCTCCTACAGCACCTACCATGAGATTGAGTATATAGCAGATCTTTAATAATATTTTTTCTTAATTTGTAATTTTTTAATTTTTGATTGAAGTATAGTTGATTTACAATGTTTCAGGTGTACAACAAAGTGGTTCGGTTACATGTGTGTGTGTGTGCCTGCATGTGCACGTGTGTGTGCTCAGTCATCTGACCCCCTGGATGAAGAACAGGTTTCTATGATTCTAGACTCTCGGATTCGTTTGTCATTTCAGGAAGTCTCATTGAGGCAGAATCTGTTCGAAGTCTTGTGCTGGATGCAGAGGCCAGGCCCAGAAGCCAGCCAGCCAACGTGCATGATCCCTCGGTGAGATGACCTTGAGCAAGTCCTTCAACCTCTCTGAGCCTCTTCTCACTTGTGCAATAAGGCCACTGTTCCCTCTCCCAAAGGGACTGTTGGAAGGCTTAGAAATACTGCAGGTGAAGGATCACAGACTATATACGGGCTCATTTTTTTATTATTTCTTAGAAAAAGTGACTCCTGATGCAGCTTGGAGGAGAACAGGAACATATCAAGCAGACCAGGAGAGGAAAGAGGCCAAGCAGAGAGCAACTGCTGCATGTGAAGAGGTCCAGAGGCCAACGGTGCTGCTGAGGCAGTTAGCAAGAGCTGTAAAGGCCAAGCCAGAGAGCTTGGACTTGATTCTGGGGGCACTGAGATCATAGGAGGCTTTCAAGCAGAGGAGGGACAGGATTAACATGTGGACTAGGAAGATGTAGCCTTCTGGCCACAGTGCACAGAAATCAATGAAGAGGCTCAGGGGACACTGGCTGCTGGACCGTAAGTGCCACCCATGGTGAGGATATTGGTACCCAGGGCTCCCCAGCCCAGCCCATGGAGGGCAGCGTGCACATGGATGGGGAGCAGGCCCTGCTACTCTGCCGGAAGCTCTTGAGTACAACGTGTTACACACAACACAGCCTCAGTCATTTCTTCATTCAGCAAATCTTCACTGAGCATCTGCTGTCTCAGACACTCTTTTTTAAAGTCAAACTCTATTTTATTTTTAATTTGTATCTGGCCGTGCTGGCTGTTTGTTGCTGCTTGTGGGCTTTCTCTAGTTGTGGCAAGCAGGGGCTATTCTCTAGTTGCTGTGCACGGGCTGCTCCTTGAGGTGGCTTCTCTTGTTGCAGAGCATGGGCTCGAAAGCACGTGGGCTAGCTGCCCTGCAGCATGTGGAATCTTCCCAGACCAGAGACGGAACCGTGTCCCCTGAATTGGCAAGTGGATTCACCATGGGACCACCAGGAAGTCCTCCTAGGCACTCTCTTGATGCTGGAGATTCATCAGTGAACCAGGCAAGGTTCCTACCCTCCTAGAACTCTTGTATTGGTGGGGAGATGGGTACCCACTAAGTGAATAAATGTCTAATAATGTCAGGATCACAGCACTAGAAGGAATGGCAATTGTTACAACCCAGCTGAGAGGGGAAAATGTAGCATTCCTATACCCACCTAGGAAAGAGAGCCAGGATTAAGACTGGAGACTGTATGGCTTCAAGCCCACAGCAGTGAAAGCGTCGAGTCCTAACCACTGGACTGCTAGGGTATTCCTGAAACTGCCTCTTTCTAAAGAGCTTATGTGGAAGGTAGGGCTTCCCTTGTGGCTCCGCTAGTAAAGAATCCACCTGCAATGCAGAAGACCTGGGTTCAATCCCTGGTTTGGGAAGATCCCCCGGAGAAGGGAACGGCTCCTCACTCCAATATTCTGGCCTGGAGAATTCCATGGACTGTATAGTCCATGAGGATCACAAAGAGTCGGACACGACTGAGCAACTTCGCTTTCACTATGTGGAAGGTACACCTTTAGTTACTGGTATCTCCCTTGAGTCATGAGGCCTATTCACTCATTATTGGTCCCACAAAAAATTTATTGAGCTCCTATAGGGCCGGCACTGTTCTGAATGCTGCAGATTATAACAGTGAACTGGACAAGCATATTTACAGCCTGTCAGGGAAGACTGATGCTAAACAAATACACAGAGCTAGTTGCAATTTATAGTCACAGTTGTTATGAAAGCTACAAATAAGTAGCAGGTGTTTTGAATTGGAGAGTCTGAACTTGGTCTTCCCTTAAGACCTAAAATCTTGAGAGCTTGTTAGACAAAGAGTGAGGGAAGAGAGTTCCAAGTGAAGGGAATAGCATGTGCCAAGGCTTGGAGAAGCAAAGGACCCTGGCACATTTGCGGAACTGAAAGGACAATGCAGCTGGAACTCAGAGACAGAATGGGGGCAGGATATGGTGCAAGACAAGGCTGGTGTGGTCCACAGGGGCAGAGCAGCAGGGCCCTCCCAGCCACGTGAAAGGCAAGTGAAGGGTTCCAGCCTCGCCCTGGCCTCCAACACCAACCCACGCCACCTTGCATGTACTCTTCTGGGTCAAGCCCCTTGACCCCGGAATGACTCTCTACCTGTGACTTACCCCTCAGCAAAGAATTTTCTCAAACATTACAAGCATCTCTTGTCATCAATTTCCAAGAAATTCAGTTCCTGGGGGACCAAATCCTGGCTCTCCCAGGAAGTATTTGGCAAGGTTTCAGGCACCATCGTTTCCCCAGTGGCTCAGATGGTAAAGAATATCCCTGCAATGCGGGAGACCTGAATTCACGCCCTGGGTCAGGAAGATCCCTTGGAGAAGGGAATGGCTGCCGGGTGGACTACAGTCCATGGGGTTGCAAATCGTCAGACACAAATGAGCAACTAACACACTTTTTTCAGGCACCATCAGGTAACCCATGTTATGTTGGAATATTTACAGAGTGGACAAAGGCGTGTTATCATCCCCATTTTGCACATCAGGAAACTGAGGCTCAAAGAGAGAAAACACACATAGTTACCTCTACCCTCTTTTTGACACCTCATTTCTCTCCAGTTTGTAGAATTTGAGAAGCTACCTGGTTCTGGCTGTTAGGGTTCTGATTTTATGACATGTGAAAGGGGATGCTAAGATTTTGGGAAACATGGAGATTTCAGGGCTCTAAAATTCCGTGAGTCAAAGCCCTGATGCTCCAGTAAACCAGGTTCCTGATTTAGCTAGCTAGTCCAAGCCTAGAGAAGCAGGCACCACCCATGAGCCCTTTTCCACTGGTCTCCTGGGTCACTCCTCAGAGATCAGCCAAAGATGCAATCTGGGCGCCCCCCTCAGAGATCAGCCAAAGGATGAGATCTGGGCGCCCCCCGATGGCCAGGAGAGGATGGGAAGGTGCGGGATAGTAAGTCTTACACCCGAGGGCAACGTTCTGGGGCAGAGACAAGAATTGACAGAAGGCGTGGAGTTTCTGGTCCCGCCCCAGAGGAGGCTTTCCAAACGGCAGACACCCGGAGTGAGCGGAAGTGGCGGCTGCGGCGGAGGACCCCGGAGACATGGGGTGCACACGCGATGCCATCCTGGATGCGCTAGAGAACCTGACCGCGGACGAGTTCAAAAAGTTCAAGATGAAGCTGCTTTCAGTGCCGCTGCGGGAAGGCTATGGACGCATCCCCCGGGGGACCCTGCTGCCCCTGGACGCCGTGGACCTCACCGACAAGCTCGTCAGTTACTATCTGGAGGCGTACGCTGCTGAGCTCACGGCTCTCGTGCTTCGCGACATGGGCATGCAGGAGGTGGCGGAGCAGCTGCAGGAGACCATGATGAGCAAGGGTGAGCGCGCCCCGCTTCTCCGAGATCCAGGCCAGTCTCCCTTCATCTGCACCCTCCCAGCCCCAACGTTTGCCTCTCCAGGCACTTTCGCTTCCGGTTCCTCCTGCTGCTGCTGCTAAGTCCCTTCAGTCGTGTCTGACTCTGTGCTACCCCACAGACGGCAGCCCACCAGGCTCCCCCGTCCCTGGGATTCTCCAGGCAAGAACACTGGAGTGGGGTGCCATTTCCTTCTCCAGTGCAGGAAAGTGAAAAGCAACTTCACTTTCACTGTTCCTCCTACCCCTTCATAAAAGCTTCTCCTGCTGGGGAGGCTTCCTGCATTGGGTACTGACCGAGACTTCAGAAAGACTTGGAGACACCATTGAACATTTTCTTACAGGCCCTAGAAACGTGCCAGCCGAGGTCAGGGCCCCTCTCCAGAAGACAGCCAAGCCAGGTAAGGCCTTCTAATCTCTGACCTCACCTACCTGGGCACCTCACCAGCCCCACCCCACCACACCCCTGTACAGCCTACATCTGTTGTCAAGGCCAAGAGCATTCAGGGCATGCAAAGTTAGGCCAACTCTTCCCACTCACCTACTCACACTCCTGGGGCCAAGTCTGGCTGAAAAGCAGGTAAGGTTAAGCGCATCCCACTTTATGCAGGTCCTGTTGAGCCCTGCCCCTTAGGTTTGCATTCAGGGCAACTGGAAGGAAAAGTGTTCAAGAGGGACAGACAGGCTCCAGTGCCCACCCTGGGTGCCAGCTCCGCCCCTCCTCCCTCTCGCCCCAGGACTGCACTTTGTGGACCAGCATCGGGCGGCCCTCATCGCACGGGTCACCGTCGTGGATGGGGTACTGGATGCCCTGTACGGGAAGGTCCTGACAGAGGACCAGTACCAGGCAGTGCGGGCAGAGCGCACTAGTTCGGAAAAGATGAGGAAGCTCTTCAGCTTTGCTCCAGCCTGGAACATGACCTGCAAGGATCTGCTCCTCCAGGCGCTGAGGGACACCCAGCCCTACCTGGTGGACGACCTGGAGCAGAGCTGAGGCGCCTTCTCCAGCAATGGCTCCCACATACCACCCCTGGCTGTTCCAGCCAACTTATCTGGAATCTCTGATTTTCTCATACACAATACATGAAAATCCCGCTTGTACTTGGTGTGTTTTCCTACTTGCAGCCTGGAAGCACTTGTGGACCTGAGCTACATATCCACACGCAGGGCAGCAGGCTCCCCAAACACTTCACCCTTCCTGCCTCAGGGACATGGAACAGTCCCTCACTCACCATTTGGTGGCTCCTTCGATGCCACTCTAAAGGGTCTGCCCTTGAGACCTGTGAACCATGAGTTAACCTTGTGGCCAAGGTCTAAAGATTAAAATAGAGATATGATCAAAGGGCCTGGAATTGTGGGGGACCAAATTTGACAAGGAAGCCTGGCATGCCGCAGTCCATGGGGTCACCAAGAGTCAGACACGACTGAACAAGATCTGACAGATGCATTTAGAAATAGACTAGTCTACAAAGCTTCTCTTTCATTTTTCATAGGGAAAAAACTACAAAATTAGAGCCATTTTCAGGAGAAATGATGAAAGTGAAAAGTGAAAGCGAAGTTGCTCAGTCGTGTCTGTCTCTTTGCGACCCCGTGAACTATAGCCTACCAGGCTCCTCCATCCATGGGATTCTCCAGCCAAGAATACTGGAGTGGGTTCCCATTTCCTTCTCCAAGGGATCTTTCCAACCCAGGGATCAAACCCGGGTCTCCCTCATTGGAGGCAGATGCTTTAACCTGAGCCACCAGGGAAGCCTAAAAAAAAATAAGAATACTGAAGTGGGTTGCCATTCCCTACTCCAACCAAGGGATTGAACCCGGGTCTCCCGCATTGTAGGCAGATGTTTTACCGTCTGAGCCACCAGCAGGAGAACACAAAGCAAGTATTCCTAGGGTTCCTTCAGGCACTGACACCAGTGGGCTTGGCTGCTCCCTCCTACCCCCTGCAAAAAGGGATTATAGGTTACACTTTGCCCAGAAAACATGCCAAACACAAAAGCAAAACTTCAGGAAATGACTTCCAGCAGCTGTTTCTTCTCTTGATGGAACTGTGTCAACAAAAGAAAATAGTATTTATTTCTAGAAAACAGCACCTTAAGGAGTCTTTCCAGAGGCTGTTATGGAACCAGCATCCTAAGACCACATCCTGGGTACACTTTGCACCCCAATTCTTTCTGGCTTGGAGGAATGGATGCAAAGCAACAGGCAGACACCAAGGAGGTCAGATACTCCATACACAGGAGTCAGATCATCAGACTTGGGGATCCAGGTATGACAGTCCAGGGTGTACCATTCACAGTGATACACCAGCACAGAATGAACAAAGCCATATGAAGGCTTCACTTGGAATACCTTCCCTAGACACAAGAACTACCAAATGCAGTGTTTATTCTCCATGCCCACCCCACCCCCACCACACACACACAGAGTCTGTGAATCGTTTCCCTACTCTGATTACTGAATCAGCAGAGCAACAGGAGAAAACAAGTGGTTTGCTGTAGGAGGAAGCTACCAAGAAGCTAAGCTAATGGCCACTGTCAAGGCTATGCAGTCACCTGAGATTGGTTCTGATGGTATTTAGGACTCCAAGAGGAAAGCTGAGCTTCTCCCATTGTCCCCCTCAGTCTCAACACTCAGGACCCCGTGGACTCATCTTCTGTCGCTGGCCACCCGATAAGATGAATGCAGGTGTTCCCCATTCCATCTCAGCCCTTTTCTGCCAAGTCTTCTTAAATCTATAAACTAAGCCTTATTCAACCTGAGACATGTGTTCACTTATGTTCTACAAGGACCTTACCATTTCCCAAACCGGAGGTTGTCTTCCTTTTACTATGCTTGTACCCTGACATACGACAACAGCCACAGCCTAACCAGAAAACAAGGAATCCTAGCGTGTTCCATAAGGCCCAGATGGAGTCATTCTTCCAGCTCACATCCAAACACCTTCCATTTCAACTTCACTGCTCCCATCTGGTTTATTCCTTCACGTCTTACCCACAGCAGGCCTCTGACCTCCTTACTTCTAGTTAAACACCATCAAGGGCCTGAGTGATCAAAATCCATGATGGAAATGGACTCCCTCCTAACACGAGGACACCTGAGTCCGCCTTCCAGCCTGACCCTGAGTGGCCCCATCCAACCTCTCCTGCCTTTCTCGTCACATAGCCTCCGGATCCCAACACTGCTTCCTCACACCCCATGCCCTGCCTAGCACACCCTGGGCCCTTAGACCTGGACACTTTGAAACCTCGCCCTGGTCCTCACATGCCCACAGGTGGCCTTCCTCTGGGCTCCAGCAGCACTCCCACCTACTGTCCCTGTGGTAGAGTGAACCACCCTATCATATTTTTACACCAGACTCCCCCATTAGAGTAAGCTCCCCCCAAAAGACATCTTTTCAACCTGTGTCATGCCTTGAATTTGAAAAATAATAAATAGCAGTTACTGTGTATGTCTAATAGGTAATTTAAGACTTCATAGAAACTTAATGTTTTGGAGATGGAGCCATAACCAACACTTCCCTGCACAGCAGATGCTCAAACAGAACAGCTACAAAATCCAATGCAGGCCTGAGGCAAGACAAGTTCTAAGAAACAGCTCCCCTAAGTTCAAAGACTTCTTGGGGGCTTTCTTTTTCCTTTTTATTGGGGTGGGGAGGGAGGGAGAGTAGAGTGAGGCTCAGTTCTACCAGCCACAGCATACTAGTTAAGCACACAACTTCTACAGCCAAACAATATTCAAATCTCTGGTCCACCTCACTCACTAGTTATGAAACTTAAGGTCAGTTTGTACCTCAGCTATAAAGTAAGGATAACAGGACCTAACTCATCACCTCGCAGCAACTGGCTCATTAGTGTCAACAGTGATTTCCAGGATACTTTTGTTCCTAGTTCAATGGCTTCAAAAAGCACCTGAAACAATGGACATGTTCTGCCCAAACCTCTAAGCATCACAAGACTGAAATAAGAGCAAATGGAACAAATAGTCTGTGTTAGCTGGGCCTATGCTAACTAGAAAAACCCATATGCAGGGCCCAACCTTCCCTGAGCGACCTTTTTCTTAGTTCCAGGCTCAAACTGTCTGTAGAGAAAGTTTTATACAAAATCAAGTTCCCCTTCATGGAGGGGGCGGGTGGTGAGCAGACGAGTCCCTGTAGAACTTCAGAGTCTGGCTCGAAGAGTGTGCTGCTCAAACAGTACCATCAATATTGCTAGAGAACTTGTACCCAACAGGGACCTATAAGCTAAATTAGAACCCACTGCCAAGTGATTCAGGTGCATATCCAACTTAACACACACACTGCCAGAGAGGATTTTGCTTTGCCACCTTGGTCAGACTGCCAAGATTTGCAGAAGCAAGCCCTCCTTGTGGCTCGAATGAAGAATCTGTCTACAACACTGGAGACCTGGGTTTGATCCCTCAGACAGGAAGATTCCCTGGAGAAGGGAACAGCAACCCACTCCACAATTCTTGCCTGGAGAATCCCAATGGACAAAGGAGCATAGCGGGCTACAGTCCATGGGGTTGCAGAATCAGAAACTACTGAGCAACTACACTGTCACTTTTTTCAGGGATTTGGCTTGCTGGTGACTCAGACAGTAAAGAATCTGCCTGCAATGCAGGAGACCTGGGTTTGATACCTGGGTCGGGAAAATTCCCTTGNGCTACAGTCCATGGGGTTGCAGAATCAGAAACTACTGAGCAACTACACTGTCACTTTTTTCAGGGATTTGGCTTGCTGGTGACTCAGACAGTAAAGAATCTGCCTGCAATGCAGGAGACCTGGGTTTGATACCTGGGTCGGGAAAATTCCCTTGAGAATGGCTACCCACTCCAGTGGGCTTCCCTGGTAGTTCACCTGATAAAGAATCCAGCTGCATTGCAGGAGACCCCAGTTCAATTCCTGGGTTGGGAAGATCCCCTGAAGCATGGAACACCTACCCACTCCAGTATTCTTGCCTGGAGAATAGCTATGGACAGGAGCCTGACGGGCTACAGTCCACAGGGTCACCAAGAGTTGGAGATGATTGAACAACTAAGCATATATACATCCATTCCAATCTTGCCTGGGGAATTCCATGGACAGAGGAGCCTGGTGGGTTACATCCCATGAGGCCAAAGAATCTGACAGGACTACTACTTTTCACTTTCATTCAGGCAAAGTACACACAGGATGGGGCCACTCCCTTTCTAATTCTGGGAAAAACAAAATACCCATGGCTGATGTTTGGCAAAAACCATTACAATACTGTAATAATCCTCCAGTTTAAAAAAAAAAAAAAATAGCCATCAGGCTAAATCTGAGACAAGTTAACCCTGAAGGGGCTGCACTACAGAGCCCTAAGGATCCTGCAGGAACAGCTACTGGGAAGCAGCGCGGGTGCAACGCTGCCACCCGTGGACACCTGCAGGACGCTATCCGAAAAGCCTGGCTCCTTGTTCCCTTGTTTCTTCTCCTCTCCTTGGCATTCTCTATCCAGAATCGCCTGAGCTTGGTCCCCCACTACATACAAGCAATCTCCAATCAGATCCCATAGTCCTAGCTCCTTTTCTGTCTCCGGTCTCCATGTTGGTGGCTCTCAATCATGCTTCCTGATAAAAGAGCCCTCTTCACTAGCACCATTATCCCGATTTAAGGTTAAAACCACAATCCAACAAGCTGAGAGCACAATCCATCCACAGACCACTATTCCCAGACCCAATCTCATGACACTCCTGTTCCTGCCTCAAGAGTGTTAAGAATTTTTTAACCAACAAGGACTGACCTATGTATAGTAGAGGGAACTCTGCTCAAAGCTATGTCCCAGCCTGGATGAGAGGGGAGTTTACGGGAGAATGGATGCATGCTTATGTATGACTGGGTTGCTCTGCTGTGCACCCAAAATTATCACATGTAATTATAATATAAAAATATAAAAAATATATCAAAAAATAGCAATTTTAGATTCACTAGTCTCCTCAAGCTCTAACAGCCAACACCATAAAGACTGTGACCCAGACTTCTATAAGCCCAGAAGTCAAACCTGATGGCAAGTCCCGCCTGACACTATTTCCTCAGTTCTTATACACCGAGCAGCACGAAGACCACTGCATGGGGAGGTGAACAGATTTTTGTGGAAACCTGCTGTCTAAATTAACAACACAGAAAGTTAAACAGGGAAGAGTCAGTTTTGAGGGCCCAAAGGTAGGGAAGGTAGTCCGAGTTCTGGAAAGGCTGGAGAGCAATGGCTGCGATGGACCCGAGCCGAGCCCCTGAGACTAGTACTGGGATAAGATCTGGTAGAAAACCCCTGGTCGGGAATTCCCTGGCAGTCCAGTGGTTAAGACTCCATGCTTCCACTGCAGGAGGCACATGCTCAATACAGGTCAGGGAACTAAGATCCCGCACGACTCATGGTGCAGCCAGATACATTCAATTAAAACAGTTTTTTAATTAAACCCTGGTGGATGATTGACTCAATGACCTAACCTCTGCACTATGTTATCTGAGCTACTGAAATCCAGTACGTGATGGAGGGCAAAGGTGAAAAAGATTAAGAAATCAGGNACTAAGATCCCGCACGACTCATGGTGCAGCCAGATACATTCAATTAAAACAGTTTTTTAATTAAACCCTGGTGGATGATTGACTCAATGACCTAACCTCTGCACTATGTTATCTGAGCTACTGAAATCCAGTACGTGATGGAGGGCAAAGGTGAAAAAGATTAAGAAATCAGGCAGTGGCAATCAGACCTGCAGCATACTTCTCCCCACCCACCCGTAACATTCTCCCCCTGGCTTCCTCCTCCTAAGTTAGCCTGTCCCAATTCAAAAACCCCAGACGCCTAGTGCTTCAAGACTGCAGGACATTTTCAGTAACTCAATTAATAACCACCATTCTTTAGAACTCAAAAGACCAGCCTACAATCCTCATCAGAAGAACATGACTGGCTATCACCAGCCAGGTGCTGCTTACAGGGGAACACAGCAAAGAGCAGAGGATCCAAAGTTCAAGCCCCTCAGGGTCTATTTTTTCACCAGAGGATGAACTGGCACTGGAATCAACCACCAAAACCTTCCCTCGGTCGCTATTTGTCTTCACCCATCTCTACCCATCCTCCTCTAAGTCCCCCAAACTAATCTACCCACTAGACATTTGGGACTCTTATTGGACCACATCAGGTCTTAGCTGTAGCACATGAGGACCTTCGTTGTTGTCATGCGTGGATCTTAGCTCCTGACCAGGGATCAAACTCAAGCCCCCTGCACCAGGAATACACAGTCCTTAACCACTGGACCACCCGAGAAGCCCCAGGACGCTATTTTCTTTTACTGAAGGGTGAAGCCAATCACTGAAGCCTTTTAAAGAACAAGAACTAAATGCTAATAATCCCACTTACTCCCAGAGCTTGGGTGAGACCCGACTCACCTCTAACAGGGATGAAGGAACCACCGTCAAACCCTCCGTCAAACCCTAACACCAGCACCTTACCAGGTGAAGCACCCATAAACTTCTCAGGTGCGTTCCTGCCATTCTAACCAAACATTTTAAGATAGATCAAAAGCACAAGAGGGCAGGAGAACCACTGCCATTTCCTTGGCTCTAAATCTCAGGGACTCTCATAAGTACCAAGTTCCACAAGCCAAACAAAAGCACTGCCTGGAGAACTTCAGCCATTCTCCACCTCCACTGGACAGAACACCTCCACCCAGCAGGGAGGGTAGCTATTCCTTTGGACAAAGCCATCTCAAATCACCAGAGGTTTGAGGATAAATCAACTCTTAAAGGCAACAATTTCAGAAATAGAAAAGCACTTCCCACAAGGGGTCCCAGGCACTCTTACGAGCTGTGTTTCTAACAAAGAACAGTTTGCTGTTGGTTATAGTTTTAAGTTCTGTGTAGCCAAAATTCAACTGCTTGGCAATGGACGAGTTTCCTAAATTCACGAGTTTCCTAAATTCAAGTTTTGAGTTGGAAGGAGGGGGTAGTTTTCTGGGGTCAGTAAAGATATATGAGGTTAAGGGGCACTATTGAGGTGGCAGCTCATCGGCCCAACCCTTTCCCATTCTCAAAATACCAAAGACTTTTGAGTACTGGCGGATATGAATGTAACCTAATTACACCACTATCTCAACAGACAATACCCAGGGTCCCACCTTCAGGAAAACTAGTATTGTGGGGAGGGAGCCCACTCACCGAAATATCCAAGAATTGCCTTATCTTACTTTCTCAGCTAACCTTCCACTTTTACAACCTTATCTCATTCCCAAGTCTTTTTCCCTAAAATTCAGCATCCTCTTAAGCCATCCTCATAAGCAAGTAAATGTTTGGGGTAGGAATCTGTTTCAGAAAGAAATGCCAAGAAATGAAAATCAAGCTGGAAGATGACAAGGACTGCATCCTGGGGTCAAACCATTTCCCGACTGTGAGAGCTACAGAACCCAGGCACTTGTTTTCCACCTATGAAAACTTGTAAACAGCCTATGTGCCACTAGGCAGGTGCTCAGTTAGTTTCTCCCCTTCCTGGAAAAAAACCCCAACTGGTTAACTACATGATCTAATCAGGGTCAATCAAACTTAAGTATCACCCTCAAAGTTTAATTTGTTTGAGCTCCACCCTTAGAAAAGTCCCAGAACTCCTTGAAAGGAACAAAACTGCTAAAAATAAGCCCACAAAAATCAGCACATCAATACGGTAGAAGAAAAGTTTCCACATGGCTGGACAAAAATGGGGGGCCACACACGATGTTTTTCATTTACCCCTTTCATTCATCTGATTTTTACTGTGATCAGAAGTTTAATCTCTACTTTCAAGGATACACTTGACCTTTGCTCCCCTGAACCAAGTATCAAACACTTTTATTCTAGTTCCTGCTGAGCGGGAACAAACAAATTTATTCCAGTTCCCACAAGGCAGGTTGGTTGATCTGAACAGAGGAAAAACTCCCCACATTCTTGACCTGGACATTCACGCTCCAGGAGAGTGAAGAGGGGGGAAAGGAAGAAAATTTAACTAAAATGATGGTTTTTAATGGGAACCACAGGTATGGTTACAGTTACATAGTCCGACACAAAAAACCCGTGGGTGATCAGGAGGTGGAAGGTTACAAAATAATGAGGGTAGTAACACTGGGTACAGGAAGAAAGCTGCTCCAAGGCCTCAGGAGCCAGGCTAGTACGGCCTCTCCCTGCGATCCTGTCTGTGCTCACCCCTGCAAGAAAAAGCATCCATGAGGTCTGGGTTCCAACCTCTCTACCCAACCACCCCCAAAACCCAACCTGCCCTGCTACCCACACCGAGAGAGACAGCTCGTCTCCCTGGGCATGGAGTGCACGTGGGCATCTAGACTAGCTAGCTCCCCCAGGTAAGTCTCCTTCCCTTGTCTCCTACCCAAGTGTTTTAGTCTCAGCTTCCCAACCCCGCCCTCAAAATGAAACCACGCTCCCCAAACCCTGCAATCCCATGACCTCTGGTCAACTGCTCTAGTTCCCTTTCAATTTAGTCTTACTTACCTGGAGTCCATCTTGCCAGGGCCGAAACCACCTCTGTCCCCACCACCCCGGCCCCCTCGGAAGCCCCCACGGTCCCCTCCTCGGCCTCGGTAGCCACCCCGATCATAGCCTCCTCTGCCACCACGACGATCATCTCCGTAGTTACCCCCTAGGAAAAAAAGAAACATGATTCAACCCCCTATCACATCCCTCAGACCCCTCCTCCCTCTCCTTGTCTAGCCTCCCTGCAGATCCCAACACCAGCTCTGCCTCTTCCTTACCCATATGAGAGCCTCCTGGTCCCCCTCCTGGGCCATCTGGTTTAGGGGCCTTACACTGGTTACATTCATTCCTCCAAGAGAAGTTCATGTTCTCACAGGTACTAAGGAAAATAAGACAATTAATGTGTGAGGGCGGGGGGTGGAAATGGCCAAGACCTAGAATCATGAAGATTCCAGTGACCCTAGGGATACGAGGAGAATGAGGCCTCGGAAAAGTAGAGGCCTGTTTCTCAGGAGCAGAGACAGAGACTGCAGGTTACTGAGCCCAGTCTGGATGACTCCCGGCCACGCCTGTCCCTGTCAGCGTAGCTTTGACGTTAGAAACTACAAGCTCTGTCATAAGGTCAAGGTGGCGCTAGCAGTAAAGAACCTGCCTGCCAATGAGGAGACATAAGAGGCTTGGGTTTGATCCCCGGGTTGGGAAAATCCCCTGGTGAAGGGAATGGCAATCCACAGTCCATGGGGTTGCAGTCAGACAGGACTGAAGCAACCTGGCACATAACATCAAAGGGCACACGTACAAGAGGGCTGAGAAAAAAATTAAGCCATTTCACTCACGGATTAGGACACTTCCAGTCCCCTGCTCGCTGCTGTCCTCCGCCACCGCCACCGCCACTGGGGAATCCTCCTCGGCCACCGCCGCCGCTGCCACCACCTCCATAGCCTCCACGGCCCATAGGTCCTAGAACAGAGCCAAGAACAGGTCTGCTCCCCTTCCAAGTGTGGTTAACCCGTCTTTCCCACACAAGCCCTTACCACCCTCCTTCCCTCTTCTCTCCCCATCACTTCTTTACAGCAGCACAAAGAGCTCCTCACCTCCTCGCCCTCGGCCTCCACGACCATTGCCACCACCCCGATTGAAGTCTGCTCGCCTAGTAGCAAATGAGACCTTGATAGGATTCCCAGAGAATTCTTTACCTGAAGAAATAAAGGAGGTATAAAAGAGTCTTCTAATTAAGACCTATGACCTGTGGATCCAAAAGTATACCTGGTACAATCAAGCGAAGACGCTGCCTTCTTACAAATGTTTACAGTCTCACGAAACATAACCAAATATAAGACTACACCAACAGTGTAGTGCTGTTAAGTCTTGGAAGACTCAAAGAAACCCTCAAAATGCAGCCTGAAGTTTCCCCAAGCTAGCTGCCCTCTCCCCCAGCCTCCTCAGACATACCATCAAACCAGTCAATAGCTGCTTTGGCGGAAGGTGGGTCATCAAATGATACCGTGGCCTCTCCCTTCAGCTTGCCTGTTTCCCTGTCTGTGTACAGATTAATCATGGGCTGTCCTGTTTTCTTATTTGTCTGAAGAAAGCAACATGAGATCACATCAGTCTTAAGAGAATACAGCACTATCAAAACCATACCTTCCCTATTTCACACATAACTTGAAAGAAAGCCATCAACTGTTAACTGCTTCTCCCTTCAATATTAAATGACAAAGATCATAGACTACAAATTCAAAAGTTTTAATCATCTTTTTAATCAATTGTACCTTTTTGTGTTAAAATGTGATTCCCTTTGGAATGGCAACAGTTAATGCTTTTTCCTCAACAAATGAAGCAGGCAACCATCAAGACTTCTATTTTCACTAAGGTATGGAATCCCAAAGCCTGCAGCACTAATAGAACGCACCCACTCTGCTCCAGAAGTACCTTTCTTTGGTCTTTCTTTCAGGGCTGGGGGGGACATAGCCACTTTCTTTTGGAGCTGGGGGGATCTTAGTTCCCCAATGAGGGATCAAACCTGTGCCCTTGCAGTAGACAGGAGTCTCAGCCACTGGGCTGCCAGAGAAGTTCCCATAAGTACCTTAATGATACCAATCTGCTTGAAGTAATCAGCTACAGACTCAATTGTAACATTCTCGCCCAGCCCTTGCACGAAGATGGTGTTGTTGTCTGAATTATCCTGTTCTGCTTGCCCAACACAGCAGAAAACGTGGAGACAGGAAACAACCAGAGATAAAACAAGTCAGTGACACTTAGTAACCTGAACTTTGATACTTAATAGTTAGCTTTCAAAGAAAAAAAATTTCTAAACCAACTAATATAGAGCTGTAAGCCGGACAAATCTCCAACCCTACTTCATTATCTGACTGCCTGTATGCTAGCTGCTTCACAAATTGAAATTTAGTTTTACAACTACCCCTTAAAACATGTTGATATTCATAAAAGAAGCCAGGGCTCAGGAGTTAATTGCCCAAGACCACACCAGTGTTTGTCAACTGTCAGTTGAATACCCCCAAGAAACTAATTTTACACTAAACTGCAGCATTCCCACCAGGGAAGCCCTATACAAACATAATCAAAACAGAAAGTACCCTAAGTGCGGCCCTGTGTCTTTTTTGTTAAATACACTGTTAAACACAGCTACTCCTACACGCTCTTCCCTGCTCTTCTCTATCCCCACTCTTCTTCAGATTCCCTTAAGTTTGAACAGTCAAGAAAAGTCCTGCTACCACCACTTTTGCCTTTCTCTCCTGCCACCTGCGGACTTACCAGAGTCATGACGTGATCCTTGGTCCCGAGGGCCTTAAATGACATAGAAAACAAAACAAAACAAAACAAAACAAAACAAAAACAAAAAAAACAAGGAAAGAGGAGCCGTTAGTTAAGAGGCTGAGAAAGACAAGGAAAAAAAATTAACACCAAATCCAAACTTTTGCAAAATATCAGTTAAGTGCTCACAGCCAGCCTCACTCCAAACCCTGTTCTGGGTTGCCTGCCCAGAGAAAACCCTAGGCAGGTCTGGGAAAGACACAGGCCCCTTTTCTTAAGGTCTGCATGTAACGTGAGTCCCCAAAGGGACAACTCCACACTTCAGAAAATGCTGCCTCCCCCAGCTCAGGCTGGGAAATGTCCTCAGCACAGACTGGGAGGGCTAGGAGGAGACCCATTGAAGTTAACAAACCAACTCATAGCTTGGCCCTCTTCTCTCACCCCAGAGAGAAATGGGCTCACCACCAGCAATGTAATATGCATCCATACAGTTTCTCCAAACTTTAGCACCAAAGACACTTATCCCTTGTGGAACAATTTTTAATGTCATCTTTCAAAACCAGTCTTAAAACCATGTTGTTTCCCCAAAAACCACATGAAAATAAAAATCATACAAAATAGCTATTGTATGTTTTAAGCATGTCCCAGGGAACAGACCAGAAATCTTATTTCCATAATGCAGCCTCTATTTTTTTTTTCCAGAGACCATCTTCGCCCAAAGTTTATCTGAATTCACCATATATAAATGTTGTACCCACACTCAATGACACCTAAATCGTGAACCCAAGCCTTTGGCTTTACATGTTGAGACAAATCAAGAAACCTTTTGTTAGTTAACCAGACCAGAAAAGTTCCAGCTTACTGGGAGACTTCTCCAATTTGCCATTTTTCCATGAATTCAGTTTGTGCTGTTATTAAGACCTGATTATTGCCCGTGAGCCACACATGCTCCCAACCTTTCTTGGAAGCAGTTTACACCTTCCTGCCCAGAGCTAGTTACTATTTAGCCCATCTGAGTTGAGTTTAAATACGTGTATGTAGGATTGCATTGACACCATTCAGTATTTAATACATAAATATATACCAACGTCACCATCCTCAGGGCAGGGCAATACTTCATCCCTCGTCCAGAATTAAAACGTTTGGAGGTTGTTACACATACACACACACACACACACACACACAGGCCTCGGACACACTGATCAAAGGATCGATCCTAAAGCCAAGTTGGCACCACATGCTCCAGCACACTCTCCAGTTTCTCGAAACGGTGGTCACTAACTGCCGGGTGTGGCGACACTCATCAAGAGGCCTCCTAAACACCTCTTATTAACCTGGGTCAAACCAATTTGGTACCAGACGACTGCTGAGTCTTACTCCCTGCCTGCCTCCAGGTTAGCACACATCTGGCAGCAGGTGGCATTCCACCCCACCCCTTTCTGGAGGTGGATACGAACACTCCAAAACTTTTGACACTTAAAACACACTAAGACAACTGCAAATGAACAATCAGACAAAGCATTGCTGGGAGTTGGGAATTTTGGAAACTCTGTTCACTTACCACCAAATTTATTGAAGCCACCACGGTCACTTCCGCTGGAGAAGACAAGTTAGAAGAAAGGACATGAAGCTTCCAACGGCTACAAAAGGGCGGTTTTTGGTTTTGTTCAACATTCCCCAAACATAGGTAGGTGTTTCGGGAAAATGATAATGCAAGTGGCTACTAAAATACATACTTCCTGACCACCCCTTGTCTGACCTGTGAGCATGTCACACACACGTGTGCAATTTCTCAGACACAATTGTTAAGAATTTTGCTTAAAAGGTTATATATCTATTTCCTCTAGGAAAAAAAAAAATGACCCATTTTCCTTGGCCGTTCTTCCGACGTAGCAGATGTTTTTCCTCTTGTCGCAAGCAGTTGCCAACCCAGTAGTTGGTTTAAAAAACCCTACCCCCAGTTTACCCAGAAGACACTTCACACCAGGCTGGGGTAGCCCTGAACACATTTTTGTGATTTTTTTTTTTTTTTTTTTGCTTTGAAAGCAGCAAGCAGACCCAACCCCATTCCATAAAAAGTCAAAACCAAAGGCAATTTCCCTTAAAGCGAGACAAAACTTGGCTAAGCCCTTCCCTAACTACTGAGCTGGTTTTGATCTCTCCCCACCCCCGGGGTCACCCCTTCTACACTGCGAGAAGAGCGGAGTATTTTGCAATGTCACCTTTCATACCTGTGGCACATAAAATGCAGAGCAAGTTAACAGTCACATAACAGTTGCTTTTCTTTTTTAAAGTTTTGCATTATAAACACACGCACACAAGAGTTTTCCTTATTTCTGTAAGGTTTTTGGCACTGCCCCCACCCACCCCCGAATACTTACCATACACAAACTTTTTAAAAACTTACTTTTTCCCCAAAAGGAGTAACACACTGACATTCTTCCCCTTCTCGAGAGAGACAGAGAAGGGTGCCTCCAATCGTTATTTACCAACAGACTTGACAAATGCTCTAACATCAAATCTAAGGTTTTACTTCAGCTTCAGCAGGAAGGGGAGGAAAGAAGGTCCAGCTGGACAAGTAACCGGAGGAAGGGGGACAGTGGAGCAAGTGGGTGGGAGACCACTGTCGAGCGTACTGTACTTTGTCCAAAAGGTCTGCACACTTCAGAGAGCCCCATGAACCAAGTCACACACAAAATCATTACAGTCCGTCAGATTAGTACAAGTCAAGTTCGTGGATTCAAGTGACTATAGAATACAGGAAGAGAGAGTAGCCAATTCCTGGAAGCTCAAGTCAGGTTAACCATTGACAACTCCTTTAGAGGACACATGGGAATACAAGTAACAAGTTTCCCTATCACCAGGAGTGGGATCATCGGTTTCCCTTGCAGAGAAAGAAGACTTTACTTCCATGTTTCTTGCCTAGGATATCAATGACTCCAATCCACATACACCCCTACATTTCTCCTTTTTCTTTAGAGATGAAAGTTGTCAGTACTCAAATCTCTGTACAGAGTGTGGATAGAAGTTCAGGCTCCCAAGTTCTCACAAAAATAAAATGGGGATGAATGTACGAAAAAGAAACAGTCAAGACCCCAAATCAAAGCCCTCACAAATTCCCAGATCAGACTAACCATGCACTACAGGACTAGGCATCAAGGGAGACTCATGCAACCCTCCTCCCACCCCACTGATGGTACTCCCTGGCTCACAAGACACCTACCCCATGCCACCTCTGCCTCCACGGCCACCTCCGCGACCTCTGGGTTCATAGCCACCACTGCTGCGGTTGTAACCACCGCCACCGCCTCGGCCACGGCCCCCACGGTCCTGCTGGCCTCCCCCATAGCCACCACTCTGGTCCTGGTTGCCATAACCACCGCCACCGCCACCACCGCTCATGGAGGGCTGGTCTTGGCCATAGCTACCTGTCAGGAAAGAAAAGCATGCCTTTAAAAAGGACAAAACAGACTGTGAGGTGGTATGAAACAGTTCAAGAGTGCCAGGGAATAAACGTCAATAGAAATACAGATAAAGCTGGGGTTTTTAAGAACTCTTTCAGGGTAAGGGCCTAGAATACAACTTCTCACAAAGAGCGAGGATGAGGCAGAGCGGAAGGAAACTCCTCACCTCCACCGCCCCCTCCACCACCGCCGCCGCCGCCACTGCTGTACTGGTTCTGCTGCCCGTACCCCTGAGGCGGGTTATAGCTCTGCTGCTGCCCATAGCCTTGCTGCTGCCCACCATAGCCAGACTGCTGGCCATAGCCTCCACTCTGGGGCTGCCCATAGCCGCTGCTTTGAGAACTGCTACCGTAACTAGGAGAAAAGAAAAAGACAAGAATCACAATGCCAATGTGTCCAGGACTTCACTTCTGGTACATCCCATTCTCTGTCCCCAACAGAGACCACTTCTCCTCCATTACCCCTAATAATTACTCCCACTGCTGAACACATTATCATTCCTTACGGATTCACCCCTAATCTTTTCAGTCCTCTCCACACCAACTCCTTACCTTCCTGAGGTGCTGCTAGGAGCTGGCTGCTGGCCATAGCCAGGGTACGAAGACTGTTGCCCGTAAGACGACTGAGAACTCTGGCTACTGCCATAGCCACCAGCTGAGCCATATCCCTGGGGAGCTGACTGTGTGCCGTAGCCTGCTACAAGGAAAGGAAAAGGGAAGTCACAAAAGCTATGAGGAAAGAGAACAGGCAGGGAATGCATTGAGAACAGCACTGTATACCACTTAATGCTTCCCGTACTTGGTAAGTTAACTTCTTAGATGCTTGGCAATCTTGCAACTCATAGCTAAAGAGATTACCTTTCTACCTGAAAGCTGTGTTTCAACTTCTACTCAAGTTTTGAGTTCTAATCTCATCCCACACACCCCCAAAGCCAGCCTCCAGGACCACCGCTAGTCACAGCCCAAGAGATCTCGTCACTAACAGCACTTTAACCTGCCCAACCCGTGCAGAACAAATAAAGACAACACGTTATATTTACACTTCAGGGATCTCAGGGTAAATTCCACTTCCTGGTGTATCATATGCCATCTGACTTCAAACATCTTCAGGCAAGTCATTTTCCCTCTTTAAAAGCCTAAAGCATTTCTCCCTCTAGAGAATATTCCTCCCGCCTTCCTTTTACTTTCATGCTTAGGGGAAATTGGGAAAACAGCAGCATAAACAGAAAAGTAAAAAGTCACAGAAAATAAAAGGAAGCAGGATTACAAACCAATTAAGTCTTTTTGTTTCAAAGGACTCAAAACATGAAAGAGCTTTAAGAGTCAAAGACTGGTTAAGGGGAATGTTTCAGCACTGCTTAGGTTTAAGAAAAGCAACATTCACAAAGAGCAGAAGAGGTGGGGTGACCCACTAAGACTCACTGTTCTGGGTCTGTCCGTAAGAACTACCGTAGCTGCTCTGGCCATAGCCTGAAGTGTCCGCAGACTGGCCATAGCCACCGTAACTCTGCTGCCCGTAGGGTTGATTGCTCTGCTGGGAGTAGCCCTGCCCAGGCTGAGTTGGGTAGGCCCCATAGCTGGAGAAAAAACAGTTCTCTCAGGAAAAGACACCTTAACCACCCTCGCCCTCAACAAACTCTGGAAGCCCAGAAGGGACACTCACCTTTGGGTTGCTTGTTGAGTATAGTCTGCAAAAGAAAAACAGGATTATATTACCTTCAGCCAGTTCTCGGAATAGATTAGAGCTAAAGGACTTAAGCTTCCGGGTCCCCGGATAAGAAAATCAACAAAGGAGGCATAAATTCCCTCATGAAACTACTGGAGAGGGGCACTCTGTGAGACCCCAGGCAAGTTTTCTTACAATAAAAAATGCAAAGAGAAAAAGCATTTCCACAAAACTAAGAAAGAGGCCTTAAGTACTTGAAAAAGCAAGAGTGCTAACGGACAGCACCAACTGTCCGCAANCACCCTTTCACAGATGTTTTCCTGAAACTCTGTCAAGAAACCAATGTGGAGATCCAGTAGTAACTGATATTTGTATAGAGGTGAAGTGGTTTCAAAATGCGCAATTAAATGTTTTCCCAACAGTCTTATGAAGAAAGTAAGCTATCCCCATTGTATAGATAAGAAAAATAAGACTCGGACCAAGTACAATCCGTGATTATAGAACAGGTATCCTGATTCTAATCCAGGTCTATGCAGCTACAAAACACTCCTTTTGTTGGTTATATGAACACTTTGCAGTGTTCTGAAGTCTTTTCAGTCTCTATAAGAACGAGGACAAAACGTGAAATTGAAATTAACTTGCAACTTGCACTCTAGTCAAAGTTCCTAGAGAAGGAAATTTGAAAGTATCTACTAAAGACAAAGGAGGTTATTCCGGGTACATGTGCCATACAGATTTTCCCTCCCAATTTACCTTTGACCTGAAGAACTTCCTTTGTAGACACGTTTTAGACACATTTTCCTAGAGAAATACTGTGAACTATGCCCACAAACTTCTAAACTTCTGATTTAGGCCCTAATGGCACTTGAACACCCTGTCACCCACCCCAGCTTTACTGGAAGGGCACTGTAACACTAGAATGAGGACAGAGGGGATTCCATCAATCATTCATCCACTGATTCTGCAAATATATAAAAAGTATCTACAGAGTTCCAAGGACTGTTCTGAGTAACAAGGATGCTTTAGGATACAAAATAGATGAAGCAGTTTAGTAACAAAGATAACATCTAATAATAATAATAATATTTATAGGGTTTCCAAATCCGCCTGCCAAGCAGAAGATATGGATTTGATCCCTGATCTGGAAAGATTCCACATGCATCGGAGCAGCCAACCCTGTGCGCTGCAACTATTGAGCCTGTGCTCTAGAGCTAGGAGCCGTAACTACTGAAGCCGTGCGCCCTAGAGCCCATGCTCCACAACAAGAGAAGCCACTGCTGTGAGAAGCCCACGCACCCTATCTAGAGAGCAGCCTCTACTCGCCACAGCTAGAGAAAAGCCTGTGCACAGCCAAAAATAAATAAATACTAATATTTATATAGAGAACATATTTATAATAACATAGCACTTTGATAAGACTTTTTGAGTATTAAGCACTGTTCTGAGTGCCGAATATAGCTTGTTTAATTTTCTTCTTCACAATGTTGACCTGAAGATTACATTTTACAGATGAACAAATAGGGATGGAAAGGTTAAATACTGTGCCCAGGGCTACACAGAAAGTGGAAAAGTTAGGTTCCTAGCCCAGGCAACCTGGCTCAGAATTTCTGCCCTTAACTCCTGTGCTTCAGCAAACATCGCTTGAGCACTGCATAGTATGTGCCAAGCCTGGGGCAGACCTAGAGAGGGAAGGATTAAAAAGGACCTTATTGCCTGTGGGTGAGATGCGGGTGAGACCCACCGAATCCAAAGTGTACTTGGATCAAATGTGGTAACTGATGTAACTTGGAATCAAGGACTGTGGAAACTTCCGGGACAGCGAGTCATCCACCAAGTAGACAACCACAGAAGAGGAAAGAAAGGTGGGAACACTGAAACCAGGGTAAGGGGGAGTTCACAAATCAGCCNAATCCAAAGTGTACTTGGATCAAATGTGGTAACTGATGTAACTTGGAATCAAGGACTGTGGAAACTTCCGGGACAGCGAGTCATCCACCAAGTAGACAACCACAGAAGAGGAAAGAAAGGTGGGAACACTGAAACCAGGGTAAGGGGGAGTTCACAAATCAGCCAAGGAAGTGCTGGAACAGGCAGAAGGGATGGCAGAGTCGAAGCCGTGGGTAGGGAAGAGCACTCAGAGCGGCGCGCTAGCGAGTGACAGGCTCAAACTGTGACTTCTGAAGCACTCCCTCATGTTGACTCTTTTTCCAGGCTTCTCTCTCCCAGTGAACCTCTTCTGAAACAAAGGGGCCTCTCACTTGTCCTTCAAAGTCTCCTTACTGGCCATCCCTGCTCCCCCTCCCACCTTTCCCTTTGGCCATTTAGCTTCTTCCTTGCCTTCTCCTCTGCTCACCCTGCAGATAGCAGTGAACCCCAGAACTTCAGAGTTCTGTCTTTTTTTGCTTCTCCCTCAAAGCCCCAAATGCAGTCTGCTGCTACTGCTAAGTCACTTCAGTCGTGTCCGACTCTGTGCGACCCCATAGACGGCAGCCCACCAGACTCCCCCATCCCTGGGATTCTTCAGGCAAGAACACTGGAGTGGGTTGCCATTTTCTTCTCCAATGCATGAAAGTGAAAAGTCAAAGTGAAGTTGCTCAGTTGTGTCCAACTCTTAGCGATCCCATGGACTGTAGCCTACCAGGCTCCTCCGTCCATGGGATTTTGTAGGCAAGAGTATTGGTGGTGTGAAATGCAGCAGCGCTCAGATTGGTTCTCTGTAGCCTACATGTTGTTTTTAATTTTTTTAATATTTACTTATTTGGCTACACAGGGTCTTAGTTGCAGCACTTGGGATCTTCGATCTTAGTTATGGCAGGTGGGATCTAGTTCCCTGACCAGGGGCCTTCTGCATTGGGAGTGAGGAGTCTTAGCCACTGGACCACCAGGGAAGTCCTTCAAGCTTGACTGTTAACGTTCTCAAAAATGTGGTCACCCCCTATTATAATCCCTTTCTGCTTAAACTAAAATAAATCATATCATCTGCAACTAAGAACTCCAGTTTATACCAGTCACTATAGCAGGGTCTATATATCAAAATATTAGAAACCACCTAAATGGTTATCAACAGAGAATCTGGTTAACTGAGTTATTATACAGCAAAATTTCCCAGTCTCAGCACTATTGGCAATTGAGGCCAGATAATTCTTTACTGTGGGGACTGTCCTGATATTGTTTCAGTTCAGTTCAGTTCAGTCACTCAGTTGCGTCCAACTCCTTTCGACCCCATGAACTGCAGCATACCAGGCTTCTCTGTCCATCACCACCTCCCAGAGCTTGCTCAAACTCATATCCATTGAGTCAGTGATGCTATCCAACCATCTTACCCTCTGTTGTCTCCTTCTCCTCCTGCCTTCAATCTTTCCCAGCATCAGTGTTTTTTTCCAATGAGTCAGTTCTTTGCATCAGGTGGCCAGAGTATTGGAGTTTCAGTTTCAGCATCAGTCCTTCCAGTGAATGTTCAGGACTGATTTCCCTTAGGATGGACTAGTTGGATCTCCTTGCAGTCCAAGGGACTCTCAAGAGTCTTCTCCAACACCACAGTTCAAAAGCATCAATTTTTCAGCATTCAGCTTTCCTTATAGTCCAACTCTCACATCCATGACTACTGGAAAAACCATAGCTTTGACTAGATGAATCTTTGTCAGCAAAGTAATGTCTCTGATTTTTAATATTGTTGTTGTTTACTGTGTAATGTTTATTGTTGTTTAAATCCTAAGTCATGTCCAACTCTAGCCTGCCGGGCTCCTCTGTCCATGGGATTTCCCAGGCAAGAATACTGGAGTGGGTTGCCATTTCCTTCTCCAAAGGATCTTCGCAACCAGGGATCAAACCAGGGTCTCCTGTATTGCAGGCAGACTCTTTACCATCTGAACTACCACGGAAGTCCTGTGTTTGGTGTGATATTTAGCAACATTCCTGGCCTTTACCCACATTGGATGTTTGTAAAAACCCCAGTCCTAATAACCAAAGTTTTCTCTTGACTGGAGAGGGTGGGATACAAAGTCACCCTAGATCGGGAACCACTGTGATATAGCTATAACATGAGATTAAGAGAATGAGGTAAGGGACTTCTCTTCTAGTCCAGTGGTTAAGATTCCACGTTTCCATTGCAGGGCGTGCAGATTCGATCACTAATCAGGGAACTAACTAAGGTCCTTCGTGCCTTGCATCGTGGTATGGCCAAAAATTAGAAACAAGAAAGAAAGATGGATCTAAGTGTACAGACACCAACCTTGAGACTGTTTTTTTAATGAGGTGGATCTAAACCCACAGATATAAAGACTATTTAATCTCTATTAATAATGGGAAGGGAGGAGCAAGAACTAAACAATATATGTGTGATATATTATTTAGGTTTTAAAGTAAGGGGGAAGTGTTACTGATTTACATGTTTGTTTATGCATAAAATATCTGTGGAAGAAGAAAAACAAACTAGTAACAGTGGTTATTTCTGGGAAAAGAATATGTGAAACCTGGGATTGAATGTATGAAGAAAACTCACTTTTCCCTGGATCCTCCTTTACCTTTTAATTCTAAAAATTTTTATTTATTTATTTATTTGGCTGCACCAAGTCTTAGGGCATGTGGGATCTAGTTCCCTGACCAAGGATGGAGCCCAGGCCTCCTGCTTTGGGAGTGCAGAGTCTCAGCTGCTGGACCATCAGGGAAATGTATATTGACCAAGAAAGAAATTGACTCTTANTTTTTATTTATTTATTTATTTGGCTGCACCAAGTCTTAGGGCATGTGGGATCTAGTTCCCTGACCAAGGATGGAGCCCAGGCCTCCTGCTTTGGGAGTGCAGAGTCTCAGCTGCTGGACCATCAGGGAAATGTATATTGACCAAGAAAGAAATTGACTCTTAGAGGATATTGTAGGGTGGGACCAGTGGTGGGTAGTTAAAGGGTATTATAGGAGGATTAGTTTGGCAGTGGTGTGGAATGGATAAGCTTTCCATGATGACTTTTCAATTGGGAGTTTACCAGATGAACAAGGCATTTATCAGCCCAAGAATGACAGGAACAGAGGAAGAGGGAGGAGCCAACTTGACTGAGAGCCTGTCTTCTGGGCGCTGTGGCTGGGTCCCTGACTATAGGGCCCCAGCAGAAGAGCAGGCAATGTCTGTCTTCTTAGGGACTTTGACAGGTATGGAATGGGGCTGTGGGCCAAACCTCGGCACTTCTCACCTGCAGTGCATATTTGTGTGAGTTGAGAAGGCATCCCTTCCTCCATGCCAGTACAAGCCATTCCGGGTCCAAGGCTTAAGGAGTAAAGTAGGAGCTGAACTTCACTCAAGGTGGGACAAACCCTCACCAGCCTAAGCAGAAACTCTGAGGTGTGAGAAGACCCCACTACTTTCTATAACTCAAGGTAAGAATGAAAGAAAGCGACCTGGTAGGTCTAATGTCAATATCAAATGATATTTCCACCTGCAAATCACCTGTACCTCAGCCTAGAACACAATTGCATGAATAAATGTCTATTTTCTCTCTCATATGTCCTTCAAGATGCCTAGCTGCAAGGCTTCCCTGGTGATCCTGTGGCTAAAACTCCAGGCTTCCAATGCAGGGGCCTGAGTTCCATCCCTGGTCAGGGACCTAGAGCCCACATGCTGCCATGAAGATCAAAGATCCCACATGCCACAACTAAGAAATAAGAAATAACTGCTTTATTATTTCCTTGGGCAATGCCCAGGATGGGGAGTGTCTCTTTTGGCTACTCCGGTAAAGTTGTCATGGTAAACAGTTGTTGTTGTTCAGTCACTAAGTCATGTCTGACTCTTTGCAACCAGCTAGAAAAGGGCCACATGCTTCACTGGCTATGAGCAAGAATGGCAGAAGGCCTCCGAGGAGGCAGAGCCAGGAGACGGAAAGGGCCCGGGGTGAGGAGTTTGGTGGTTATGGTGGCATGAAAGGGCACAACTGTCCATTGGAGTGGTACATCCACTTCGAAAAGGGTTAGAGGTCCCTGGGGAACAAACCGGCCAAACCCAAATACTGGTCCCCAGTTCATGAAAATGAAACATGAAAGGCTCTGGTGGCGTTTCCACATCATTGCCTGTCAGGAGGGTCTCTTACTCTGAAGACAAAGGAGAAAAGAGAAGGACCAAGAAAAGGCAGCAGTACAGGGGCTTCCGGAGAAATAAGCAGAAACTCTAAAGAAACGTGTTTTTGCTTGACTTGTTTGTGCAAAGACCTGAACCCTGACTTGCCAAATATATATTTTTTTCCGATTCATTTGCATGTTTTGACAGGAAGTAAATGCAAGTAAAAGTTCTCCTTATTTTCTTTATAGGGCGACTAAAATGAAAACTACACATATAAAGATATATCTCTAATGAATGTGCAAAGGAACTATCTAGAGCCTTAAGATTCGCTTCTGTACTTTTAAATTTTCTAGGCCACATTTTAAGAAGTAAAGCGAATCAGTGAGATATTCTGCCCTATTATTTTTTCATCCTGTCTTCAGACCTAGTGAGTTACCGCTAGAAGCTAAGCAAGCTGCACTTACCAAGAATATACAAACCATCAGACACACACACCTAGAAGGGCCTCTGTTATAATTTCCACAAGGAATTCTATTTCCTACTAAACAGCTTTTCTTTAAAATTCTTTTTAAGAATTTTGCTCTAAGGCTGTCTCCTCTTAGCTGTCTAGAAACCAGAGAACTTAGCATCTCCTTTCTTTAGTGAAAGCTTCATATGAAATAACTTAGGAAAGTCTTACTTTAAAAAAAAAAAATGTGGGGACTTTCTGGTAGTCCAATGGCTAAGACTCTTTGTTCCTATGCAGGAAGCCCAGGTTAAATCACTGGTAAGGGAACTACACACTACATGCTGCAACTAAGACCCAGCCTAGCCAAATAAATACATATCTATTTTTAAAGTGTGAAAAAACATGGCATAACAGAATTAGATTTGCTTCTCATTTCAGGGGGTTTCCATTTTTAACATTATCTGTTTATTTTTTGGCTGCATCGGGTCTTAGGTGCGGTAGGTAGGCAAGCTCTTCGTTGGGGTGCTTGGGCTCAGTAGTTATGGCATGCAGGCTCAGTCCCCACCTCCATCCGCCCCCCACTCCCAGCACATGGGATCTTAGTTCCTCTACCAGGGATCGAGCTGGCATCCCCTGCACTGGAAGGCAGGTTCTTAACCACTGGACCACAGGGCAGTCCGTCAAGGGTTTTCTTACCTGCTGATCCCTACTGAAATAAGACATTTCTACAGGTAAAATTTTTTTTTTTATTTTTTTTTTTACATTTTGTTTTTTGGCTACACTGGGTCTTCATTGTGGTGCATGAGCTCTCTAGTTGTAGAGCTTAGTTGCCCCGTGGTATGTGGGATCTTAGTTCCCTGATGGGATGGAACCAGCACCCCATGCATTGCAAGGTGGATTCTTAACTCCTAGACCACCAGGGAAGTCCCTCTGTGGGTAAATTTGGCTTTAGCTGTTTTTCAGTGGAGCTGTATTTCTTCTCTGCAGTAGAAGAAACACATCATTCCATCACCCAGAAACCTAATCACCGTGGTATGTAAAATTGGAGATACAAGCATGGTCACCCAACTGTATTTAACTGAGGCTTCTGTTACTTTTTTTTTTTTTTTAACAGTTTCTCCTTTTGAAGAAGTTGTTTCTCTGAATGCATTGCTGGTCAAGAGTCAGGTTTTCTAGTTTCAGCAGTTTTTATTATAAAACACCGGGAAGGGCCTTTCCTGGGTGTAGTCTGCCTTGTCAGAGGGCACACAGATTGGAAACCTGTTGAGCTCACATTTGGGCAACAAGAAGAGGAATGAGGGAGAACTCTCAGATGCTTTTAATCTAAAGTCCACATGTCATGCCTCGGAGCAGCTAAGCCCATGGCCCACAGCTGCTGAAGCCCACCCACTCTAGAACCCATGCCCCACAACAAGAGAAGCCACCGCAACGAGAAGCCCGTGCGCTTCAACTACAGAGCAGCCCCCGCTCACCATAACTAAGAGAAATCCACTGCAACAAAGACCCGCAGAGCCTTCAGGGGTCTTCTCTGGTCTCTATATGGGCCACCAAAACGTTGACCTAAAATAAACCCATTGCCAGATATTTTTCCAGCAAAGATGGGTTTATTTAGGATCAATGGCTGCACTTATCTCACATGCTAGTAAAGTAATGCTCAAAATTCTCCAAGCCAGGCTTCAGCAATATGTGAACCGTGAACTTCCAGATGTTCAAGCTGGTTTTAGAAAAGGCAGAGGAACCAGAGATCAAATTGCCAACATCCACTGGATCATCGAAAAAGCAAGAGAGTTNATTATATTAAATTTATATTGCATATTATATATATTGTATATTAAATGTTGATAATATTATATATTAAAATGTATTAATACAATAATAATATGATATGATATATACATGTATGGTTATATAGTTTGTATATTTATATATAAATATATTATATAATATAATTATAAATAATATATAATATATAGCACTGAATATATATTCTTTTTCAGATTCTTTTCCCTTATAAGTTATTGCACAAAATGGAGTATAGTTCCCTGTGCTATACAATGTTGTTTATCTGTTTTACATGTAGTAGTGTGCGTATGTTAATCCCAAGCTCCTCTAATTTATCCTTCCCACTCTTTGGTAACCGTAAGTTTGTTTTCTATGTCTGTGGGTCTATTACTGTTTTGTATATAAGTTCATTCATATCATTTTTTAATGGGTTCTAAGTTACTAGGTTTGGGGATAGTTTATTACACACCAACAGATAACTGAAACAAAATATTTTGACCTTTTTTTAATTGAGTTGTTTTGTGTTTTTCCTTAATGATCCTTAATTAAGGATTCTTTAAAACAAGAGTTTTTCCACTGCAAATAAGACACATAGTCATATCATAAAAATCACTACCCTTGGGACCTCCCTGGTGGTCCAATGGCTAAGACAAGGGGCCCAGGTTCAATCCCTCAGCAGGGAACTAGATCTCACATGTTACAACTAAGAGTTCGCGTGCTACAACTAAAGCCCTGGTGCAGTAAGAAAATCAAAAGATAAATACGGTTTCCCACATGTGTGCATTAGCTGTTTGATAAGCCATCCTCCCAACCTCTGAAATGCCTGGAATGAGTCAGTATGTTTTCACAGCCTGCATGGACAAGAAGTGCAGAATTAGGCTAATATTGGTGTCATGTGAGTCCCAATTTCCCCATTGAATATCTGCTGCTACGTCGCTTCAGTCGTGTCCAACTCTGTGCAACCCCATAGACGGCAGCCCACCAGGCTCCCCCATCTCTGGGATTCTCCAGGCAAGAACACTGGAGTGGGTTGCCATTTCCTTCTCCGGTGCATGAAAGTGAAAAGTGAAAGGGAACTCGCTCAGTCGTGTCTGACTCTTAGCGACCCCATGGACTGCAGCCTACCAGGCTCCTCCGCCCATGGGATTTTCCAGGCAAGAGTACTGGAGTGGGGTGCTATTGCCTTCTCCACATTGACTATCTGGGACTTCCTAATATTTGATCTTAGAATACATTGGAAAGACAAGTGACATAGTAGTCACCACTTCTCCGGCTATGGTAGTCAGGATAATGGACCCCAAAGAGGCTCACACTCTGATACCCCAGAAGCTAAATATTTTACATTACATGGCAAGAGAGGCTTTATAGATATGATTAAGAGTGAAATTTTGAGGACTGCTCTTGCGGCAGTCCCGCCCTTAACCTGCCCTTGCGGTTAAGACTTCACACCTCCACTGCTGGGGGCACAGTTTCGATTCCTGGTTGGGGAAATTCCACATGCAATATGGTGTGGCCAAAAAAAGAGAGCGTATGGCCTTTGAGACAGGGAAATGGTCTTGGATAGTGCAGGTGAGGCCAGTGTAATCACATGAATCTTTTTTCTTCCAGTTTTATTGAGATATAATTGACATATGGCACTGTATAAATTAAAGGTGCACAGCATAATGTGCACATGAAACGATGATCACAATAAGCTTAGTGAACATATCCATCCTCTCATATAGACACGAAATTGAAGAAATAGAAAAAATACTTTTCCTTGTGATAGGAACTCAGGATTGACTCTCTTAGATTTCATATGTAACACAGGGCACTGTTAATTATATTTATCTTGTTGTACATTACATCCCTTGTACTTATTTGTCTTATAAGTGCAAGTTTATACCTTTTGACTACCTTCATCCAAGTCTCCCCACCTCTACCCCCTCTGGTCACCACAAACCTGATCTCTTCTTCTAAGAGAAGAAGTTTTGTTTTTGAAGTATAATTGACCTACAACACTATTTTAGTTCTTCGTACACAGTATAGCTGGACTTCCCTGGTGGCTTAAATGATAGGGAATCTGCCTGAGATGCAGGAGACCTGGGCTCAATCCCTGGGTCAGGAAGAGCCCCTGGAAATGAGAATGACTGTCCACTCCAGTAGTCTCTCCTGGAGACTTGCGTGGACAGAGGAGCCTGGCAGGCTACAGTCCATGGGGTCTATATATATATAATATATATATATACATTTTCTTTATCTGTTCATCTACTGATGGGCACTTGGATTGCTTGCATATCTTGGCCATTGTAAGTAATGCTGCAATAAACATAGAAGTGCGTACATATTTTCGTTTTTACTTATTTATTTATTTTGACTTCCCTGGGTCTTTGTTGCTGCATTCAGGCTTTCTCTAGTTGTGGCATTCGGGATTCTCATTATGGCGGCTTCCCTTGTTGCAGAGCACAGGCTCTAGAGCACGGACTCAGTAGTTACAGCGCAGGAGCTTTGTTGCCCCCGTGACATGTGGAATCTTTCCAGACCCGAGGTGGAACCTATGTCCTGTCCACTGGACCACCAGGGAAGTCTGCATATACCCAGTCTAATTAGTGTTTTCACTTTCTTTGGATAAATACCCAGGAGGAGAACTGACGGATCATATGGCAGTTCTGGGCTGCCCTGGTAGCTCAGCTGTTCTCTTTTTAATTCTTTGAGGAATCTCCATACTGCATTCTATACTGGCTGCAACAATTTGAATTCCCACCAACAGGGCACAAGGGTTTGGGTTCCCCTTTCTTTACATCCTCCCAAATCATATATATCCTTAAGCTCAGAGAAACTTTCCTGGTTTTGGTCAGAGAGAAAGATGTGAAGACAGAAAAAGGGTCCGAGGGATGCTACAATGCTGATTCTAAAGATGGAGGAGCGGAGCCCTGAGCTGTGAATACAGCCTCTGGAAGCTGAAAAGGGCAAGGAAGTGGGTTTTCCCTTAGAGCCTCCAGGAAGGAACTCAGTCCTGATGACCTGGTGATTTTAGTCCAGAGAGACCCCTGTCAGACTTCTAACCCTCAAAACTGTAAGGTAGCAAATTCGTGTTGTTTTAAGCAGCTAAATGTATGGCATTGTGCTATATCAGTAGTAGATAACTAACACAAGAGCTGATCTATACGCCCCCCACCACCAAACACAGCAGCAGTGAACCGCGTGTCCATGCACTGCCTCTCTTACCAGAGGCATCCCCGTATAATTATTTTGTTGATGATATTTGATCACGGTGTTATTGACTGTCATTCTGCCGTACTATAAAAGTCAACCTTATGAAACTTCTTGCTGTTTCTGCCAAAATGATACTGTTGAGGGAGATTTCCTTACACCAAAGCGTCCTCTCCATGAGAACCTACAGGAGAAATTTATATTCTGTCCTAGTTGCCTGGGTTTCCCTCTTTGTATTGGCTATTAGGAAACTTAGAGCAGTGATTCTCAAGCTAGGGCGTGTTGGGGTGGAGGAACTATCAGAATCACCAGGGCAGCTTTTGCAAACTGCACTTGCACTCCCAGAAATTCTCATCTGTCTCCCTAGAGAAAAATGTTCCCTCTACTTCCCACAATACACATTGCTTTGGTGAGTTCCTGTTCTATTTAGAGAGGTAAGTTCTATTCCTCAGGCCTTTCGGGTTGGGGGAAGGGTAAGAATTATTGTCTTTTGGAGGGGGTACATCCTATGTCAGGGAATTTTAGTTCCCCGCCCAGGGATGGAACCCACACCCCCTGCATTGGAAATGTGGAGTCTTAAACACTGGACTGCCAGGGAAGTCCAGGAATTAGCCTTTTTTTTTTTTTTTTTTTTTTAAGAATTATTGTCTTTAAGCAGTATTTCTCAAGTATTCTTGGTAACCTCTGGAAAGACCCCAAGACCCTTTCAAGGGGTGCCCAAAAGAAGAACTATTTTCATGACATTAAGTATACAGTGTAGGTTTCCAAAGGATTCTTGACAGTGGTAACCCAATAGACTGGATGCAGAAGCAGATATGGGAATCCAGCTGTATTCTATTACTACAGCTAAAGGAAACACTAAAGGAAACACACAGTCCAGTGGTCAGGAGTCTGCACTCTCTCTGTTGACAGCCGAGTTCCATCCCTGGTCAGCCAACTAAAATCTCACAAACTGCTCAGCGTGACACTCTTATTAAAATCAGCTCTCAATGGCTGAGCTGTTGCCAGACAGGGAGAAAATCTTTCTTCCTCTTGCTGGGGGTAGAAAAGTAGTGTCACTTTCTGCTGGAGATGCAGGATACTCTAGTGTCTCTTCTGGTTGGGACCTGTATAGATATCAAGGAGTGTGTGCATGGAGCTTCCCTGGTGGCTCAGATCATAAAGAATCTGCCTGCAACGCAGGAGACCTGAGTTCAGTCCTTGGGTCGGGAAGGTCACCTGGAGAAGGAAATGGCAACCCACTCCAGTATTCTTGCCTGGGAAATCCCATGGACAGACAGGCCTGGCAGGATACAGTCCTTTGGGTAGCAAAAGAGCAAAAGAGTTAGACATGGCTTAGTGACTGAAAAACAATAACAAAGTATGTGCGTGAGAGCTCCTCCTTCTGGCCTCCCAGCTCCATTTCAGTGAGGTTTCCCTTTATTAATTTTCACACCACCTCATTTACCTTCATTGCCAACCATGGATTAGCTAAATTTAGCAAGATTATCCGGAGAAAGCAACAGCACCCCACTCCAGTACTCTTGCCTGGAAAATCCCATGGATGGAGGAGCCTGGTAGGCTGCACTCCATGGGGTTGCTAAGAGTCGGACATGGCTGAGCAACTTCACTTTCACTTTTCACGTTCATGCATTGAAGAAGGAAATGGCAACCCACTCCAGTATTCTTGCCTGGAGAATCCTAGGGACGGGGAAGCCTGGTGGACTGCTGTCTATGGGATCGCACAGAGTCGGACACGACTGAAGCGATTTAGCAGCAGCAGCAGCATCAAGATTATCATTTGAATCCAGTCAATTGTTGGGTCTCTGTATTTGCATTTCCTCTCCCTGATCATTTTTCATTTTCCCTAACTCTTGCCACCCTGGGATTGTACCTCCCAAAAAAGGAAAAGTACTTAGGCTTTGCCTAGACCTCCTAAAGAAAGGCAATGCCAAAGAATGCTCAAACTACCGCACAATTGCACTCATCTCACACTCCAGTGAAGTAATGTTCAAAATTCTCCAAGCCAGGCTTCAGCAATATGTGAACTGCAAACTTCCAGATGTTCAAGCTGGTTTCAAAAAAGGCAGAGGAACCAGAGATCAAATTGCCAACATCCGCCGGATCATGGAAAAAGCAAGAGAGTTCCAGAAGAACATCTATTTCTGCTTTATTGACTATGCCAAAGCCTTTGACTGTGTGGATCACAATAAACTGTGGAAAATTCTGAAAGAGATGGGAATACTAGACCACCTGACCTGCCTCTTAAGAAACCTGTATGCAGGTCAGGAAGCAACAGTTAGAACTGGACATGGAACAACAGATTGGTTCCAAATAGGAAAAGGAGTACCTCAAGGCTGTATATTGTCACCCTGCTTATTTAATGTATATGCAAAGTACATCATGAGAAACGCTGGGCTGGAGGAAGCACAAGCTGGAATCAAGATTGCCGGGAAAATATCAATAACTTCAGATATGCAGATGACACCACCCTTATGGCAGGAAGTGAAGAACTAAAGAGCCTCTTGATGAAAGTGAAAGAGGAGAGTGAAAAAGTTGGATTGAAGCTCAACATTCAGAAAACTAAGATCATGGCATCCGGTCCTACAATTTCATGGGAAATAGATGGGGAAACAGTGTAAACAGTGTCAGACTTTATTTTGGGGGGCTCCAAAATCACTACAGATGGTGATTGCAGCCATGAAATTAAAAGACACTTATTCCTTGGAAGGAAAGGTATGACCACCCTAGACAGCATATTGAAAAGCAGAGACATTACTTTGTCCACAAAGGTCTGTCTCGTCAAGGCTATGGTTTTTCCAGTAGTCATCTATGGATGTGAGAGTTGGACTATAAAGAAAGTTGAATTGATGAAGAAGAATTGATGCTTTTGAACTGTGGTATTGGAGAAAACTCTTGAGAGTCCCTTGGACTGCAAGGAGATCCAACCAGTCCATCCTAAAAATCAGTCCTGGGTGTTCTTTGGAAGGACTGATGTTGAAGCTGAAAGTCCAATCCTTTGGCCTCCTGATGCAAAGAGCTGACTCATTTGAAAAGACCCTGATGCTGGGAAAGATTGAGGGCAGGAGGAGAAGGGGATGAATGACAGAGGATGAGATGGCTGGATGGCATCACCGACTCAATGGACATGAGTTTGGGTGACCTCTGGGAGTTGGTGATGGACAGGGAGGCCTGGCGTGCTGTGGTTCATGGGGTCACAAAGAGTTGGACACAACTGACCGACTGAACTGAACTGAAGACTGCTGTTTTCTAGGAAAATTGGACAAATTGAGTATTTTTTTTAAAAAATCTATTTATTTGACGGTGCTGGGTCTTAGTTGCTGCACACAGCTTCTTTTAGCTGCATCATGAGAACCCTTATTTGCAGCAACCACACACAGAGTTGGGGTTATGTGGGATCTAGTTCCCTGACCAGGGTCCGAACCTGGTTGAACTTTGGGAGTGCAGAGTCTTAGCCACTGGACCACCAGGGAAGTCCCTGGACAAACGGAGTATTGTTAGTAGTGTTATTAGTTTATATTATTGATAAGAAAATGGATGTACATGTGTGGATACTGTTTGTTTGACCTTCCACTTCCCATACTTCTCCATCCTGATATGCTCCCCCAGAGGGTGACTTTTCTGGGCCACATCATGGGCTGTCTTGCACTCTGACTTCCAGTAGGTTTCAGGTAATGGGAGGAGCCGGCAGGTGACCAAAGGGTAGAAGAGTGAGATGGGGACTTTCCTTCCTCAGCTCCCTCCCTGCTGAGCTACTGGTTGATAAAGATTTTTGTTTCTCCCCTGAGGCACTCCTATTGGCTGGTCCTCTCCTACAGCCCAGCTCTCTCTTTCCCAGCTCTAATATCTGCTCCCTCTCTCTGCGTCTTCAGGAGGAGCTCTCCAATATTGCTGGCCCCCAGGTGCTTCACCATCCCTGATGGTTGCCCAGTTCCCTGCCTACCATCTATAAATAGTTCCTTCCTTAAACTGTCCTCGACTCCTCTTTGAAGCATCGTATTTCTTAAGTCTACCCCTACTGTACCTGGGTTGAGTGACTTTCCTAAGGTCATACGAAGTAAGTGGAACAACAGCTGAGGGTACTTTCGCTAACACAAAGAAGGGTAGAGCCTTTTTCGGGCCCTACCAGCCTGCCCAGCCCCCCTCCCAGAATCCTCTGCCCTGCCCCAAGGTGCCAGAATCTGTGATCCTTTTGTTGGGATGGGATTGAATTCCCTAGGGCTCCCGTCCCAGACCTGGCCAGCAACTCCAGTAACCAGAGCTGTGTGAGAAGAAAAGGCCAAGCCATTGGGGTAGCCGCACCCCAAAGAGAGATGAAGTCTCAGGTGAGTCACGCCACTGAGGGGCCACCTTCCCTGTCCCAAGGGCCACTGCTGACCTGCAGCCCTACCTCACCAGGGACCCAGGACTTTGGCCTCCTAGCCTCTGGCCATCCTCCCCTTCCCCCCTCGGGGGCTCTCTGCTCCTCCCTCCCCCACCGAGTAGGTGTCCAGGAGCTATGACCTCTGCCTCCCACCCCCACCCCGGGCCTCTAGAGACAGAGATGTACACAGGGCTCTGGGTGGGGCCTTCAGGCTCCCTACTTCCTCCTTCCAGCCCCAGATCCACTCAGATTTCCAGAGATGAGCTCCAGCCAGGGAGGGCGGGGTTCTTTCTGGACCCTCAGGAGTCACCAGGTGCCGAGGCAGAGACAAAGCTGCGTGGCAGGGAGTGGATCTTCACCCGTCACCGCGACTCCAGCTGACTCAAACAGACCATGTCCCAGCACCTGCTTCTCCCGCTTGTGATCCTTGGTAATAAGCTCAGGGGACAGGGCATGGCTGCAAAGGGCCTGGGTCCTAGCCTCTGGGGAGCTGGAAAGCAGGACTCCAGGGGTCCATCTGGGGAGTAGGGTGTCAGAGGAGGACACTGGAACAAGATGAGAGTGAGGTATCGGGAGGGGCAAGAGGAATAGCCTATGAGAAGAGGGGGCATGGAGGTCTGGGTGCCATGGGGAGATGGAGTACTTGCAAAGTTTGGGGGGAGGGGGCCATGGAGGGCACATTGTCCTAACTGTANGAGGACACTGGAACAAGATGAGAGTGAGGTATCGGGAGGGGCAAGAGGAATAGCCTATGAGAAGAGGGGGCATGGAGGTCTGGGTGCCATGGGGAGATGGAGTACTTGCAAAGTTTGGGGGGAGGGGGCCATGGAGGGCACATTGTCCTAACTGTAGGTCTCCAGCCTCTTCCTGCCTCCACCTCTCCAGCCATCAGCCCCATCGCGGGAGCCTTCCAGGACTCAGGTAAGGCAGTGCCACTAGGGGAACATCACCGGCAGAGGCAGAAAAGATAGGACGGGTAGCCTGGGTGCTGGCAGGGCGGCTGAGAGAGCAAGGAACTGGGGAAGAAGAAAGCAGGAAGGTGGGGGCTGGGCATTGTCAAGAGCTGGAGGTCACCAGTATTTTCCTCTCTTTACCCCTCTGACTCCCAGCTCTCAGTCCTACTCAAGAAGAACCTGAAGATCTGGGTAAGGAATGGGGGTGGGGAGGAACCTCAGATCTTAAAAGAAGTTAAGGTTGGCTAGGCAATGAGGTTAGAGAGCATCACCAACTCAATGGACATGAATCTGAGCAAACTCTGGGAGATAATGGAGGACAGGGGAGCCTGGAGTGCTGCAATCCATAGGGTCGGGAAGAATCAGACAGGACTTAGAGACTGAACAAGGAAAGGTGATGAGAGCTGGAAGTGATCAGAAACTTAACAATGCAAAACTTCTGTTTGTTTCTTTTGCAAGGGACGGGAGGCAAACTAAGGGGAGTGGGCGATGGGGTTTTGTCCTGAGTTACCTGGGCCTCCGGCGTGGGGGGCAGGGACAGGCGATGACCTCCACGGTACCCCTTGCAGACTGCGGTCGCCCCGAGCCCTCTGCCCGAATCGTGGGGGGCTCAGACTCTCAGCCGGGCACCTGGCCGTGGCAGGTGAGCCTGCATCGCGGCGGGGGCCACATCTGCGGGGGCTCCCTCATCGCCCCTTCCTGGGTCCTCTCGGCTGCTCACTGTTTCGTGACGTGAGTATTCGCGCACCTCCAGTTCCTCTCCTTCAAAAAGCCGAGCGCGACCGGCAGCTGGACCCCGAGGACCCAAGCTTAACTTGGAGCCAGGCCGCCCCTGCCTCCCCACTCTCCTGACGCTAAGTGCTCTCCGGGGTATCCAGGTTCTGACTATCTGGGGAGGCAGCCAGCGGACTCGCCCCGTCACCCCACCAACTATCCGAATCTGAATTCCATCTTTGCAGTTCTCCGCCCCAACACCTCCAAAGCGCATTCGCTCCTCCCCCTTTTACGAAGCTAGCTCAACCCCGATCGCCCCAGCCCTAAATCTAGATGGGACGCACCCCTCCTGGGGTCTGGCTGACCTCACCTTTTCCCTGACTCCGAGCCCCCACCCCACGAGGGTCTGCCCGCTCCCTCGGGTCCACCTGACCCCCTTCCTGCCTCGGCGCAGGAACGGGACCTTGGAGCCCGCGGCCGAGTGGTCGGTGGTGCTGGGCGTGCACTCGCAGGACGGGCCCCTGGACGGCGCGCACGTCCGCGCTGTGGCCGCCATCCTGGTGCCGGACAACTACAGCAGCGTGGAACGGGGTACCGACGTGGCCCTGCTGCGCCTGGCTTCGCCCGCCAGGCTGGGCCCCTCCGTGCGGCTAGTCTGCCTGCCTCGAGCCTCGCACCGCTTTGCTCACGGCACAGCCTGCTGGGCCACCGGCTGGGGAGACGTCCAGGAGGAGGGTGAGTGGAAAAGGGGGGTGTCTCGGGAGGTGGGCAATTGGGGGGGTGGAGCCTACCGGGTGGGTCCCTCCCCGGGTACTTGATGGGGCCATTCCTGCCATAATGATGTCGGAAGAAGAGCCGAGAGGAACCGGAGGAGACACTGATTTTGGATGTGGTGGATTTAAATGCCATGGCACAAGGAGACAGACATGTCCAAAAGGCAGTCGCAGGGGACCTAGCCGTTATTGTTCAGTCGCTCAGTCGTGTCCGACTCTATGGGACCCCAAGGACTGCAGCACTCCAGGCTTCCCTGCCCTTCACCAACTCCCGGAGTTTGCTCAGACTCATGGGCATTGATTCGTGCCATGGTGCATGGGGACAGACATGTCCAGGAGAGCCCCGGAGGGTACCAGGCTAAGCTCTGGGGAAGAGAGGGCTGCATCCCTGCCTCACAGCTTTCTTCTCTGGTTCTGTCCACAGACCCCCTGCCTCTCCCCTGGGTGCTACAAGAAGTGGAGCTGAGGTTGCTGGGAGAGGCTGCTTGTCAGTGTCTCTACAGCCGGCCTGGCCCCTTCAATCTCACTTTCCAGCTATTGCCGGGGATGCTATGTGCCGGCTACCCGGAAGGCCGCAGGGACACCTGCCAGGTGAGGGGAGGCACCTGCACCTGCCTGCAGGGCCAGGCAGAGCCCTAACCAATAGGAAGCAATGTGAGTAATAGACTAATCCTCCCTCTTCATATTTCTGAACGTCATCCACAAAAAGAGGGCAAGATTGCCAGCAGAAGGGATCGATGTGAGGATTACAAATGGACAGAACTTGGGGCTCAACAAATGGCCACTATTATTGATGGGCAATATAGTGCAGTGGATGTCCAGTTTAGAAGCTCAGCGCCGTTGCTTATGAGCTGTGTGGCCTTGGCCAAGTTATTTAACCTCTCTGTGCAGACTTTCTCATCAGAAAGATGGGGATGATAGCGTTACCTGCTTCGTCAGGAGGTTATAATGATTAAATAAATTTGTACCTGTAAAAAGTATTTCCGGAATCCCTGATAGCTCAGTGGTAAAGAATTCGTTTGCAGTGCAGGAGACCACTTGCAATACAGGAGACATGGATTCGATCCCTGGGTGGGAAAGATCCCTTGGAGAAGGAAATGGCAAGCCACTCCAATATTCTTGTCTGGGAAATTCCATGGACAGAGGAGTCTGGCGGACTATAGTCCATGGGATCCTGAGAGCTGGACCCCACTTAGCAACTAAACCACCACCAAAAAGGATTTAGAACAAGATCTGGCCCTTGTGCATGCATGCTAAGTCGCTTCAGTCATGTCCTACTCTTTGCACCCCTGTGGACTGTGTAGCCCACCAGGCTTCTCTGACCATGGGATTCTCCTGGCAATTATCCCATACTGTAGCCTAGAGTACAGCACTTGCTACTTAGTGGATACTCAACAAATAGTTCTTTTTAAAAGTGAATTAATCCTTCACAGAAAGAAATCTTCCGGATAATGGGCTGAAGGCCAAAACATGATGTATTTTAACCATTGTCCCCATAAGTGTTCCTCAAATGGCACTCAAGCATGCATGGTGGTGATGGGAATTCAGGTTTGATGATTTTCAGGGTCCCTCCCAATTATGAAAAAGGGTATTCCGTGGTATAATGGTGAGCACTCCAGACTCTGAATCCAGTGATCCAAGTTCATGTCTCAGTGGGATCTTTCTGTTTGGGCTTCCCTGGTAACTCAGCTGGTAAAGAATCTGCCTGTAATGCAGGAGAACCCAGTTCAATTCCTGGACCAGGAACTCCCCTGGAGAAGGGATAGGCTCCCCACTTCAATATGCTTGGGCTTCCCTGGTGGCTTAATCAGTAAAGAATCTGCCTGCAATGCGGGAGACCTGGGTTCCATCCCTGGGTTGGGAAGATTGTCTGGAGGAAGGCATCGCAACCCACTCCAGTATTCTTGCCTGGAGAATTCCATGGACAGAGGAGCCTGGCAGGCTACAGTCCATGNGGCTCCCCACTTCAATATGCTTGGGCTTCCCTGGTGGCTTAATCAGTAAAGAATCTGCCTGCAATGCGGGAGACCTGGGTTCCATCCTTGGGTTGGGAAGATTGTCTGGAGGAAGGCATCGCAACCCACTCCAGTATTCTTGCCTGGAGAATTCCATGGACAGAGGAGCCTGGCAGGCTACAGTCCATGGGGTCGCAAAGAGTCAGCACAACTGGGTGACTAAGCACAGCACAGCACCCAGTTATGAGGTTCCAGAACCTATGGACATAATCCCTGCCTCTTGAACAGCTCCCTGCGAACAACTCAGCTTCCTCTAGACCAGTGCTCTGTCCAATAAAACTTATGATGATAGAAATGTTTTTCTATCTGTACTGTCCAGCATTATAGTCACTAGCCACACTAGCTATTGATTTTTTAATTTATTTTTAATTGAAGAATAATTGCTTTACAATATTGTGTTGGTTCCTCCTATACATTATTGAACGTTCGAAAGGTGGCTAGTGTGATTGAGGAAATGAATGTTTAATTTTATTAAATGTTCATTAATTCAAATAGCCACAAGGGCTAGCACATGTATCATATTGGACAGTACAGTTCTGGATAATTCTGAGCTTTCTTTGTAACCCTCCTCAGGTCACAGAGATGGGTGACCTGGATTATGGTCATATCTTAGGGACAATGCCCCAGCAGTAAATGGTCCCAGAACCCTTGTTTTAATGTGTTTCTTGTAATTCTTCTTCCTTACTTTTCTACAAACCATCCTTTCTTGGTGCTTTCCTAACAGCCTTTTCCTCCTGAATGGTGACGTCTCTGATTTACTTTTTTTTTTTGGCTGCACAGGTTCTTAGCTCACTCAGGATCTTCAATCTAGTTCCCTGTCCAGGGATTGAACCTGGGTCCCCTGCATTGGAAGCAAGGACTCTTAGTCACTGACCACCAGGGAAGTGCCTCCGATTTACTTTAACAGTTTAACAAGGAATTCTAACAGCTTAGAAACCAAAGACAGGGTTTAACAATTTATTGAGGAATCATTTGGCTCTGAATGAGACAGCAGGCCTCTCAGATGTGGCCTTTACTGCATTAGCTTGGTGCTCTTGGCTTTGGTTCCTCATCAGCCTTTCTGTTCTACAAGGCTTTCTCCTGCTCAGAGCTGTAGGGGTCACAGAGGACAAGGCACAGCCCATGCAGATTTCCAGGAGAAGGTGGCTGTGTGTAGGACCAAAAAGAAGAGGTGGTTCAAGATAAGCTGGTAGGTCCCTGGGCTGATCCAGTGACACTGAGTCATCTGTCATCAGGGAGACTCTGGGGGACCCCTGGTCTGCAAGGAAGGTGGCCGATGGTTCCAGGCGGGAATCACCAGCTTTGGCTTTGGCTGTGGACGGAGGAACCGCCCCGGAGTCTTCACTGCTGTTGCTCCCTATGAGGCATGGATAAGGGAACAGGTGTTGGGCTCAGAGCCTGGGCCTGCCTTTCCCACCCAGTCCCTGGAGGCCCAGTCAGGCCTCCCCGAGCCCACGAATGAGAACTGCACCATCGCCCTGCCAGGTGAGGAAGGCAGGACCCCTAGATGTNGCCACTGCCACCATGTCGGGTCTGGACAGCTGCTGACAAGGCCTCTGGGGATTCCCAGCCCTCTGTCTCAGCTCAACCCTGCTCTGCTGTTGACACTCCTGTTTCTGGTCTTCATGCCTTTGTGCACGCAGTTCCTTCCAGCCTCCATGTCCTTCCCTCTTCTACAGTGGCCAGGAAATGCTTACTCAGCCCAGTAGCAAGCATGAGCCAGGCGAGTGCCTGACAGGGCAGAGCGTGGTGAGTGATCACGTGTCATTGTTTTTACTGTGCTCTTTCTGTCTTTGAAGGCCCAGCACCCTTCCCAATCCCATCCAGGAGGCCTGACTGGATTCTTCTGAGCCAGAATACATTCCTTCCCAGGTCAGGAATGCCTTGCTCAACAACAGTACCCACCGTCTCCCCCGTCTTGGTTTCCCTATTTTCCAAGTCTTTGGAAGGCAGGAATATAACTCACACGGCAATCACAGCCTGCTCAGGTTCTAGGCCAGAGGCTGCAGAGGGAACCAAAGCCAGCCTGACAAGTGACCCAGGAAAGCCTGGGACCTACACCAGAGAAGATGGCAGCCTTGCCTTGTGGTTCAGAAGGGAGACAGGGGCCAGTGTCTTATGCAGAGCCCTTTCCACCAAGCACTTTGCCGGATGGCCTCATTTAATCCTTTGGCAATGCGGATACACAATGCTTTACAGAGAGGTAAACAGGGAGAAGTGAGGTCATTCAACCTTGGGGACTAGCCAGCTGCCATTTATTCCAAGTACCAAGTGCTCACATCATAGGCATTACTCAGCACGAGCCTGAGATGGGAGTGCTCACTATCCACACCATACAGAAGAAACTGGCAGGGAGAAGTAGGCTCACAGAACCAGGACCAAGCAGAGTGGGGCATGGGGCTCCGGTCTGTCCAACACCAAAGCTAAACCCCTGCAAAGATGAGGGAAGGGAGCTTTTCCTCCTCATGTGCCTCTTTAAAACACATCTTCCAATTCACAAATCAGTCCTCTTCTGCAAATGGGTCAAAGAACTACAAAAACACTACTTTTCATAAATGCTGTAATTTATTTAGAATTAAACATTAATGAGGCCCTGGAGAACCTTGCTGATCGTTAACTCACTGATTACTCATTCTTTGGTTAACTTGCCGGTTATTCGTATTTGAGTAACCTGCTGGTTATTCATTCTTTGACCACCACTGGTTCACGGTCATCCACCATGCTGACTGCCAGCTTAGAAAGACATCTTTGAGACTTAATTTACCAGGGCAACCTGGCTGGGGAGCTGAGCAAACCTTAGACTGTGTTGTGGGATAAAGTAGCCACTAGCCACAAGCAGCTACTTAGATTCAAGTTCATTACATTCAAAATAAAATTCAATTCTCAGTACATTTCAAGTACTCAATAGCTACACGTGGGTAGTGGCTACTGTATCAGACAACACAGACATAGCAAATTTCCATTTCCATCACAGGATGTTCAGTAGGACAGTGCTGCCTTAGATGGTGCTTTAGAGACATCTTTCGGGTTTTCTTCTTGCCACATGGCTTGTGGAATCTTAGTTCCCCGACCAGGGGCTGAATCTGGGCCATGGCAGTAAAGACGCCGAGTCCTAACCACTGGACCATCGGGAATCCCCAGTGAGAGATCTTTCTAATTCAAAGCATTCAAAATAATATTTTTAAAAATGACAACACTGTTAACCAGTTGGCAGTCTGTGTATACACACATATATATTTGTATGTGAAATAAGAGCTTCTCAACTTACCTTTATTAAAGGACAATATACTCTGATAGTTTGTACCTTGTCCTAGTTATTCTGTTTTTTAAATTTAAATGACCACAACCCAATGCAACTCATCTTGCATTCTACTAATAGCTGTGCCCCACAGTCTGCAAACCATTGCTGCAAAACCCACAATGAGTGCTCAGGATGCAATTGCACTGGGTGAAAATAACAAAAATCTGGGTTCCTTAAGAGCTTCATAAAGCCTCTTCTCATCTGCACACTCCATTTCACAAATCAAGAAACTGAGGCTCACAGTGGGAGAAAAGAAACCCCCCAGGGGGAGGCTGGCTTTAAGAACAGAACCCAAATTTTATTTCTATTTTTTTAGCCCAGAGGCATGAGGGATCTTAGTTCCCCAACCAGGGACTGAACTCACACCCGCTGCATTGGAAGGACAGAGTCTTAACCACTGGACCACTAGGGAAGTCCCCAAATCCAAGCTTTGGAAATAAATGGCCGGAGTTTCTAGGATATTTCCAAGTCAAGGCTAAGGGCTTGTGCCCCAAAGTAGAACAATCTAGTTGGCAAATCTAATTCCTGACTAGGTTCCTAAAACTACCTGCACCTCCCTTATAAACTGGGGATATAAAGTTTACCTCACAGAGTTGCTGTGAAATTTCAATGAAATCATGTTCTAGAATACTTAAGCATAATACTGTGGCTCACAAGCCAATAAATGTGCCATTATTACTCTAATTTCAACCCACCCTTTTATATACTAGCTGTGTGACCTTGGGCAAGTTACTTAACCTCTCTGAGTCTGCTTCCTGCTTTCCTCAAAAAGAATTAATTAGCTCTGTGGCATTAAGTTGTTACAGAGGACCTGATGAGCTTATCCAGGCACAGCACTCAGCACAAAGGTTGGCGATTGCAAGTACCCCTAAATCACTCATTCTCTTCCTTCCCTTGGAACTTGCAGGTCTGTTTGTCAATGTGGCACAGCCAAGAGGGGCATAAATGCTGCAAGAAACCTGAGTTCCAGTCCCAGCTGCGTCAGTTCCTTGCCACAAGACGACGGCCAAGCTCTCACCCTCTCTGAGCCTCAGTTTTCTCATCTGTGAAGAATACCTAGGAGGAGGTAGATAGCCCCCCATATACTGCAGGAGCTTAAGCAATGGGAGCTGCTGTGGGTGTGGCATCAGGACCCAAGTTAGTCCGGAGAGGATGCTGAGCCTCCTGGGGCCGCAGGGAAAGGGAGGGCCCAGGGGAAGGGGAGGGACCCGGGGAAGGGAAGGGAAGGGATCCGGACCTTCTGCACGTGGTTGATCTCATCATGCTTGCGTTTTTGGTTGCGAGTGATCTTGCGCTCCGGCTGCTCAGCCAGCTCACTCAGGTACTTCTCTGAGTTCTTCTGCACAGCATCTTTCACTGTTTTGGTCAGCGCCAGCCGGTTCTTGTCGACCCACTCATCCAATCGCCGGTTAACTGTGAGGATGGGTCATGAGGGTGCTGCCCTTTCAAGTTCTCCCCCAACCCCGCACCCAGACCTGAATACTCTAAGTCACTCACAGCCCACGTAGTGTACATAGAATTCCTCTCGGCCTTCTTGATCGTTCACTCGAGACTGGATCACCTCAGCAGAATCTGTGAAGGGAAAAGGCTAGGATCACCAAGAATGAAAACGGGGCTGGAACGAGTGACACTGAGGAGCAGGTTGCCAGATTCCAAAGCTAACCTCATCAGTTCAGCTCTGCCACTCCCTTCAATCACTGTCTTGAGGTGGGCCAGATTGGGGCTCTTATTCTTATATATACTAGAGACAAGGAAACTGAGGTTTACCCATGCTCACCTATTTGAAAAGTAATAAGCACTAATATTTAACCGAATTCAAGGTCTTCAAATTCAAGGTCTGTATTACTATACTCAGTCGTTCATTTGGTTCAGAAGCCATGAGAGCTAGTTGTGGACGCACACAGCCCCACTTCCTAGCTATATTTAACTGAACAAGTTATTTTGGCTTTCTGAGCCTCAGCGCTTTCATGTGTAAATAAGGGTAACAGCGACCCCCTCAAATGGTGATAAGCTTTCAGTATAGCACCAAATGGCAGACCATTCAACAAATGAGTAAGGCAACCACTGCAAGTCTAGCCCTGAGCTGGGTTGCTGCTGGGTACAGATGATACAGTGATGAATCATGAGCGGTCCTGCCCTCTAGAAGTTCACACTTTGATAGAAGACAATGACAACACAATGATACATATACCGTAGCTCAGATATGAAGAAAATGTTGCAGGAATATACAGAAGGGAACGACGCACTCTGCCTGAAGAGAGTCAAGAATGGCATCACAGGGGATATGAAGCTAAAAGGATGAGTGGGGCTAGCCAGCAGTAAAGGGCATATGGTCTTAAGAGCGTGGTCTGGTCCGTCAATGGCCTTTGCTAGGGGTGCTAAAAAACAGAGAGGTGACAAAGTCGAAGGACATTCTAAGGTATTTGGGGATTATTCTGGAAATGACGCAAAAAAACTGAAGGGAGGGGAAGCTCGTTTTTGTGTTCCGGGAAGTCCTCTCCGCGGGCGGCTGTAGGGGATGGCTAGAGGGGAAGTCACAGACACAGGGAGACCAGTGAGAAAGCAGGTTAACAAAAAAAGGGGAATGAAGCCTAAGACTGGGCAAGGAAGTGGAATGGGAAGTCTAAAGCACAGAAGGAAGACTTTGGTTAAAGCCCAGGGGGTGGGGATTGTAGGCGGCGCC